>CM076576.1:374970113-375570113 GCA_034641835.2 Pinus albicaulis | reverse complement strand
CCCAGCAGATGTGTCACACACCTCAATGATGGATATAAATATAGTCAAAGTTGGAGAGCATTTCACTCATCTCATCTCATCACATCTTCTTCTCTTCTCTGATTTAGTACGAGCTTCTTGGAGGACGAATTCAGCTCACACGTGGGAAAAAGGACAAGCTACTACAGCCAAGAAGAAGGACGCAGTTTGCTGCAGCTAGGGTTTCCTAGGAAGTTTGACCAGCATTGACTTTGGTCAACGCATGGTCCAAAGAGGCCCAAAATTTGTGGAGACTTCGATTTTAGCAGGCCGTACACTTTGGCACAAGAACTGAGGTCAAAAGGTTGACCAAAGTTGGAGCTGTGTTGACTTTTATGTTGCTGCCTTGCGTTGACTTTTTTGGACAGCGTTGACTTTTCTGGAGTTGACTTGTGTTGACTAATTTGAGGATTGTTGTGACACATTCTGGGTTGGCTGATCAAGAAGACTTTTCTGGTTGAAGCATCCTGTTGACCGCCGTAACGCACCATCACATTTATCCTGTTTCTGGTTTGTCTTCTACAGATCCACTGGTATGTTCTATCAGCATTTTATTTAACTGTTTGGGTGATTGCTGTAATAAAAGTAAAGTTGCATCAAGCATAGAACATCTACAAAAATTCACATGGTATCAGAGCTGAGGTGAAGACAAGCCCTAACTTTAGCAATCACCATCTAAGAAAATGGGTTCCACAAGCTATGAATTCAAGGAGAATGACAAGCTAACTAAAAGGGATGACTTCCATGCCTGGAAGATGATATTAGATCTCAAATTGGAAGACCATGATCTCATGGACCATGTACTGGGTAAGATACAAGAACCTCCATCCACTGCTTCTGCTGCTATTAAAACCAAGTATAAGAAGGGGGAGATCAAAGCAAAGCTGTTGATCAGGGAATCCATACATAAAAGCTTGGTGGCCTACATCTCTGAGTTGGGTACATCCAAAGAGATGTATGATAAATTGATCCTGATGTTCAAGGTAAACAATGTAAACCAAGTGCTATTCTTCAAGAATCAATTGAAGAATCTGAAGAAGGGCCGAGATGAGTTTGTTCAAACATACTTTCTGAAATTGACCGAGATCAGGAACAATCTGCTGGCTATTGGGGAGACAATAGCCGATCGTGAGATGGTACTCAAGGCACTTGGCGGGCTTCCATATGAATGGCATGTATTCAACACTACCATTCTCAATAATAGTACAATTCCTAACTTTGACGAGCTTCTGTCTAGATGCATGCAAGAAGAGACAAGAATGAAGGAATATGAAAATGACAGAAATGCTGCCTATGCTGCTCATTCTAGAAAGAAGAACTCTGGTGGTCCTAAGAACAAAGGAAGAACAAGGGCCCAAGGAAAAAAGGGAAAGTGTTTCTCTTGTCATAGGCCTGGTCACTATGCCAGAGAATGTCCTTTCAAAAAGGATTCTCCCGATAGTGATGACAACAACAACCAGAGGAATGGAAATCAGAGAAACAACAAGTCCAAAGAAAAGAGGAAGGCTCCCTCTGATGGAAACAATCAACCTTTCAAAAGGTCTGGAAACTCCAAGTATGAGGAGTCTAATGCTATTGATAAAAGAGATGAATACATTCTTGTATCTGCTCTCTCTGTTGCATCTCCGCCCGACACTATGGATGTTTGGCTAATAGATAATGGTGCCTCAATACACATCACTGGGTTCAAGGAAGCACTCTCTGACATGGTTGAGAAGGATACCAATCTGGAAATTATCCTTGGAGATAATGCCACATATCCCGTAAAAGGGACAGGGACTGTGACCCTCCACTTGTCTCAAGGACAAGTCCTACATTTGCAGGATGTACTCTATGTACCAAAATTGAAGAAGAACCTTGTGTCTATATCAGCGATTGAAGACAAAGGCTTCAATGTGGCATTTATTGATGGAAAGGTGCGCATGTGGAAGAAGAATCTCAAGGAAGCTATAGTGATTGGTTTTAGAGTTGGAACACTCTACCAGGTTGAAGGAAGTCCACTTGGAGCTATGACATGTGACACTATCCGACAAACTGAACTATGGCACCGAAGGTTTGGACACCTTCATTACAAGGGCCTTCTCGAAGCAAGGAAGGTGGTGACAGGGATGCCCGACTTTGGAAATAATCATGAAGGTGTATGTAAGGGTTGTGCCGAAGGAAAGCCTACAAGGGGACCTTTCCCCTCAAGTGTCACAAAGACATCTGATGTTTTGTAAATGGTCCATTCTGATCTATCTGGTATGCTACCCGTGACATCCCTGGGAGGATGTTCTTACTATATGACATTCACTGATGACTTCTCCCGCAAAACCTGGATATACTTCTTGAAGAAGAAGGATGAGGCTTTCATGTGGTTCCGTACCTTCAAAGCCTTGGTGGAAAATATGACAAGAAAGAAGATCAAGATTTTGAGGACCGACAATGGCACTGAATATGAGTCAAATGAGTTCAAGGACTTTTGCAGAGAAGCTGGCATTAAGAGGGAGACTACTACTACCTATACTCCTGAGCAGAATGGCGTTGCTGAACGAAAGAACAGGACCATTGTGGAAGCTGCCCGTGCCATGCTATGTGACCAAGGTTTACCGAAGTTTCTGTGGGGAGAAGCTGCGAATACTGCTGTATACATTCAAAACCGATGCCCTCATTCCGCCCTGGACTCCAAAACTCCCGAAGAGGTTTTCACCGGTAAGAAACCCGATGTCTCACATTTTAGAATTTTTGGATGTCCTGTTTATTTTCATGTGCCAAAAGAAAAGAGAAGTAAGCTGGATGCTTCTGGGAAGAAAGGAATGTTTGTGGGCTACAGTGAAACTTCTAAGGCCTATAGAGTCTATGTACCTGGTCAAAGGGAAGTAGAGATATGCCATGATGTCACTTTTGACGAAGATGCTTCCCTGAAGAAAGTAGTAGATCTTCCAAGATCCGAAGAAAATCATGAAGAAAGGCCTGGAAATCAAGGAGAACCGCAGGATGAGACAATGCCTGATATTGAAGGACCAATGGACCCTATTGATCCATCTCCTTCACTGGGAAAGAGACCATCATGGCTCAGGGACACCCTCGAAGATGCTGAGGGTCATGCTGCCCCAAGGGGGACATTTCGAGAAAGCAAGAAGTCGTGTAGATACCAAGGGTATCTAGCTGCCATGAGTACTATTGTACAATCTGAACCTGGATCTTTTGAGGAAGCCGTAAAGCATCAAGTTTGGAAGGATGCTATGCACAAAGAATATGAGTCCATAATGAAGAATGATGTCTGGGATGTGGTTCCAAGACCGAAGGACAAATCAGTTGTCACCGCAAAATGGCTCTACAAGATCAAGCATGGATCCGATGGAAGTGCTGAAAAGTTCAAGGCAAGATTTGTTGCCCGTGGCTTCTCTCAAAAGGAAGGAATAGACTATGATGACATATTTGCACCCGTGGCACGATATACCACCATTCGATCAATCATAGCCCTTGCTGCTACGCAAGGATGGAGTCTTCATCAGATGGATGTCAAGACCACCTTTCTGCATGGTACAATAAAAGAAGAGGTGTATGTAGAACAACCTCTGGGATTTGAAGTTCAGGATCGGGACACTCATGTCTGCAGGTTGAAGAAAGCCCTCTATGGGTTGAAGCAAGCACCCAGAGCTTGGTACGAGAGGATGGATAGCTACATGATGAAGCTGGGCTTCACTCGAAGTAAAGCTGATCCGAACCTTTACTTCAAGGTTGTCCAAGGGAAGCCTCTCATTCTGGTGCTCTATGTGGACGACCTCTTCCTGACAGGTGCTGACCCTCTCATTCATCAATGCAAGAGGGAGCTTGCTACTGAGTTCGAGATGAAGGACCTAGGACTGATGCACTACTTCCTAGGCCTGGAGGTCTGGCAGAGACCTGGAGAAATTTTCCTTTCTCAAGGAAAATACATCGTGAAACTTCTGGAGAGATTTGGTATGGTGGACTGCAAGACCGTGTCAACACCGATGGAACTCAACTTCAAGAAGTTGAATGGCAGCGCTGCCGAGCCCGTATTGGCCAATCCTACTGAGTATCGTCAACTCGTAGGAGCTTTGATGTTCTTAGTGAACACCCGTCCAGATATATGTTTTGCAGTGAACACTTTGAGTCAACAAATGGTTGAGCCTCATCACTTTCACTGGGTTGGTGCCAAGAATCTTCTGAGATATCTTCGAGGCACGATAAACCATGGGCTGAGATACACTGCCGAGAGTGTGACACTCCGTGGATATAGTGATGCCGATTGGGCTGGCAGTGTGGTGGATCGTAAGAGCACATCGGGATGTTGCTTCAATCTTGGTTCTGCTTCGATCTCATGGATGAGCAGGAAGCAGAAGTCGGTGGCTTTGAGCACCGCTGAGGCCGAATACATTGCTGCAAGTATGGCCTGTTGTGAAGTAGTTTGGTTGCGAAAGCTCTTTAGTGAGCTGTTTGGACATGTGCTAGATACCACTGTGATACTCTGTGATAACCAGAGTGGGATTCGTATGACTGAGAATCCTGTGTTCCACGACAGATCCAAGCATATTGATATCAGGTACCACTTTATCCGGGATATGGTACAGCGAGGCGCCGTAAGGCTCGATCATATAGGAACTGATGAGCAGGTCGCGGATATTCTCACTAAGCCCCTGGGGAAGGTCAAGTTCCTAACCTTCCGTGAGAGTCTTGGTATTGTGGAACGACCCTATGATGTGGGCCTTGTTGGACGATGAGCTCTGGGAGCTCTGGGGGGCTTTGGGGAGAGCTTCTCGGAGCTATGGGCAACCACAAGGCTAGGCTTGCCAAACCTTGTTGGTGTGCTTGGACCCCACCGTTGTGATTTTGAGTTGGTTCACCTCTCATTATCTGTGCCCCGTATGCATCCTACCCATTGAGTTCAGGGCTCATGGGAAGTACCTCTCATTTGGCCAATGAGGTGGGAAAAGCTAAAGACTATTAGCAAAGACTGATGGACGCATCAGAGATTGCCGTACTCTCTATCTAGGATGGCACGGCCCAACCACTTGATCTGGGATCAAGTTTAGTGAGGTCTGGGACCTCTGCCTGACTTCGGGTCAGATGAACCAACTTTGGGTTGGTTGGATACTCTTTATGAGTTTGATAGAGGTTTCGAACCTCTGGACTGATTATGTCAGTCGGGGGATGATGTCTTTGTGATTGACCCACTTCTGTTCTGAAATAAAGAGGCCAGCAAAGCAAGTTACGGCGGGATGACGCACGATGTTTGATTGCACTGGTGGATGGAGTTCTCCCTAGTTGAGAGGGAGTGTTAAAATTGGACAACTAGGTCCAAACTCCATGTTGTGATGCTCAGATGAAGATACCGATATTTTTGTTGGATTCCTCTTTCAGAGAGGTGTAAGATCCATATAAAATTTATCTTAATCCGATGAGCAGAACATTTATTTTGAATTTATTATTTATAATAAATTATATGTGCAGGTCGGCCTTAAGGTTTTGCACCCCCAGCAGATGTGTCACACACCTCAATGATGGATATAAATACAGTCAAAGTTGGAGAGCATTTCACTCATCTCATCTCATCACATCTTCTTCTCTTCTCTGATTTAGTACGAGCTTCTTGGAGGACGAATTCAGCTCACACGTGGGAAAAAGGACAAGCTACTACAGCTAAGAAGAAGGACGCAGTTTACTGCAGCTAGGGTTTCCTAGGAAGTTTGACCAGCGTTGACTTTGGTCAACGCATGGTCCAAAGAGGCCCAAAATTTGTGGAGACTTCGATTTTAGCAGGCCGTACACTTTGGCACAAGAACCGAGGTCAAAAGGTTGACCGAAGTTGGAGCTGCATTGACTTTTATGTTGCTGCCCTGCGTTGACTTTTCTGGACAACGTTGACTTTTCTAGAGTTGACTTGTGTTGACTGATTTGAGGATTGTTGTGACACATTCTGGGTTGGCTGATCAAGAAGACTTTGTTGGTTGAAGCATCCTGTTGACCGTCGTAACGTACCATCACATTTTTCCTGTTTCTGGTTTGTCTTCTACAGATCCACTGGTATGTTCTATCAGCATTTTACTTAACTGTTTGGGTGATTGCTGTAATAAAAGTAAAGTTGCATCAAGCATAGAACATCTACAAAAATTTACAATAATAAACATGAATCCCACCAAGTGAGGGACAAACGACCTCTACCCTTACCTGTTTGATGACTCTGACGCGACCCCAGAGGCTACTTCTTTTTCTTTTTGGTCTTCATCATCGTTGATTCATCTCCTCTACTGCTAGTGCCCATGTCGATATTGCTGAAATGAAGAGAAAATCCCATATTACAGACCACTTTTCTTGGCTCGTAATGGCAACAACGAGTCGGACTTCAAATATGGCATCATTGACCAAAATATAATTACCATGGGTCATCTTCGGCGTCTTTAGTGCAATGGCCGGTCGGTAATGCAACGAAGGAGTGGGTGAACCAGAATGCCGCCGTTTAAGGCTTTAGAACGATCATGTACAGCGACGACCAGTCGAGGTTTCAAGTTGCGAGCCAAAGCGAGTCTGCGGGGACGAAGAATGGAGGCGGCCGAATAACAATAAGTGGTTTTTGCCAACAAATCGGAAACCAGGAACAGGTGTCAGGAGGACAGGAGAACAAATGTCAGTCCAACATTAAAAGTGTTGACGATCAAAAACTGCATCTCTTTCATAAGAGAAGGCCTATCGGCCTAAATATTTACAAGTTTTGAAATATGAAGTCCCGAAGACTTTGAGACAGGTTGGATAATCAATTCAAACTCCAAGGAATTGGATTATTATATTCATCCTTCTCCTTCAAAGTCAGGGGCAAAATACATCTAGTAAAATTAGAGATTGTAGGAAAACCCAAACGACATTTATTGATTGATTTGGAATTATGAAACTATCTTCAAAGGGCTCGTCATCTCATTATCTTCATGGTCCAATATTTTCAATTCCAAAGACAACAAAGTAAAAGTTTAATACAGTCATGCATTCGATTCTAAGGCTAGCAATCAATATACCATAACTTCAACGCTGTAGAAGATGAGGAATGAAGGTGGAAAACTAAGATGAATGACTTACATGGCAATGATAAGCATAGCCTAGTACAGCACTGACGTTGAATGGATTAGGATCGTGAGAATCTAGGAGAGAAAAGCGGACAAGAATTGTGGTCATAAATCCTGGATCGATCTTCACCACATTCTTCCAACCCATTTCATTAGGGGGGAGGTTAAATCATTTTCCCCCCCTTCGCATACTTGTCTATATCTCATTTCAGAGAATCATTCATCTTCATCATACAATCAGTAAACTTGTCAACGTTTACCAGTTGTGTGTGATTCAGGATGATGAACAATGCGAAATGAATATGGAGAGGATGGGATTCAGTTGATAGATTGATAACATGCCACATTTCGATGGTTCCCTGCTTCGTTATCTCAGTAACAGGGGCATCAAATGGCACTGCATTTATCAGCATACCCATTTCCAATCCCATCATTCCCATCCCCATCCCCATCCCACTTCCATTTCCCATCCCCATCCTATTTCCATTTCCCATACTCATTTCCATTCCCATATTTTTCTTCATGTCCATGTCGATGTACATATACAGGGCAATGTATGTGTAAGCACCGAGTCATTGATCTTTCCATGAGGATATGGCACTAACTTGTAGGGAATTTCAGTCGAATCAAATACCTGTGTCTTTTCAATCACAAATTTCATCACTTTACTGGTCAGATTATTCACTGGTTTGCCAACGGGGTATACACATGGAGCGCAATTTGTCGAGATAATCTCGTCTCCATCGACGGTTACACTGCTGAAGTCTATTATGATTTCTGCAATTTCAGAGCTGTCGAGCAGTATATCCTTGACGCTGATCGGTCTGTGTGGATATGCAGAATCTAAGCCTATCTAGGTCATGGACATCTCATTACTTAAATCCAGCCTGTAGAACCTAGAGTTGCTGGCATTCACAATTCTGAAGCGATATTTCTTTCTCTTCACCTTCAGGTAAGGCCATGCCTTGCCATTCACTATTATCACATCACCTAAATACTCCGGCTGCACACATACACATAACATTGCATCATATGAGCCTCACTTGATTTTAACTTGGCATATGTTATATATATAAGTCTGAATGGGTATAGATAGGCAAAAACAAATTAAAATGTAAAATTTTTAGTTGTTATTATTTTATTTTTTCAAAATATTATATTAGACAGAAGTAACCTCAAGTGAATTTCCAAAGCACAGTTCTGAAACCAGTCAACATATTATGGGAAGTTTTGTACTGTGGAATATTTGGAACAAATGAAACAGGTAGAATAGCAGTCTAGTCTACCTATAAGCTGAAGTCCAAGAAATCTCTCAAGAAAACTAATGAATTGAACTTTTATATTAATTTCCCGTGAAAACTGAAATTGATTAATGGGATGGGACTCAAATAAGATCTAGAATGAAATTGAGTAATGGAACCAAGAAGAACCTAGAATTTACTGTAGGGAATGCAAAGGCAACTTTGGAATTCCACAGGAACAGAAGTCCTTTGCCGAAAATAAGAAAATGTAGAATGGAAAATCCCGTTCAATTGAATGGGAAACAATAAAGGAATATATGAAGGAGAATGTTCCAGAGAGATATCAATCATGTTGCAGTGGAAAAACATTTGTAACATTCAAGGTCACTAAAACTTGGGTGACGGGTGTGAATTCAATTGCATCCTGGATTTGCAATACTTATAAACCTATTTCCCGAGACAAGATGCTAGTCTGGCATTTGTTCCCGCTTAGGCTGTAACAAGGCAACTGAATGTAAGAAGTAATCAACTTAGAGTAGGCCAGTTTAGATGACCTGTCGTTTGAAAATTATTGGCACAGGTTGAACACCTCACCGAAGAAAAGGGTTAAATTTATCTGGAGCAGACCATTCTGGATGACTTGTGTTTGGAAAGTTATAGGCATAGGTGAAACACCTCAATGAAGAAAAGGGCTAAATCAACATAGAACATATCACTCTGGATGAGTTTTGTTTGGAAAGTAAACAGGGAACAAAAGGGCTAAGCACCTTTGATCCCTATAAACCGTGAAGTAAGAAGCTGGAAAGAAGAAGATTTAGCTATCTCCCAAAAAGAAGATAGACAAGCATGGGTATCAAAATTTATCTAAGAACCCCTTAAATCATACTGAAGCTGGGAACAATATATGCTCTCCTCTTAAATAGCCAGTGTTCGACCTCAATCTAAATAGAGAATCAAGGGATAAAGTGACCCAGGAAAGGTGGGCTACGGAGGACTTATCAGAGATCACGAGAATAAGCCCTTGGGTGAAATTTCTAACATGGCAGAGTTGGTATTTGACTGTAAAAGAATTTGTGTAGTTCTGTAGATAAAATCCTATAACTTCAATATCTGAGTCACATGACAGGATAACACCGGACACAGAGGAGACAAAAATACAAGTGTCCCATATAGACACAATGACCTCAAATAGGACACAGAGGACATAGAGTAGGACACAGAGGACACATTACAGACAAATATGTTATATATATATATAGTAGATTATGCTTACAAAGATGAAATATATAGAAAAAAAAATCATTTACATCCTGATCAATTTCACAATATGATCATAGTTTCAAGCTAATACTATTCATGACTAAACTTATTGAATGATGATATTTCATCTTAGGACCAACTGATACTTATCTAAAAATGATATTAACATATGTCGTTGTAACCAAATAGCCCTGTAGCTATCCCCCATGATTCATGTGAGAGCATTTCCTCTATACTACTCTTTCCTACTTCCATGATTCATGTGAGATCATTTCCTCTATACTACTCTTCACTATGTGAGAGCATTTCCTCTATTCTACTATTTCCTACTTGCATGGTTCATGTGAGATCATTTCCTCTATAGTACTCTTCACTATGTTACTGCTTTACAGTGTTTCCTTTGCAACATATGGTGCAATTGCTAGTTTAAGCTAGATGGAAATGAAAAAAAAAAAAAAAATCTTTTCATTTATAAGCATTATAGGAGCGACATTGAATTTTCTTTTATAATTTATGTATAGTTTCTTTTTCAAGTCTATAATAACATGGTTTAATCATGTCAATATTTCATTTGGTTATTTCATACAAAAGAGTTTTAAATGTTATTTTAAAACTAAAATAAAATTGTTGTCATTTTCTTACTAGTGGATTATACATAAATAATTTGCTTACTCTGAATTTTTAAAAACATATTATTTGTTTACTCCCAATTTTTAGAAACATATTGGATGACACTACATTAGCTGGAAAAAATAGATAAACACAATTTTTTTTCCTCATTCTCGTGAGATCTAAAATAACAAAAAAAAAAGAATAATTTCATAAAATAGAGATATTTGTGCAAGTCTAATTACATCATAATATTCCATAATTTTCTTGACTTACAATATATAAAATGATATGAAAGAGTAGAAAAGAACACAAAAATACTTGCACCAGACTAATTACATGCATACAAATTGATATAATTACAATACCTAAAAGAAAATATGCCTTATTATCAATATATCTATAGAAATGATCATATCTTCATGGGCTTGAGGTGTTTACATACCCATGACAAGATTTAACAAGAATGATTATCTTCACATCTTTTACTTGTCTTACATAATTACTACATTGACAAAATGGTTTGTAAATTAACATCAATTGCATGAGACGTTGATTTAGATAAATGAAAATTATTCCCTATCATCTATCCAAGAATTGAGCCACAATTTAACAAAACAAAAAACAAAAAACTAATTCTTCGAAATAAAACTATATGAGCTACAAACAGCAGCATGAAACGCAGAGACTTGACATTTGTGCATAATAAAGTGACCGACATAGTGAAGTGCCCTAATTAATCCGTTCACGCTGAATAATGCGGTCAAAAATCCGCCGTCCACGAGCAGGAGAGCTCTTGGAAGCTGTCAACTTGTGGAATCTGCAATCCGCCTCTTGAGAGAGTGCAGACAGAGGCAGAGAAGCCGTAGAGTAGAGGTGAAAAGCCGTCGACAGAGAATTAAGAAAACCGTTCATTGACAGAGAAGACCATCTTGAAATTGCCGAGGGTTTCGCTCAAATCGAAGTTTTTTGCTCGAGTTGGCCAATATCGAATTCGTTGTGAGAGAGGGTTCGAGAGAAGTCTTCTGGGGGCAAAGCAAGCGCTGTAGGAGCAGTGCTTTTTTGAGAAATCTGTGTCGAGTGGAGATAAGTCAATTGTGGGCAAAGTCGTTCTGCCTGTAGAGTTCGACTGTGTAAATGCAAGTCGTATACTAAGTTACAATCCGCTTTGTTGGTAGGAAAGAAGACTGAGAAACTGTTGCCTATCCCTGGCCGCTCAAAAGTCGGGTAATTTTTTTATTTTTTTTTAAAGGAGAAGGAATTTACTATTTTAAACAGAACTATTTTTTGTTTTTTTTTAAACAGTATTTCAAGTCAGGAAATCAACATTAGTTGAAAAGGATTAGGGTTTGAACTTTGTTTTTTTTTTAAAACAGTATTTCAAGTCAGAAAAACAACATTAGTTGAAAATGATTTGAACAATTGTTGAAAAGGGTTTGAACAGCATTTATTTTTTTTAAAGGGGGTTCAACTTAAGAAAAAGATTTTTTTGGTACAGAAATATTGTTTTCAAAAAAATTGATTAAGTGAAAGGAAAAATAGAAATTGTAATCTTTATTTCTATTTAAAGTAGTAGGAGAAAGAAAAGATTCGAAACCCTTGAAACCCTAGAAGTAGAAAGGGAAATCTTGAAATCCTAGAAGAAGAGGGGAAATTTTAGAAGGGCAATCGGAAACCCTAGGAGGGAGAAATGGCGAAAATGACAAATGCAAGATTTGAGGTGGAGAAATTCACCGGGAAAAACAATTTTGCCCTGTGGAAACTGAAGGTTAGGTATTTGCTGGTGCAACAAGGGTTGCACAATGTTAAAATTGGACAACTAGGTCCAAACCCCATGTTGTGATGCTCAGATGAAGATACCGATATTTTTATTGGATTCCTCTTTCGGAGAGGTGTAAGATCCATATAAAATTTATCTTAATCCGATGAGCAGAACATTTATTTTGAATTTATTATTTATAATAAATTATATGTGCAGGTCGGCCTTAAGGTTTTACACCCCTAGCAGATGTGTCACACACCTCAATGATGTATATAAATACAGTCAAAGTTGGAGAGCATTTCACACTCACTCATCACACATCTTCTCTTCTCTGATTTAGTACGAGCTCCTTGGAGAACGAATTCAGCTCACACGTGGGAAAAAGGACGAGTTTGTACAGCCAAGAAGAAGGACACAGATTGCTGCAGCTAGGGTTTCCAAGGAAGTTTGACCAGCGTTGACTTTGGTCAACGCATGGTCCAAAGAGGCTGAAATTTATTGGAGACTTCGATTTTGGGAGGCCGTACACATTGGCACAAGAACCAAGGTCAAAAGGTTGACCGAAGTTGGAGCTGCGTTGACTTTGATGTTGCTGCCCTGTGTTGACTTTTCTGGAGTTGACTTGAGTTGACTGGGTGACTGATTTGAGGATTGTTATGACACATTCTGGGTTGGCTGATCAAGAAGACTTTGCTGGTTGAAGCACCCTGTTGACCACCGTAACGCACCATCACATTTTCCCTGTTTCTGGTTTGTCTTCTATAGATCCACTGGTATGTTCTATCAGCATTTTACTTAACTATTTGTGTGATTGCTGAAATAAAAGTGAAGTTGCATCAAGCATAGAACATCTACAAAAATTTACATGGAATCAAAGCTGAGGTGAAGACAAGCCCTAACTTATAGCAATCACCATCTAAGAAAGTTGGGTTCCACAAGTTATGGCTTCAAGGAGAATGACAAGCTCACTGGAAGGGATGACTTCCATGCATGGAAGATGATATTAGATCTAAAATTGGAAGACCATGATCTCATGGACCATGTACTAGGTAAGATACAAGAACCTCCATCCACTGCTTCTGCTGCTGTTAAAACCAAATATAAGAAGGGGGAGATCAAAGCAAAGCTGATGATCAGGGAATCCATTCATAAAAGCCTGGTGGCCTACATCTCTGAGTTGGGTACATCTAAAGAGATGTATGATAAATTGATCCTAATGTTCAAGGTAAACAATGTAAACCAAGTGTTATTCTTCAAGAATCAATTGAAGAATCTAAAGAAAGGCAGGGATGAGTCTGTCCAAACATACTTTCTGAAATTGACCGAGATTAGGAACAATCTGCTAGCTATTGGGGAGACAATAGCCGATCGTGAGATGGTACTCATCGCACTTGGAGGACTCCCATATGAATGGCAAGTATTCAACACTACCATTCTCAATAATAGGACAATTCCTAACTTTGACGAGCTACTGTCCAGATGCATGCAAGAAGAGACAAGAATGAAGGAATATGAAAATGACAGAAATGCTGCCTGTGCTGCTCATTCTAGAAAGAAGAACTCTGGTGGCTCTAAGAACAAAGGAAGAACAAGGGCCCAAGGAAATAAGGGCAAGTGTTTCAATTGTCATAGGCCTGGTCACTATTCCATAGAATGTCCTTTCAAAAAGGATTCTCCCGATAGTGATGACAACAACAATAACCAGAGGAATGGAAATCAAAGAAACAACAGGTCCAAAGGAAAGAGGAAGGCTCCCTCTGATGGAAACAATCAACCTTTCAAAAGGTCTAGAAACTCCAGGTATGAAGAGTCAAATGTTGTTGATAAAATAAATGAATACATTCTTGTATCTGCTCTCTCTGCTGCATCCCCGCCCGACACTATGGATGTCTGGCTGATAGATAGTGGTGCCTCAAGACACATCACTGGGTTCAAGGAAGCACTCTCTGACATGGTTGAGAAGGATACCAATCTAGAAATTATCCTTGGAGATAATGCCACATATCCCGTAAAAGGGACAGGGACTGTGACCCTCCACTTGTCTCAAGGACAAGTCCTACATTTGCAAGATGTACTCTATGTACCAAAATTGAAGAAGAACCTTGTGTCTATATCAACGATTGAAGACAAAGGCTTCAATGTGGCATTCATTGAAGGAAAGGTGCGCATGTGGAAGAAGAATCTCAAGGAAGCTATCGTGATTGGTTTTAGAGTTGGAACACTCTATCAGGTTGAAGGAAGTCCGCTAGGAGCTATGACATGTGATACTATCCGACACACTGAACTAAGGCACCGAAGGTTTGGACACCTTCATTACAAGGCTCTTCCCGAAGCAAGGAAGGTGGTGACAAGGATGCCCGACTTTGGAAATAATCATGAAGGTGTATGTAAGGGTTGTGCTGAAGGAAAGCATACAAGGGGACCTTTCCCCTCAAGTGTCACAAAGACATCTGATATTTTACAACTGGTCCATTCTGATCTTTCTGGTATGCTGCCCGTGACATCCCTGGGAGGATGTTCTTACTATATGACATTCACTGATGACTTCTCCCGCAAAACCTGGATATACTTCTTGAAGAAGAAGGATGAGGCTTTCATGTGGTTCCGTACCTTCAAAGCCTTGGTGGAAAATATGACAGAAAAGAAGATCAAGATTTTGAGGACCGACAATGGCACTGAATATGAGTCAAATGAGTTCAAGGACTTTTGCAGAGAAGCTGGCATTAAGAGGGAGACTACTACTGCCTATACTCCTGAGCAGAATGGTGTTCTTTGAACGAAAAGAAACGAGGACTATTGTAGAAAGCCCCATACTGCCATGCTATGTGACCAGGGTCTATCGAAGTTTCTGTGGGGAGAAGCTGCAAATACTGTTGTATACATTCAAAACCGATGCCCTCATTCCGCTTTGGACTCCAAAACTCCCGAAGAGGTTTTCACTGGTAAGAAACCTCATATCTCACATTTTAGAATTTTTGGATGCCCTGTTTATTTTCATGTGCCAAAAGAAAAGAAAAGCAAGCTGGATGCTTCTGGGAAGAAAGGAATGTTTGTGGGCTACAGTGAAACTTCTAAGGCCTATAGAATCTATGTACCTGGTCAAAGGGAAGTAGAGATATGCCATGATGTCACTTTTGACGAAGATGCTTCCCTGAAGAAAGTAGTGGATCTTCCAAGATACGAAGAAAATCATGAAACGAGCATGGAAATCACGAAAGAAACGCAAGATGAGACAATGCACCGATGAAGGCCCAACGGACACATCGATCCATCTCCTTCAACGGGAAAGAGACCATCATGGCTCGGGGACACCCTGAAGATCTTTGAGAACATGCGCCCAAGGGGGACATTCGAAGTAAGCAAGAAGCTAGTGTGAATACCAAGAAAGTGTCACGGGTACGCCATGAGTACTATTGTACAATCTGAACCTGGATCTTTTGAGGAAGTCGTAAAGCATCAAGTCTGGAAGGATGCTATGCATGAAGAATATGAGTCCATAATGAAGAATGATGTCTGGGATGTGGTTCCAAGACCGAAGGACAAATCAGTTGTCACCGCGAAATGGCTCTACAAGATCAAGCATGGATCTGATGGAAGTGCTGAAAAGTTCAAGGCAAGATTTGTTGCCCGTAGCTTCTCTCAAAAGAAAAGGGGTAGATTATGATGACATATTTGCACCTGTGGCACGATATACCACCATTCGATCAATCACAGTCCTTGCTGCTACGCAAGGATGGAGTCTTCATCAGATGGATGTCAAGACCGCTTTTCTGCATGGTACAATAAAGAAGAGGTGTGGCAAGGTCAACCTGCGGGATTTGAGAAGTTCATGATCGGGACACTCATGTGCGAGGTTGAAGAAAGCCCTTTATGGGTTGAAGCAAGCCCAGAGGGGTTGGTATGGGAGGATATATAGCTACTTGATGAAGCTAGGCTTCACTCGAAGTAATGTTGATCCGAACATTTATTTTAAGGTTGATAGAGAAAGGCCTCCCATCTTGGTTCTCTATGTGGACAATCTCTTCCTAACAGGTGTTGATCCTCTCATTCATCAGTGTAAGTAGGAGCTGGCTTCTGAATTTGAGATGAAGGACCTAGGACTGATGCACTACTTCCTAGGCCTGGAGGTCTGGCAGAGACCTGGAGAAATTTTCCTTTCTCAAGGAAAATACATTGTGAAACTTCTGGAAAGATTTGGTATGGTGGACTGCAAGACCGTGTCAACACCAATGGAACTCAACTTCAAGAAATTGAGTGGCAGCGCTGCTGGGCCCGTATTGGCCAATCCTATTGAGTATCGTCAACTCGTAGGAGCTCTAATGTTCTTAGTGAACACCGTCCAGATATATGTTTTGCAATGAACACTTTGAGTCAACAAATGGTTGAGCCTCATCACTTTCACTGGGTTTGTGCCAAGAATCTTCTGAGATATCTTAGGGGCACGATAAACCATGGACTGAGATACACTGCCGAGAGTGTGGCACTCCGTGGATATACTGATGCTAATTGGGCTGGCAGTGTGGTGGATTGTAAGAGCACATCGGGATGCTGCTTCAATCTTGGTTCCTCTTCGACTGCTTCAATCTTGGTTCCTCTTCGATTTCATGGATGAGCAGGAAGCAGAAGTCGATGGCTTTGAGCACCGCTGAGGCCGAATACATTGCAGCGAGTATGGCCTGTTGTGACGCAGTTTGGTTGCGAAAGCTCTTTAGTGAGCTGTTTGAACATGTGCTAAATACCACCGTGATACTCTATGATAACCAGAGTGGGATTCGCATGACTGAGAATCCTGTGTTCCACGACCGATCCAAGCATATTGATATCAGGTACCACTTTATCCGAGATATGGTACAGCAAGGCGCCACAAGGCTCGATCATATAGGAACTGATGAGCAGGTCGCGGATATTCTCAAAAAGCCCCTGGGGAAGGTCAAGTTCCTAACCTTCCATGAGAGTCTTGGTATCGTGGAACGACCCTATGATGTGGGTCCTGCTGGACGATGAACTCTGGGAGCTCTGGGGGGCTTTGGGGATAGCTTCTCGGAGCTATAAGCAACCACAAGGCTAGGCTTGCCCAACCTTGTTGGTGTGTTTGGGCCCCATTGTTGTGATTTTGAGTTGGTTCACCTCTCATTATCTGTGCCCCGTATGCATCCTACCCATTGAGTTCAGGGCTCATGGGAAGTACCTCTCATTTGGCCAATGAGGTGGGAAAAGCTAGAGACTAGTAGCAAATACTGATGGACGCATCAAAGATTGTCGTACTCTCTATCTAGGATGGCACGGTCCAACCACTTGATCTGGGATCAAGTTTAGTGAGGTCTGGGACCTCTGCCTGACTTCGGGTCAGATGAACCAACTTTGGGTTGGTTGGAGACTCTTTGTGAGTCTGATAGAGGTTTCGAACCTCTGGGCTGAATATGTCAGCCGGGGGATGATGTCTTTGTGACTGACCCACTTCTGTTCTGAAATAAAGAGGCCAGCAAAGCAAGTTACGACGGGATGACGCACGATGTTTGATTGCACTAGTGGATGGAGTTCTCCCTAGTTGAGAGGGAGTGTTAAAATTGGACAACTAGGTCCAAAATCCATGTTGTGATGCTCAGATGAAGATACCGATATTTTTATTGGATTCCTCTTTCGGAGAGGTGTAAGATCCATATAAAATTTATCTTAATCCGATGAGCAGATCATTTATTTTGAATTTATTATTTATAATAAATTATATGTGCAGGTCGGCCTTAAGGTTTTACAACCCAAGCAGATGTGTCACACACTAATCACACCCCCAGGAGAGCATTTCTCACTCACTCATCACACATCTTCTTCTCTTCTCTGATTTAGTACGAGCTCCTTGGAGGACGATTTCAGCTCACACGTGGGAAGAAGGACGAGTTTGTACAGCGAAGAAGAAGGACACAATTGCTACAGCTAGGGTTTCCAAGGAAGTTTGACCAGCGTTGACTTTGGTCAACGCATGATCCAAAGAGGCTGAAATTTGTTGGAGAATTCGATTTTGGGAGGTCGTACACATTGGCACAAGAACCGAGGTCAAAAGGTTGACCGAAGTTGGAGCTGCGTTGACTTTGATGTTGCTGCCCTGCGTTGACTTTTCTGGACAACGTTGACTTTTCTGGAGTTGACTTGAGTTGACTGGGTGACTGATTTAAGGATTGTTGTGACACATTCTGGGTTGGCTGATCAAGAAGACTTTGCTGGTTGAAGCATCCTGTTGACCGCCGTAATGCACCATCACATTTTTCCTGTTTCTGATTTGTCTTCTATAGATCCACTGGTATGTTCTATCAGCATTTTACTTAACTATTTGTGTGATTGCTGAAATAAAAGTAAAGTTGCATCAAGCATAGAACATCTACAAAAATTTACACACAAGGCATTAGATGGGATAGCTAGAAAACCAGCAAGCATGTCAAATTCGAACTGGGAGGACTTGGATGCCCGAGCTCTCAGTGCCGTTCGGTTATGTTTGGCAGACGAAGTATTCTTCAATATTGTTGGAGAAAGTACAACTGCAGGGTTGTGGAAGAAATTGGAAACTCTCTATATGACAAAATCTTTGACTAACAGAATCTATTTAAAGAGACAACTGTACAGCCTTCGAATGAAGGAGGGTACAAAAATTGCAGATCACTTGAATGTTTTTAATACGCTTATTTGTCAGTTGTCCAATATGGAAGTAAAGATGGAGGAAGAAGACAAGGCAATAACCTTGTTGTGTTCCCTGCCTGAGTCATGAGATCACTTCATGACCTCAGTCAGTTTGAGCATTGCCGATTCATTAAAATTTGAATCTGTAGAGGTACGAAGACAATCTAGCATTGAGACTTATGCACTTGAAGCCATGGTAGCTAGAGGTCGCTCAAAGGAATGGGGGGAGAAGACAAGAGGTTCTTCCAGATCGAAGTCAAAGGGCGGCAAGAAGAGTAAAGCAAAATGTTGGTACTGCAACAAACCGGGACATCTCAAAAAGGATTGTTGGATACGGAAGGAGGCAGAAAACAACAAGGAAAGAAATCAGGTCGATTCAGATATGGATGATAAGGTTTTAATTACTGAAGCACTCCCTGTATGTAATATCTCACAAGATGCTGACTATTGGCTATTAGACTCTAGTGCTTCTCATCATATGAGTCTGCACCGAAATTGGTTTTCATCATATGAAATTGTAGATGGTAATTCTGTTTTCATGGGAAATAATGCATCTTTTCAGACTGTTGGGATTGGAAATGTGAAAATTAAAATGTATGATGGTATAATTAAAACCTTATCTGATGTTAGGCATGTACCTGATCTAAAGAAAAACTTGATTTCCTTGGGAGTTTTGGATTCGCATGGTTATAAGTTTACAGGTCAGAATGGAGTGCTGAAAGTCTCGAAAGGAGCCTTGGTTGTTATGAACGCTGAAAAGGTTGGAAACCTGTACAGACTCAAGGGAAGTACTCAAGTTAGTGAAGCAGCGATCGTGTCAGATAAAGCAGAAGAAGGTTCTCGTCTATGGCATCAGCGGTTGGGTCACATGAGCGAGAAAGGTCTTCAGGTACTGATGAACCGCAAGCTACTTCCTAATTTGAAATCCTTGAAGTTGGATTTTTGTAAATATTGTGTGTTTGGCAAACAATGTAAACAAAGATTCAAGTCTGGCAATCATAATAGCAAGCAGATTTTGGACTATATTCATTCTGATCTGTGGGGACCATCTCCTACTGTGTCATATGGAGGTGCCTTGTATTTTTTAACTTTTATTGATGATTTCTCCAGAAAAGTTTGGGTCTATATGTTGAAAAAGAAAGCTGATGTGTTTAATGTATTTAAACAATTTAAAACAATGGTGGAAAAGAAAACAGGCAAATCAATCAAATGTTTAAGAACTGACAATGGCGGTGAATTTACCTCTTTAGAATTTGAACAATTTTGTAAGGATGAAGGGATAGTTAGACATAAAACTGTTGTTTATACTCCTCGGCAGAATGGTGTTGCTGAACGGATGAATCGGACTCTTATGGAAAGAGCCAGAAGCATGATTAGTAATGCTAATCTGCAAAAGGATTTGTGGGCAGAAACAGTATCTACTGCTTGTTATTTAGTTAACAGATCACCTTCGGTTGCAATAAACTGTCAAATTCCTGAAGAAGTTTGGTCGGGTCAGTCTTGTGATTATTCGCATTTGAAGAATTTTGGTTGTGATGCCTATGTTCTTATTCCTAGAAATCAGCGTTCAAAATTAGATCCAAAATCAAAATGTTGTGTCTTTGTTGGATATGATTATTCAGTGAAGGGATATAGGTTGTGGGATCCTAATTCACGGAAGATAGTCATTAGTAGAGATGTAACATTTGATGAATCATCTCTTTTAAAATTAGATGTTGAAAAAGTTGAACAGAAGCATGTATCGCCAGGTCAGCAGATTTAATTGGAGACTGTACCTTTTCCAGAAAGTCGAAAGGAAGGAGAGACTTTTGAAAAAGGTGGAGAAGCATAGGAAACTGGAGAAATTCCAGAATCCAGTCAGCAACCAGTCACTCTAAGAAGGTCTACAAGGGAAAGAAGAACACCCAAAAGGTATGAAGACTCTGCTTCATCATTTGCATTGATTACTGAAGATGGGGAACCATTTTGTTATTAGGAAGCCGTTGATGATGCAGATAGCAAGATATGGAAAAAGGCTATGGAAGAAGAAATGGACTGCTTAGCCAAGAACAAAACCTGGGATCTTGTAGAACTTCCTGAAGGGAGAAGCGTTGTTGGGTGCAAATGGGTCTTCAAGTTGAAGAGAAAAGTTGATGGAAGTATCAAAAGGTATAAGGCGAGACTGGTTGCAAAAGGGTATTCTCAGGTTGAAGATATTGACTTTCATGAGATCTTTTCACCAGTAGTTAAACTTGTTTCTATTCGTACTGTGTTAGCACTAACTGCTTTACTTGACCTTGAGTTACAACAGTTAGATGTTAAAACAGCCTTTCTTCATGGTGATTTGGATGAAGAGATATATATGGATCAGCCAGAAGGTTTTGTACAAGGTCACAGCAGAAGATTAGTTTGCAAGCTCAGGAAATCATTGTATGGCCTGAGGCAGTCGCCCAGGCAATGGTACAAGAAATTTGATTCCTTCATGATGAGCCAAAATTTTATCAGAAGTGAGTATGATCATTGTGTATACTTCAAAAGTTTCAATGGCATATTCATTATCTTGGTGTTGTATGTTGATGATATGCTTATTGCAAGCAAAAGCATGGAAGAAATCAGCAGGTTAAAGGCTCAGCTGTCTAGGACGTTTGAAATGAAGGATCTTGGAGCGGCAAAACATATCTTGGGCATTGAAATACACAGAGACAGGAAGAATGGTAAGCTTTGGTTATCACAACAGAAGTATGTGGAGAAAATACTTGAAAAGTTCGGTATGAACAATGTGAAACCTGTTAATGTTCCATTAGCTTCCCATTTTAAGCTTTCTTTGGATATGAGTCCTAGAACTAATGAAGAAAAGCAGTATATGTCTCGTGTACCATATGCAAATGTGGTAGGCAACTTAATGTATGCGATGGTATCTACAAGACCTGACATTTCACATGCAGTTGGAGTTGTCAGCAGGTTCATGGCAAATCCAGGGGAAGAACATTGGCGAGCAGTGAAATGGGTGCTTCGGTATTTGAGAGGCACAAGTGACCATTGCATCAACTTTGATGGTCGTGAAGGTACAGTCTGCGGATATGTGGATGCTGATTATGCAGGTGATTTGGACAAAAGGAGGTCTACTACAGGTTATGTTTTTACTCTTGCAGGTGGAGTAATCAGTTGGATGTCAAAGCTTCAGGAGACAGTTGCTTTGTCCACTACTGAAGCAGAGTATATAGCTGCTTCAGATTCCTGCAAAGAGGCAATCTGGTTAAAAGGTCTGCTTGATGAGATTGGAAGGACGCAAGAGAAAGTGAATGTGTTTTGTGACAGTCAGAGCGCTATTCATTTGGCTACAAATCCAGCCTATCACAGCAAGACCAAACACATCGATGTAAGGTATCACTTTGTGAGACAAGTAATCGAAGGCGGCAAAGTAGTCTTCAAGAAGGTCCGCACACAGGAGAATCATGCAGATATATTCACGAAGCCAGTTACAGTAGAGAAGCTGAGATGGTGTCTTGCTTCTCTCGGCTTGCAGAAAAGATGATGAATGGACAATTTGTTGTCAAGGTGGAGTTTGTTAAAATATGTGACAACAAATATTGTATATTTACCTATGTAGTTAGAATAACTAAAATGTAGGTTGAATAAAGAAATATAGTTGTAATAACGAAATAGACTAAATTAAAAGAGATAGCTCGAGAGGCTTGTAGACACGGAGAATTTCATCAATAAAGTTTCTAAGAGAATTTATCCTTCAGTTCAGTTTCCAATTCAGTTATATCTCCTATTATCTTTCTCGTTTTTTGTCTTTCTCCACAACAATTGGAACAATTCGTTTCACAGTAGTTGACCGGCACACTTCGAGAAGTAATTTTTCTTTTTTCGGAATTTTGTGGTTAAATATTTGTAATATATTTTGAGAGTATGTAAACAATGCTGCATCGGTAGATAGTTTTTCCATGAATAAAACTTCGAATGTGTTGTAACACAATTTTTCACTGAAATTCAATTGAATCAATTATAAGTTAAGCTACCGTTGACATTTTTATTAAATTCAATTTCAATTTCATCTTTACCAGATTTCATTTCCTTCTAAAATTAGTGTTGCTGAAGAAGTTTGAGTATAAAGTTGCTGTGCTGCAGCATTATTCTACTGGGAGAAAAGAAGAATCAAAGAGCGCAGCTGTATCCAATACTCCTGCTGGGTGCCCCTTTGCGCTCAATCGCTATTTATTAAATTTCATTCAGTCTGCAGCACATTCTTTTCTGAACTCAATCGCCCTAAGAAGATCTAATGGATAAAGATTTGAGATGTACCACAACCCTCGTCCTCATCCTCACAATTTCGATAGGGAATCTCATAAGCCATTCTGAATGTCGGTACCTCGCTATTCACTCGCACGGTAAGAAATTTTGTTTTCTGTTTATTTCATGTTTCTTCCACCATTAACACGTTATCAGATTTCTCAGATTTGTCACGTTTTTTGGGTAGTTGTCAGATTTTTTTCGTTCTGTTATTTAGTTTCTTAACGGAAATATTTCATTTATATTTCTTAACGGACAGATGATAATGGCATGGAAAGTAAGGTGTGGATAATGCCACAGGTACCAAACTACTGTCCTCGTCGTTTCAATTTTTTCTCTCCCATGTCTCTTCCTTATATACATCTGTGAATGAAACTGCAGGGCAGCGCAAATACAGTCCACGATCTGAAGAAAGAAATTGAGAGGCTATTGCTGGACTACCCAGGAGGAAACCCAAGTCCACCTAACACTCAAGGACCTTAACGGAATGTTAAGCACTCATGTCAAGATAACTCTCACCAGTTACCGATTATCCTAGATTGAAAAAAAAAAATGTTTAGCAGAGTCAGAGTTGACAGCCATGGCATCATTTATGATGGTGCATTTGCATTGTCATGGACTTACTAGTCATTGCATCCATTGTTATGTCATCTTATTGAAGAAACTCTTTCTGTATATTGAACTTGTTGCTGACTTTGTATTAAAGTTCAAAATCAAAGAACTTTGTATTAAAATTTTAATAAGTTCTTTGTTTTTTCCCATCCTAAATCATTCACTTTCCACAAACATTTCATAAAATCCAGACCTCAAAGTATTTCATCATCGGTTTCCACATGCGGTATGTCATCTTTTACAAATAGGCATGGAAAACCTAGTGTAGCGTACGTATGTTTATTGGTTGTTGATAGAAAAATCCCATGGTCAAAGTAAGGCATCAAATTCACAACTTCGTGAGATCATGGAGTTATTGTAAAATCACCAAGGCTCTGATACCACTAATAGGGGAGAGATGAATAACTCTACAAATAAAATAAAAATTGAAGAGAGACATATATAAATGCAATTAGTGATGACCTTTGGTTTCACCCTCCCACAGGTCCGATGGTTGTTCCTATTCACCCAACTCTTCATATTTCTCCTAAATTAAATATTTAGGATATTTACAATATATCATAATACTAGGCATTAGGTATCTAACAAAAAAACAATACCCCACTTCACCCCAAGTTGACACTTGCACTAGAACCAAATAGCACATGGGAAAGTAGAATTAAAACTTGCTTCCATTAGAAAAATAAGGATTCATAGTATGATATGCTATGGTATGGTATTTAATAGTCCACGGCAGAGAGACTCAAATGATGTGCACAGGATTACTGCCTTGATTTCAGACTTATTGTTATTTTTTTCCTTGATAGGGGATAGCGCTGGTTATGCATGCAAACCCCATCCTGTTGTGAGTTCGACCCCAAGAGGTTATGGGGACCAAACCCCACCAGGACCACTTCAGCCACCAAACAAGACAATATAACTCCTTCCTTTCTTTTCTTGGTTGATGTGTTAGAAATTAGAATGCCGATTCTATGAAATACTTATGTGAATTTCACTAGATGGTTGTACATGTCAAATTTACGTGGATATTTTCCGGTTTTGTGGCTAGTTTAGTTGAGGGTTTCTATTTGTTAATATCCAATTCAATGTAGTATTTACCTCTCAAAATGTCAGCAATCTGCTATTGAATTAAAACTCCTAAACTCAAATTATAAAGGGACAAATTCTTGACAATAATTCTGAACATTCAGGGTTATGATATTGTGATTGTGAGAGTACCTTAATTCAGAAATTTGCAGCGAGAAATCAGGTGTCATTGGAAATCCCCAATGTCACACGGATTTTCCAAGAAAAGCAACAGGGGTCGTGGCTCTTTCTCTCTTGCTGCGGCTAAGAAGTGTATTAGTGCTCTTCCCCGATAGATAGAAGTTTGACACCAATTTTCCTCATGTGCATAGCAGAATGTATGAATTTGAAATTACTCTCAAACATGGGTTTCAATAACCACCAACAAGGACAAGCTGGTTATGTCATGGTGATGGAATAAGCAAGAGACTTACAGAAAAATAAAAGGATTCTGGCCTGTCCTAATGAGACTGCAATCCAAGAATGCTTCTGCAGACTTTTGGAACTGCCAGAGGCAGCTATTATAATGAAGTGGCCAAGCTGCCAAGCATTTAGATAATTAGTAGGATAGTGATGAAATCCCGACTGAGCACACTAAAGAAAATTGCAGACTCTGAGAAACCTTTGCAAGCACACAAAGTAAACTCTAGCTGCTATTCCAAAGCGGTTCTAGAAGTCCAATCTATGTTAGTATGCATTACAATCTACTCTGCTGAGGCCACAATTAGAAGTCTAGACTCTATAGGATGAACAATTTGCCAGTACCCATGTATTAGATGTACCAGAATCCATGCATTAGATGACAGTCCAATTTCAAGTTTCCCAATTTGGTCATGCTTTTGCTCTGTTTCTTCGTGCAGGGATAGTTAGAAACCAGATATGAAAGTCGACAAAGAGATGATTTTAGAAAACAACAAACTTTTGGCATATGCTTTATCAAAATCTCTAATAATGTGAAAAATATAACAAATGCATAGAATATTAAACCAACATTATGCCATCAAAAACAATGTCACAAATAGCCTCAATGCGATTATTACAATTTTCTGATCAGAAAATTTGTACTAACAGGAGTTCAAAACATTCCAGCAATCGAAATAGTGTTCAAGAAAAACAGAAGTACCAATTGGATGCTGGCAAACAAGGAAGACAAGAACCAAATGGAGACAAGACTAAAATAGAACACCATTAAAAACAATACCGCTATGGAGAATTACAATGATGAAGCTTATTATCACAAAGGTTAAGTCAAGCAACAACAGACCAATCCTGTAAAATTCATTTTAACAATGTTTCCCTGCTACTTTTCTGCACCTAAATTTGCATACCTGATTCAATTTGATTTTGCTGAGGGAAAACTTGTCTTCTGCGGACCATGAAGAGAAAATGTACAAAAATATTTTGTGATCAAGGTCCCATCACTAGAGGAACCCATCAACAGAATAAAAGTTTTAACTCATTTGAAATACCTATATAACCCAGAGAAAATCAGGAAAAAGGAAAATTCAGAAAGCGTGAGCAATCCTAGAGAACAAATACCTAAAACGTACTAATTGTTATGAATGATCCTAGTCTTTCTATGAAAAGAATTTTTCTTCGGCCTGGCTCTTCTTATGTCATGTCTGTTGCCTTTCATAAGATGACGATTGGTCTCTTTCTGCTGCTTAGGAATACCCTTCTTCATTTTCTGCTGATGTTTCTGAACGTGCTGCAAGCTCCTATGGCTATACACCGAGAACGTCTGCAACACCTCCTCTTTTTTTCCCACTGGAATGCTTGCAGCCTTTACAGAACCCACTCCCTTGGTAAATGTCAAGCCCCTACGTTTTATCAAGAAGTTGGAAGCTTGAGAACTATGCACCTGCAACACCTTTCCAGCAGCTCACAGACATCCTTCCTCAAAGCTTGTGGAATCAGACTGGTCTGTTTGTTAAGCTTTCCATTCATGTCACCAAGCTTCTGCTCAATCTCACATTAATCTCACATAAATCCCGAATTTTGTGGGCTAGATGTGGGGTAAATCTTGGTGCAGAAATACAGAGTGCAGGAAACAGCTGATGGAATGTTGGCGCCACTGATTTCACTCTCCTATTATGTTTAAGTCCAACTTGGTACAGTCAATGATACAGGTGGACTAGTTAATGCTCCATATCCTCATATTTGGGCCAAACCTTGTGCCACCTTAATGATTATTGCAATTGTGTTTCATTTGAAAGTTAGCACTCTTTCAAGGGGGGCAAGATAATATTTCATATTTCCAAGGGGATGCTAAGGTTATCAAAACTAGTCAATGCGAAGGTGAGTATTCCTCATTTCCTTCTTAACTGCTATGAGTCAATCTGTTTTGATTCAGATTCTCTCCTAAGATCTATAAAATTACCTCCCAGCTTTTTTCCTTGTTCGTCTCTGGAGTTTTAAACACTATCAGATCTCTATCTTCCAACTTGAGTGCCTGATTTGCCACACAATCTGTTACTCTTATGGTAGTGCTTCTAATATGATAAAATTCAATATTATGAATGACTGGCTAACCTGTTTTAACCATTTTAGTTGTTTTAAAAGCTCCCAGTTTTGGGGATAAGCCTTGCCTTTCTGGTGTTTATGATTATCTGTGTCCCATTTTACTGCAATATCTTGGAAACCAAGCATTTGTAATCTCTTATCTCTACAATCAAGGCATTGACTTTGGCCTGCTTATTTGTATAACCCCCTAATCCTTTCATTCAGATTTTTGTGAACTGACCCCTGTGATCCAGAAGGAAGTCTCTTCCACAACATGCTTTCTGGGGTTTTCTTTTGTTATCCCATTGAAATTGATCTTTATCTGCCCCTCCCTTGGAAATTTCCAAGACTCCTTGGGAGTAGGCAGCTCTCCTTCATCAGGAACGTACAGGCATAACATACCTCTTTTGGGCATCCAGGTTTGAACCTAGTCATTGGCTAAGGCAACTTGTATTTGTTAGTTAGACCACTATAGGGAATAAACTTTGAACCTGTATAAATATTATCAATAGCTCACGCTGGCAAATGTTTGATCCTGTTAATTCTGTGCTAGAATACATTATTCATGCCAATCAACTATTGTCTATTTGACTGCCTTTCTTACAAGACTTGCATTTATATATGTCCTTGTTATAATATAGTTATAGACTTTCCTCAACAAGCAGTTCATTCCATTTAAATCAGATCCATGAAGCAAAGATTTGAAAAACACTTTGGAATGCCTCTGAGTTAACAGCAGCTGACATGAATATTGGTTCCCTTAAATTGAATGACTGTTAGCAGAGAGGCATCGGCTTGGCACTGGAAATGAAATACCACAGTTGGGACTTTCACAATTTTCAGCCCTGATAAATCATAGTAGGTATCAAACAGAGAAAACCCACCTACAGATTTAGGGTTACCAGTCCCTGCCCTGAAACCATCCCTCACTGCAGTATAAGAAGACTCGTCCATACGAGCCATAGAGGTTCCAGAATCGATAATAACTCCACCGTTGCCAGTAGCATCCACCCTGAACACAGAGGCAGGGATGGAGGTGAGACTTATCGAGCGCGGTGTAAAAATTGCAGATTTGGGTACTGCAGCTGCACAAAAAATTAGGGAACTAGAGGCTCCAGAATCCAGACATGCTCCTGTGATAACCAGAGTGGGATTCGCATCACTGAGAATCCTGTGTTCCACGACCGATCCAAGCATATTGATATCAGGTATCATTTCATCCGGGATATGGTACAGCGAGGCGCCGTAAGGCTCGATCACATAGGAACTGATGAGCGGTCGCGGATATTCTCACTAAGGGGGAGAGTCAAGTTCCTAACCTTTGGTGAGAATCTTGGTATCGTGGAAGCACGACCCTATGATGTGGGTCCGGTGGGACGTGAGCTGCGGGAGCTGCGGGGAGCTTGGGAATGACTTCTCGGCCCCCGCAGGCAACCACAAGGCTAGGCTTGCCAAACCTTGTTGGTGTGCTTGGACCCCACCGTTGTGATTATTGAGTTGGTTCACCTCTCATTATATGTGCTCCGTATGCATCCTACCCATTGAGTTCAGGGCTCATGGGAATTACCTCTCATTTGGCCAATGAGGTGGGAAAAGCTAAAGACTAGTAGCAAAGACTGATCGACGCATCAAAGATTGTCGTACTCTCTATCTAGGATGGCATGGTCCAACCACTTGATCTGGGATCAAGTATAGTGAGGTTTCAGACCTCCAACTGACTTCGGGTTAGGTAAACCAACTTCGGGTTGGTATGAGACTCTTTGGTACGATGGGGGGTTCGGACCTGCGGTCGTTGTCGGTAGGGGGATGATGTCTTTGTGACTGACCCACTTCTGTTCTGAAATAAAGAGGCCAGCAAAGCAAGTTACGGCGGGATGACGCACGATGTTTGATTGCACTGGTGGATGGAGTTCTCCCTAGTTGAGAGGGAGTGTTAAAGTTGGACAACTAGGTCCAAACTCCATGTTGTGATGCTTAGATGAAGATACCGATATTTTTATTGGATTCCTCTTTCGGAGAGGTGTAAGATACATATAAAATTTATCTTAATCCGATGAGCAGAAAATTTATTTTGAATTTATTATTTATAATAAATTATATGTGCAGGTCGGCCTTAAGGTTTTACACCCCCAGAAGATGTGTCACACACCTCAATGATGAATATAAATACAGTCAAAGTTGGAAAGCATTTCACTCACTCATCATCACATCTTCTTCTCTTCTAATCTAGTACGAGCTCCTTGGAGAACATTTTCGGCTCACTCGTGGGAAGAAGGACGAGTTACTACAACCAAGAAGAAGGACGCATTGCTGCAGCTAGGGTTTCCTAGAAAGTTTGACCAGCATTGACTTTGGTCAACGCATGGTCCAAAGACGCCGAAAATTGTTGGAGACTTTGATTTTGGGAGGCCGTACACATTGGCACAAGAACCGAGGTCAAAAGGTTGACCAAAGTTGGAGCTGTGTTGACTTTGTTGTTGCTGCCCTGCGTTGACTTTTCTGGACAGCGTTGACTTTGAGTTGACTGAGTGACTGATTTGAGGATTGCTGTGACACATTCTGGGTTGGCTGATCAAGGAGACTTTGCTGGTTGAAGCATCCTGTTGACCTTCGTAACGCACCATCACATTCCCCTGTTTCTGGTTTGTCTTCTATAGATCCACTGGTATGTTCTATCAGCATTTTACTTAACTATTTGTGTGATTGCTAAAATAAAAGTGAAGTTGCATCAAGCATAGAACATCTACAAAAATTTACATGGTATCAGAGCTGAGGTGAAGACAAGCCCTAACTTATAGCAATCACCATCTAAGAAAGTTGGGTTCCACAAGTTATGGCTTCAAGGAGAATGACAAGCTGACTGGAAGATGATATTAGATCTCAAATTGGAAGACCATGATCTCATGGACCATGTACTAGGTAAGATACAAGAACCTCCATCCAATGCTACTGTTGCTGCTAAAACCAAGTATAAGAAGGGGGAGATCAAAGCAAAGCTGATGATCAGGGGATCCATTCATAAAAGCCTAGTGGCCTACATCTCTGAGTTGGGTACATCCAAAGAGATGTATGATAAATTGATCCTAATGTTCAAAGTAAACAATGTAAACCAAGTGCTATTCTTCAAGAATCAATTGAAGAATCTGAAGAAAGGTAGGGATGAGTCTGTCCAAACATACTTTCTGAAATTGACGGAGATTAGGAACAATCTGCTGGCTATTGGGGAGACAATAGCCGATCATGAGATGGTACTCACCGCACTTGGAGGACTCCCATATGAATGGCAAGTATTCACCACTACCATTCTCAATAATAGTACAATTCCTAACTTTGACGAGCTACTGTCTAGATGTATGCAAGAAGAGACAAGAATGAAGGAATTCGAAAATGACAGAAATGCTGCCTATGCTGCTCATTCTAGAAAGAACTCTGGTGGTCCTAAGAACAAAGGAAGAACAAGGGCCCAAGGAAAGAAGGGTAAGTGTTTCACTTGTCATAGGCTTGGTCACTATGCTATAGAAGGTCCCTTCAAGAAGGATTCTCCCGATAGTGATGACAACAACAACAACCGGAGGAATGGAAATCAAAGAAACGACAGATCCAAAAGAAAGAGGAAGGCTCCCTCTGGCGGAAACAATCAACCTTCTAAAAGGTCTAGAAACTCTAGGTATGAGGAGTCTAATGATGTTGATAAAAGAAATGAATATATTCTTGTATCTGCTCTCTCTGCTGCATCCTCGCCCGACACTATGGATGTCTGGCTGATAGATAGTGGTGCCTCAAGACACATCACTGGGTTCAAGGAAGCACTCTCTGACATGGTTGAGAAGGATACCAATCTGGAAATTATCCTTGGAGATAATGCCACATATCCCGTGAAAGGGACAGGGACTGTGACCCTCCACTTGTCTCAAGGACAGGTCCTACATTTGCATGATGTACTCTATGTACCAAAGTTGAAGAGGAGCAACGTATCTGTATCAACGATTGAAAACAAAGGAAAAAGCGATGGCAACGGCATTCATTGAAGGAAAAGGTGCGCATGTGGAAGAAGAATCTCAAGGAAGCTATCGTGATTGGTTTTAGAGTTGGAACACTCTATCAGGTTGAAGGAAGTCCGCTAGGAGCTATGACATGTGATACTATCTGACACACTGAACTAAGGCACCGAAGGTTTGGACACCTTCATTACAAGGCTCTTCCCGAAGCAAGGAAGGTGGTGACAGGGATGCCCGACTTTGGAAATAATCATGAAGGTGTATGTAAGGGTTGTGCCGAAGGAAAGCATACAAGGGGACCTTTCCCCTCAAGTGTCACAAAGACATCTGATATTTTCCAACTGGTCCATTCTGATCTTTCTGGTATGCTGCCCGTGACATCCCTGGGAGGATGTTCTTACTATATGACATTCACTGATGACTTCTCCCGCAAAACCTGGATATACTTCTTGAAGAAGGAGGATGAGGCTTTCATGTGGTTCCGTACCTTCAAAGCCTTGGTGAAAATTATGACAGGAAAGAAGATCAAGATTTTGAGGACCGACAATGGCACTGAATATGAGTCAAATGAGTTCAAGGACTTTTGCAAAGAAGCTGGCATTAAGAGGGAGACTACTACTGCCTATACTCCTGAGCAGAATGGCGTTGCTGAACGAAAGAACAGAACCATTGTGGAAGCTGCCCGTGCCATGCTATGTGACCAGGGTCTACCAAAGTTTCTGTGGGGAGAAGCTGCAAATACTGTTGTATACATTCAAAACCGATGCCCTCATTCCACCCTGGACTCCAAAATTCCCAAAGAGGTTTTCACTGGTAAGAAACCTGATGTCTCACATTTTAGAATTTTTGGATGTCCTGTTTATTTTCATGTGCCAAAAGGAAAGAGAAGTAAGCTAGATGCTTTTGGGAAGAAAGGAATGTTTGTAGGCTACAGCGAAACCTCTAAGGCATATAGAGTCTATGTACCTGGTCAAAGGCAAGTAGAGATATGCCATGATGTCACCTTTGATGAAGATGTTTCCCTGAAGAAAGTAGTAGATCTTCCAAGATCTGAGGAAAATCATGAAGAAAGGCCTGAAATTCAAGAAGAACCGCAGGATGAGACAATCCCTGATGTTGAAGGACCAATGGACCCCATCGATCCATCTCCTTCACTAAAAAAGAGACCATCATGGCTCAGGGACACCCTCGAAGATGCTGAGGGACATGCTGCCCCAAGGGGGACATTCCGAGAAAGCAAGAAGCCATGTAGATACCAAGGGTATCTGGCTGCCATGAGTACCATTGTACAAAATGAACTCGGATCTTTTGAGGAAGTCGTAAAGCATCAAGTCTGGAAGGATGCTATGCACGAAGAATATGAGTCCATAATGAAGAATGATGTCTGGGATGTGGTTCCAAGACCGAAGGACAAATCAGTTGTCACCGCAAAATGGCTCTACAAGATCAAGCATGGATCTGATGGAAGTGCTAAAAAGTTCAAGGCAAGATTTGTTGCCCGTGGCTTCTCTCAAAAGGAAGGAATAGATTATGATGACATATTTGCACCTGTGGCACGATATACCACCATTCGATCAATCATAGCCCTTGCTGCTACGCAAGGATGGAGTCTTCATCAGATGGATGTCAAGACCGCCTTTCTGCATCGTGCTATAAAAGAAGAGGTGTATGTAGAACAACCTCTGGGGTTTGAAGTTCAGGATCGGGACACTCATGTCTGCAGGTTGAAGAAAGCCCTCTATGGGTTGAAGCAAGCACCTAGAGCTTGGTACAAGAGGATGGATAGCTACTTGATGAAGCTGGGCTTCACTCTTAGTAATGTTGATCCGAACCTTTACTTCAAGGTTGTCCAGGAGAAGCCTCTCATTCTGGTGCTATATGTGGACGACCTCTTCCTGACAGGTGCTGACCCTCTCATTCATCAATGCAAGAGGGAGCTCGCTGCTGAGTTCGATATGAAGGACCTAGGACTGATGCACTACTTCCTAGGCCTAGAGGTCTGGCAGAGACCTGGAGAGATTTTCCTTTCTCAAGGAAAATACATTGTGAAACTTATGGAAAGATTTGGTATGGTGGACCGCAAGACTGTGTCAACACCAATGGAACTCAACTTCAAGAAGTTGAGTGGTAGCACTGCTGGGCCCGTATTAGCAAATCCTACTGAGTATCGCCAACTCGTAGGGGCTCCAATGTTCTTAGTGAACACCCGTCCAGATATATGTTTTGCAGTGAACACTTTGAGTCAACAGATGGTTGAGCCTCATCAATTTCACTGGGTTGGTGCCAAGAATCTTCTGAGATATCTTAGGGGCACGATAAACCATGGGCTGAGATACATTGCCGGGAGTGTGACACTCCGTGGATATATTGATGCCGATTGGGCTGGCAGTGTGGTGGATCGTAAGAGCACATCGAGATGCTGCTTCAATCTTGGTTCTGCTTCGATTTCATGGATGAGCAGGAAGCAGAAGTCGGTGGCTTTGAGCACCGCTGAGGCCGAATACATTGCAGCGAGTATGGCCTGTTGTGAAGCAGTTTGGTTGTGAAAGCTCTTTAGTGAGCTGTTTGGACATGTGCTAGACACCACCGTGATACTCTGTGATAACCAGAGTGGGATTCGCATGACTGAGAATCCTGTGTTCCACGATCGATCCAAGCATATTGATATCAGGTATCATTTCATCCGGGATATGGTACAGCGAGGCGCCGTAAGGCTCGATCACATAGGAACTAATGAGCAAGTCACGGATATTCTCACTAAGCCCCTGGGGAAGGTCAAGTTCCTAACCTTCCGTGAGAATCTTGGTATCGTGGAACGACCCTATGATGTGGGTGCCGTTGGACAATGAGCTCTGGGAGCTCTGGGGACAGCTTCTCGGAGCTATGAGCAACCACAAGGCTAGGCTTGCCAAACCTTGTTGGTATGCTTGGACCCCACCGTTGTGATTTTGAGTTGGTTCACCTCTCATTTTTGTGCCCAAGTAGCCATCCTACCAATTGAGTTCGGGGCTCATGGGAAGTACCTCTCATTTGGCCCGATGGGGTGGGAAAGGCTAGAGACTGGTAACCGTCTTGATGGACGCATCAAGATTGCACAGTACTCTCTATCTGGAAATGGCACTGTCCAACCACTTGATACGGGATCAAGTATGATGATCGGACCTCCACTTGACTCGAGTCGGATGAACCAACTTCGGGTTGGTTGGAGACTCTTTGTGAGTGCGATGGGGTTTAGACCTGCGGGGTGCCGTTGTCGGCCCAGAGGGGATGATGTCTTTGTGGTGACCCCGCCATTACCGAAATAAAGAGGCCCGACCAAAGCAAGTTACGGCGGGATGACGTTTGATGTTTGGTTACCTTTGGTGGATGGAGTTCTCCCTAGTTGAGAGGGAGTGTTAAAATTGGACAACTAAGTTAAACTCCATGTTGTGATGCTTAGATGAAGATACCGATATTTTTATTGGATTCCTCTTTCGGAGAGGTGTAAGATCCATATAAAATTTATCTTAATCCAATGAGCAGAACACTTATTTTGAATTTATTATTTATAATAAATTATATGTGCAGGTCGGCCTTAAGGTTTTACACCCCCAGCAGATGTGTCACACACCTCAATGATGAATATAAATACAGTCAAAGTTGGAAAGCATTTCACTCACTCATCATCACATCTTCTCTTCTAATCTAGTACGAGCTCCTTGGAGAACATTTTCGGCTCACACGTGGGAAGAAGGACGAGTTACTACAGCCAAAAAGGACACATTGCTGCAGCTAGGGTTTCCTAGAAAGTTTGACCAGCGTTGACTTTGGTCAACGCATGGTCCAAAGACGCCGAAAATTGTTGGAGACTTCGATTTTGGGAGGCCGTACACATTGGCACAAGAACCGAGGTTAAAAGGTTGATCGAAGTTGGAGCTGCGTTGACTTTGTTGTTGCTGCCCTGCGTTGACTTTTCTGGACAGCATTGACTTTTTGGGGTTGACTTTGAGTTGACTGGGTGACTGATTTGAGGATTGCTGTGACACATTCTGGGTTGGCTGATCAAGGAGACTTTGCTGGTTAAAGCATCCTGTTGACCGCCGTAACACACCATCACATTCTCCTGTTTCTGGTTTGTCTTCTATAGATCCACTGGTATGTTCTATCAGCATTTTACTTAACTATTTGTGTGATTGCTGAAATAAAAGTGAGGTTGCATCAAGCATAGAACATCTACAAAAATTTACAATCTCCCCCCCTGCCTGGTCCAAGAACAATGCAGGAGACTGCAATAGTCCTGTAGCTAATTACAGCGGTCCAGATATTTTCATCAGCAACAGCAACAAGGATGACAGCAGGGTGCCTCTCTACGGGAAAGAGAAGAGTAGGATCTGCCATCTGCTAATTTGAAGGGCAATATCTACAAAAATAGTGGAGATCAGAAATACAGCAGTGTCGGGGTTGAGAAAAGTCTCGAATCTATGACTTTGGGTGCGCTGGGGCAACCAAAGGAGGGCAACAACGCTGACATGGGTGCAAGGGTAATTCAAAATTTATTTTTTAATATAAAATATGAAAATTATGATTCAAATGGAACAAATTCTTTTTAATAATAAAACGAAAATCACAACCATGCCTTTTTTACAATAAAAATTGAAAATTACAACCACGTCTTAGAATCCAATTCTTTATAATAATCATGCAAACTGTGACTTTGTCTCAAATTCAAAAATGCTATAGAAAACTATAAAGTATAAAAATATCTCTTGAACAATCAAGTCAACACTGCAAGTTCAAGATTGAGAATTCTTCTTCCAGAAGAGCCTTGAATTAAAATTAAAACAAAACGAATATATAGGATTGCATTCAATGAACAATTCAACATTGCAATCTCAAAACATTAAATTTTAAGCAATAGTGTGAAAACATTAAATTTTAAACAATATTATCCAAACTTTCAAACTGGAAACTGCATTCAATAAACAATTCAACATTGTAAGCTTAAAACATTAAATTTTAAACAATGGTGTGCAAACTTTCAAACTTATTACAACAAATTTTAAACAATAGTATGCACACTTTAAAAAGCCTGTACCTGTGTGGGCAAATCTTTTATTTGATCAGGAAAATCTGTTTATTTTAAATGGCCCATGTGACCCAAAAAGGCTTTGAATCCCATACCTTTTGCTGGGCAGTTGTCAAAAGTGCATATGCTCATAAGCTTTACTTTTAAAAAAAACAGCCCTGTATAGTATTTGTATTAGGAAAATTCAAGCATATGTATCTTTCTAGATTCTCATAACCTTTCATTATTTTCTAAAATCAACCACCATATGCTGTAACAGAGCTTTTCACATTATTAAAATATGGAGGCTCAAGCAACCACCATATGGTGTAACAGAGCTTTTTCCATTAATAAAATATGGAGGCTCACTTGCTTGAATGACTCCACAAGCAACTTCCCAGGCTAGGTTCCTACAAGATGTGACATCACTCTTTAGAAATACATTAATTATTCAAGTAATACCTTGCCTGAAATTTCCCCATAGCTGATGGAGATCTCTGCCATCACAATCTGATTATTTATATCAATATATATACCATTATCAATTTTATAATGTTTTTGAGCAATACGTTATCAACCAAAGAGTAATATGTTATACGATGCAGAATAATCATGTTGTCCATCGAAAGTTTGTTTTCCACAAAGGCTGCAAAAATACTTTGCTTGTTGTGTCCAATAACTACTTTTGAGGTTTACTTCTCTGTGATATGATTCTTAATAATTGTTAAGAGCACCACTGTTCTTCATGTAACATTTAAAACCAAGAATAGCCCTTTATATTCTTTGTGACACACGGTTAAGATGAATTGTTGAATGGAGCCAAAACAAATCAAAGCTGGTGTCAATAAGCTCAAGAAAATAGATTATTTGTAGTTGAATGACTGGATGCAATCTAACATACCAACCTGCACAAAGAGAACCAGATATTGCTGCAATTCTTGCCTGCCTCATTCTTCTTCGAGGGTCTTCAATTTTGGTCTTCTCTGTTTCTTTTGGGATGGAACAACAAGCAACCCGAAAGTCCAGACAGCCAACAGACATGCCTCCAATGGTGCCAGCCAATACACATATACATGTTCTTTCGTTTTGTGCTGCCCTCTAGAATAAGCCCACCCAAATGCCTGCAATGCCATCCATTAACTTTTCATCAGAAAAAAAAAAGTTAAAAACTCAGTTCTGGATTTCCTTTCCTATTTTCTTATAATTCTAAGTTAAAAATTGAAGGGGTAAGCAACTCACTAGTGCTCTAAGAGTGTAAATAAACAAGAACACGTGCACGTTAGAAAGTGGAAGGGAGTAGGTTCAAAATTGTCTGCTAAGGGTGCAACCACAATAGCAAGAACACTTGACTTGAGATGACAGACTTGAAACGGTTTGCAGGTTCTAAGTACTGGATGTATCAAATTTGAATCCTGCCAAGTTTCCATGCACGTTTACTTCTAAGCTTAAACTTTCATTTCTGGAGTCACTTTACCAGAATAAAAGTTTGAGTCAGGACAAGGAAAATTATAATTGGGAAAAGAGGAACTACCTCACACTTTATAATGCAAAACTAAATGATGGGCCAGACAAATAAAAGCAGCATATGTGAGCTATGTAGTCAGAACACGATTGAAGATGTAACATAATACAATAATATACAAACCAAATGCAAGTTAAGCAATAACTGTGCAGTTCAATAAATGCTTAATAGTTAATAGCACAAAGAGATAAATCAACAAATTAGAAAAATCAATAACAAAAATCATGGATCAGAACAATGAGTTAAAAAAAAATTAATTAGAACTATCTAAGAATCTAATAGACCTACATGGATTTTGTGGGCTGAAAGAGGAAAAGAAATAGTCCTAATCAAGTCTATTACGGATACTCAGAAAAGCTTGGGATTTTCAAAACCAGAATTTGACATATGTTGCAAGGAGAAAAATGCATGATTCCCAACAAGAAGAAAAACATTTTTTACTAATAAATTTCGATGAAGTGCATCAAATCCATTAAAATGAAGAAAACTCAACAGATTGCTAAAATGGAAGCACCATCAGCTTCATGAAGAGCTGCAATTAGGATACAATATGTAACTGCTCTTTAAATGAGGTTCAAAAGAAGCGTTTGTCAAACTCGAAAAAATTAAATCCATACAATACAAAAAGCTTCCGACTCTTTGTGACAAAGGTGCAACAACCCAGAATAGAACAGTCATTATCTTCATTACCATGCAGCGACTGATAGATTTTCTTAACTGGCTGCTAGACTTTTGCTTGGTTTGAAAACAATGATAATGGAAACTAACCCTTTTTCCAGGCCTTTCAGGAATGGAACTAATGACATTGTGCTAAGCACTGCAACACATGCAAATTGAATGTTGGGAATTTGGAATTTTCTTTTAGAAATTCAGTACCTGATACAATTCAGTGCTAAATTACACATAGATAGACTACAAGAAATTAAGTACATGATACAATTCAGTGCTAAATTACACATAGATAGACTACAAGACCTTAACATGGAACAGATAATCACCCCACTTGTGAGATGGAATAGGCCTTCATAGTCTGAATTTGGACACCATCAAATACCTAACTGGATTCTACATCCCGATTGAAACCTGATTTTTGAAATGCGATAGGTTATATATCAAGCAATTGCCAACAAGAAAATAGTTTAATGGTGAGATTAGCAGAGTGTTGTGTTGTCCACCAGGATTCGATTTTTTCTGTGTTTTGGGTCATCCCCATAGCACGAGTTTCAAAATAAGCAAGATGGGTCAAGAATAGAAACCCCTCACACTCAGCACATAAGCCAAAGGAAGTCTTCTCTTCATGATGCAGCCCTTCTGACATGTTTCTTGAGGCACTTCTGAGGCACTTCCTCTATAACTATAGAGAGGAAAATACCACATATCAAAATTGGGTTTGGTAGTTGTACAAGCCCTGAACATAGGTAGAGAGGTAGAAAATTCTAATCCTTCCTATTTCACTCAAAATTTATGACTTTATAAGTTCATAATAAATCCTAATCTGTCCTTTCTAAAAATCAACCTAGCGATAACAGAAGTGCTTACAGTGGAAGGGTTCATAGCAGGGCCAGTGAAGTTAGCACCCACAATGCTTAGACTGAGCTTTATGATGCTCATTATCCATGTCCTCAGAAAAAAGCTTTTGGGTCCTCTTGCTCTCACAATCAATGAAACCATAACAATTACGAATGTGAGACCACCTTCCACAGCCATCCCAGTGATTGGATCAGCTTTCAGCAGGGGACGTTGGCCTCCAGGTGAGATCACACGATGAAAATAATTCACTCCTAGCAATGATCTAAATGCCTGCCTACTAAAAGAAAGAGAAGGAAACGTTACTTAAATTTTAAATTAACCAAAAGGAAAAAAAAAAAAAGGGCTGCATGCACCTGAGCAGGGATGCGAGCTGCTAATGTGAAGAGAGGTTAACTTACTAAGCCATGAAAATATGAACATGACTTGCACCATAAGTACCCACTTTAAGAGCTCTTCATTGCTTTTCAATTGTAAGAAATGCGAGATATGAGAACATATGCATTTTAATTTTTACCAAAAGGAAAAGATTTGCCAACTATCTACATTTTCAACAGACACAAAGAATCAAAGATATGTGAACCATCTACTCCTTTCAACCAAAGCTAATAGAAGCATGGCTGTGGGAGCGGATTTGGGTTTGGAACAGGTATGGTAGAAGCAAATTGTCAGAGCTCTCGAATTTGGAAATCATCTTTCCCCTTTTTATTGCGTGTAAATTCTGTTTATAGCAGTAAATTAGTGAAGGTGAGTCTCAGCACACCCCATGTTTATCTAGGTCCTATCTGAGAATCCTTGGAGCGATGTGTTCCAGGAGTTAGATATCCTCTCAGACCGAAAAAAAGGGCTTCCTACTCAGACCAGAAAGAAAACCGTTGTAATTTTTGTTTCACTCGTGTTTTAATATGGCATCCTTTACAGGTCATAGGATATACGATATCGCCTTCCTCGCAACATTGACTTCAGAAAGGAATACTCCAGATTTTATAAGCATTCAAGGATCTGCTAAAAATTCATATCTATAAGCAGCTTTTTGGCCCAGAATCCGGCAATGTTTTGGCCCAGAATCCAGGCAACGTTTTGGCCTAGAATCTGGCAGAGTTTTTAAAAAAATTCGGCAAAGATTTTATCAGAATCATGTTTACAGTTGTTAAACTTTTTAGTATTTTGAGTGTCCTAAGGGTTTTTGGGGTTTTTGGTAGTGCTGAATCCGTTTCCACTATCAAAACTGGATTCCAAGCCCTCTGAACCTAGACTGTATTTTCACAGCGGAAACACCTTGCTCCATGGGAGCCACACCTTCTATTATAAATATAAATTTCAAGCCATGAAAGTCTGGTAGGGTTTGTTGACTCGAGAGCAGGTCACAGTAACAGTATTGGTACCTGGCAGAGAGCTGGCGAGATGAGATCAGTGTAAGCCATCAATTAAAATCCTTATCGGAGGAGTCTTTCGTTCGACGGATCCGCCCCTCCGGCAACCTTCCTCTTCCTCTTCTGCGGCACGATGGTGGACCCCACCTCTTCAGTTTTCGACCGCAGCAAATGACGAACAGCGAACGGCGATGACTCCGAAACCCTCCTCGATCACCCCTCGTTGTTATTCATATCTTACCATGAATTTGCGGGTGAGAAAACAGGATAAGCCATCAATTAAAATCCTTATCGGAGGAGTCTTTCGTTCGACGGATCCGCCCCTCCGGCAACCTTCCTCTTCCTCTTCTGCGGCACGATGGTGGACCCCACCTCTTCAGTTTTCGACCGCAGCAAATGACGAGCAGCGAACGGCGATGACTCCGAAACCCTACTCGACCACCCCTCGTTGTTATTCATATCTTACCATGAATTTGCGGGTGAGAAAACCGGATGGATTCTGGGACTTTATTGCAGAGGAACCTTCCTCGCCGGAAAATTATGAAACATTCGTAGAGAGGAGGACCTTGTCATGCGCTTCACCCTTCCGAGGACCCTCACCGGTCCGATAGTTGGAAAAAGCAGCTATGAAGCGTTCCAATAGATGAAAAAGCAGCTATGAATTTGCGGGTGAGAAAACCGGATGGATTCTGGGACTTTATTGCAGAGGAACCTTCCTCGCCGGAAAATTATGAAACATTCGTATAGAGGACTTACATATTTTGGCAAATTCCCACACGTTTTGAGAAACAATAAATTCCCACACGTTTTGAGAAACAAGAATAATCGCTATCTATTAGAACGCTTCATAGCTGCTTTTTTATCTATTGGAACGCTTCATAGCTGCTTTTTCCAACTATCGGACCGGTGAGGGTCGTCAGAAGGGTGGACCGGTGAGGGTCGTCAGAAGGGTGAAGAGGGTCGTCAGAAGGGTGAAGCGCATGTGAGGGTCGTCAGAAGGGTGAAGATGTGAGGGTCGTCAGAAGGGTGAAGAGGGTCGTCAGAAGGGTGAAGCGCACATCTTCACCCTTCTGACGACCCTCTTCACCCTTCTGACGACCCTCACATGCGCTTCACCCTTCTGACGACCCTCTTCACCCTTCTGACGACCCTCACCGGTCCGATAGTTGGAAAAAGCAGCTATGAAGCGTTCCAATAGATAAAAAAGCAGCTATGAAGCGTTCTAATAGATAGCGATTATTCTTGTTTCTCAAAACGTGTGGGAATTTGCCAAAATATGTAAGTTATTGTTTCTCAAAACGTGTGGGAATTTGCCAAAATATGTAAGTTATCGTTTCTTTCTTTTCGAAGTATGATATAAGTTTGTCAAAACAATGAAAGTAGTAAACTTAAATGAGGGCTCTATGAAGATAGCTATATGTAATTGAGGTGAAGTATTATATGGTAGAGATATTGTGATGTTATAATGTTATGTTATATTTTGTCTAGTTTAATATCTATATATATAAAACTAGCAATTGCACCAGGAGGTGCAAAGGAACGCTGAAAGGAAACCTCCCAATGATGTAAGGGGGGCAAAAAAAGTAGATGTTGAGTTAATTCTTCTCCAACTCCTCCTAGGAGAACAGAGGGAGAAGAATAAATGGCCTCCAGGGATTGAAATCAACCGAATTCACTATCATGCCATCTCTAGTAACATAGCAATGGAATGTAGGTTTTTGGGAGGGCGTATACTTGTTATTGCTTGGGGTTATGGTCTAAGAAGTTCAAACATCAAAATATAATGAGAGGATATTGCCTTTTAATACAGTTTACAAGGGGAGGATTTCTATTAATATTCAAGCACTTTATAAAAGAGAGAGATAGCCTCTGTGCATTATTCAAAGGATATTCAATTGTTTTTTATTATTATCGAATAAATTAAATGTTAAAACTAATTAAATAATATTTAAAGTTTGAATTTATATATTTATTTTATTTTTAATAATTACATGTTATGATAAGAAAAGATTTCAAAACCAATAAAAAAAAAGAAAAATAAAAGTACAAATTAATTAAATAAATAAATAAATAGAAATAAAATAAAATAAAGATATAATTAAAATTAAAAATAAAATAGAAAAAAATAAATAAATAGATAAAATTAAATTAAATTAAATAAAAATTAAATTTTTAATTACAAAAACAAGAATATAATAAATAAATAAATAGAAATAAAATAAAATAAAGATTAATACATAAATAAATTAAAAACAAGTAAATAAAATGAAATAAAAATAAAATTACATAAATAACAAATGAATAATATTAAAATTAAAAATAAATATTTATATTAAAATAAATATAGATATTTAAAATTCAAAATATAAAGTTTGATTATTTGGTTTACTTTTCCCTGGCATTGTGCGATCAAAATGGAAGGCATATCTCACTGGATTTAACAAGCGCACCTCAAATAAAATGCATAATTCATGAATTGTACAAAGACAATGGCTCCATGAACCAATATGGACCACTTAATGTACTCCTTTCAATCCGAGAGAAATAGGGAAGGTGGGCATCAGTCCGTGCCCCAGGGAGAGATATGGTGTGTGCCCGGTCACGTCACTCTCTCTGCAATTAATGCTGGTGCAAATGGCGCGAGGTGGAAGAACCAGTAGCAACTGAAATCAACCGAATTCACAATCATGTCGTCTCTGGTAACATAGCAATGGAATGCAGGCTTTCGAGAGGGCGTATACTTGTTATTGCTTGGGGTTATGGTCTAAGAAGTTCGAACATCAAAATATAATGAGAGGATATTGCCTTTTAATACAGTTTACAAGGGGAGGATTTCTATTAATATTCAAGCACTTTATAAAATAGAGAGATAGGCTCTGTGCATTATTCAAAGGATATTCAATTGTTTTTATTATTATCGAATAAATTAAATGTTAAAAGTAATTAAATAATATTTAAAGTTTGAATTTATATATTTATTTTATTTTTAATAATTACATGCCATGATAAGAAAAGATTTCAAAACCAATAAAAAAATAAGGAAAATAACATAAAAGCAACATTAATTCCATACTAATTTGATAATATTTAATTAAATATTTGAACTTTGTGTTTTCTCTTTCTGTTTGAATGCGAGAAAAGGATTTATCGACAAACTCATTTCATTCTTTCATTGCCCAACATTAAATGCATTTTATGTGTTTTATGTTGACTTATGCTAAAATATACCTCATTTTGAATAAATATGAGACTTGTACATAATCATGATCACAAAGAACTCAATTGTGTTGTCCTCGAATTTAAACTGCAAAACTATATGAGATCAACATCATCGAACTTTAACACATGCAAAGTCTTACACCATTTATCACATCAACTAAAAGACTATATTTTCATAATTAGAGGATATGGTTTCTCGATATTTTCAATGAAAAGCACCCTAATGGGTTTAGTGCTCATATTTGAGCGTTCAAATGTTCGAAAAACAATCACTAATTTTTTATTTTTTTTATTAAATTTTTTATTTATTTCCCATTCTTCTTTCGTTGACAACCCTATCACATGGGCATCACGGGGAACATCTTATTTTTCTATTATAGCCTCTACTCTCTAGCGTAGCTGTGACAAGTGTGTATTTGCGTTTGCGTTTGCTCCATTATTGGATTCCCACTCCTTTACAGCTAAGGATCCATCAAATAGAAACAATCTTTACAACAGATTTTTTTTGAAGTCCCTTTACAAACACACAAGTACACGACTTCGATGGTCATGATGTTCTGTTTCGGCAAAAGGTGCGAGGTCGAAACTCACCAAAAGGAAATGTCGCTACAACTACAACTACAACGTAGAGAAGAGAAGTTTACAGTTTGATCTCTCGACCTTTGATACATCGAGACTTAAAACGGATACGCTTCAGATAAGTGTAACAGTATTACAAATATTTCACGTCACATCTAATAAAAACTGGCAAATTTAAAAGTAGATACAATATCTCATAGTTTTAATACAAATTGTCAAATCTGGGCGGGTTAAAATGCGTTAAAATGAGTGTACCTTGTCAAGTTTCCTTCCAACTTTGATCCTTGGTTGCATCTGTTGAGTTATTCCCTTGGCCCTCCCCGCTTCGTAGAGCGCATCCCACAGTTCATCCTCCATGAATGCCTCTTCCCACAACCTGCACTCATCCACTATGATCTCTCCCATTTTAAATATACAGCTTCTAATTACATCGCCCAACGAACTTTGGATTCCATTCAACAGTTCCTACGCATTAACCGAATAATCTTTCATGCTATCACAGAGCTTGTACAAGCTATTTCCTGCCATTAATGTCTTCCAGTTCTTGGATTCATAACCCGTATTTGCCGTTTGCTTTACTTTTTCTGCGAGCCCTTGGAGTTTTTGAAGTTTAATGAATTAGTTTTACAGTGAAAACTCTGTCTACAATGAAGAAATTTTTAATATTTTTCTCTGTGTTGAAGATGGAGAATTTTATTCTCCATTGTTGTTCTGGAATGTTAAATATTCCAACATCATGGAATATGATTATCTTTGAACCTGCACTCCATAATAGCAATAAAAAGATCGGGACGACTAAGCTTTATAGAAAAGAAAAAAAAATTAGGGGGCACAGAGATTTAGTACCAGGAGCAATGTAGCCATGAGTTCCACCAAAGAGAGAATTTGATTCAGAATCTATTGAGGGATTTTTCAATAGCTTCGCAAGTCCAAAATCAGCGATGTGAGCCACATATTCATCGTCCAGCAATATGTTGGCAGATTTGATGTCGCAGTGGATAATTGGAGGTTCGCAGTCGTGATGTAAATATTTGAGTCCCTCTGCCACTCCAACTGCAATGTTATACAGCGTCCTCCAGTCCAGCTTCTTATCGGGTTTCGATGCCCCGCCCAGAAATTCCCACAGCGATCCATTAACCATGTAGTCACACACAAGAACTGTCACATCATTAACAGTTAGCAGGTCTCGATGACGCACGATGTTTCTATGACGGGCGTTCTTCAAAGCATCGATCTCTTGTCTCAGACAGCGATGTCGATAATCATCGTCCCCATGATTTTCAGACTTGTACATAATCATGATCACAAAGAACTCAATTGTGTTGTCCTCGAATTTAAACTGCAAAACTATATGAGATCAACATCATCGAACTTTAACACATGCAAAGTCTTACACCATTTATCACATCAACTAAAAGACTATATTTTCATAATTAGAGGATATGGTTTCTCGATATTTTCAATGAAAAACACCTTAATGGGTTTAGTGCTCATATTTGAGCGTTCAAACATTCGAAAAACAATCACTAATTTTTTATTTTTTTTATTAAATTATTATTTATTTCCCATCCTTCTTTCGTTGACAACCCTATCACATGGGCATCACGGGGAACATCTTATTTTTCTATTATAGCCTCTACTCTCTAGCGTAAGAACGTGACAAGTGTGTATTTGCGTTTGCGTTGCTCCATTATTGGATTCCCACTCCTTTACGGCTAAGGATCCATCAAATAAAGCAATCTTTACAACGGATTTTTTTTGAAGTCCCTTTACAAACACACGAAGTACACGACTTCGATGGTCATGATGTTTTGTTTCGGAAAAAAGGTGGAAGGTGCGAGGTCGAAACTCACCAAAAGGAAATGTCGCTACAGCTACAACTACAACGTAGAGAAGAGAAGTTTACAGTTTGATCTCTCGACCTTTGATACATCGAGACTTAAAACGGATACGCTTCAGATAAGTGTAACAGTATTACAAATATTTCATGTCACATCTAATAAAAACTGGCAAATTTAAAAGTAGATACAATATCTCATAGTTTTAATACAAATTGTCAAATATGGGCGGGTTAAAATGCATTAAAATGAGTGTACCTTGTCAAGTTTCCTTCCAACTTTGATCCTTGGTTGCAACTGTTGAGTTATTCCCTTGGCCCTCCCCGCTTCGTAGAGCGCATCCCACAGTTCATCCTCCATGAATGCCTCTGCCCACAACCTGCACTCATCCACTATGATCTCTCCCATTTTAAATATACAGCTTCTAATTACATCGCCCAACGAACTTTGGATTCCATTCAACAGTTCCTGCGAGTTAACCGAATAATCTTTCATGCTATCACAGAGCTTGTACAAGCTATTTCCTGCCATTAATGTCTTCCAGTTCTTGGATTCATAACCCGTATTTGCCGTTTGCTTTACTTTTTCTGCGAGCCCTTGGAGTTTTTGAAGTTTAATGAATTAGTTTTACAGTGAAAACTCTGTCTACAATGAAGAAATTTTTAATATTTTTCTCTGTGTTGAAGATGGAGAATTTTATTCTCCATTGTTGTTCTGGAATGTTAAATATTCCAACATCATGGAATATGATTATCTTTGAACCTGCACTCCATAATAGCAATAAAAAGATCGGGACGACTAAGCTTTATAGAAAAGAAAAAAAAATTAGGGGGCACAGAGATTTAGTACCAGGAGCAATGTAGCCATGAGTTCCACCAAAGAGAGAATTTGATTCAGAATCTATTGAGGGATTTTTCAATAGCTTCGCAAGTCCAAAATCAGCGATGTGAGCCACATATTCATCGTCCGGCAATATGTTGGCGAAGTTTGATGTCGCGGTGGATAATTGGAGGTTCGCGATCGTGATGTAAATATTTCGGTCTCTCTGCCACTCAGCGCAATGTTATACAGCGTCCTCCAGTCCAGCTTCTTATCGGGTTTCGATGCCCCGCCCAGAAATTCCCACAGCGATCCATTAACCATGTAGTCACACACAAGAACTGTCACATCATTAACAGTTAGCAGGTCTCGATGACGCAGGATGTTTCTATGACGGGCGTTCTTCAAAGCATCGATCTCTTGTCTCAGACAGCGATGTCGATAATCATCGTCCCCATGATTTTCCAGTTTTAAGCACTTGGCCGCAAGGATTTTATCTCGTCCTGGAATACCTACCTTATACACCTTGCCGGATGTGCCAGAGCCGATGACGTAATCATCGCTGAAGTTCTCAGTAGCTTCTACTATATCTGTATATGTGATTTGACCTTGTCCATCATATGAAGAAATACGCATTTCAGCATCCTCCTTGCACTTAGGCCTCTTTTTCATCGCCCTTGATGTTTTTCTCAGCGCAAGGATGAGAATGATTATGGTCCCAACACAGGCGACCGTAATCCCTGCCACTCCGACTGAGCTTATTTTTTTCCTTTTACGTGCACCTTCTAAATCTGAACAACTCTTCGTTGTCGGAGGTCCGCAAAGGCCTGGATTACCCTCAAATGCACTCTTCGGACCCTGTGAAAATACCCTGATTGAAGGAATGTCCCTTGTAAATAGGTTGAAAGCGAAGTTGAAATGATCCAGGCTTATCAGGCCTGTGAAGGACTGAGGAATCTGACCAGAGAGTTGGTTATGGGAGACGTCCAAGGATTCAAGTGACATCAAACTTCCTATCTCAGGAGGAAGAGATCCTGATAGATTGTTCCAGCTTATATCTAACTTATACCTGAGACTAGATGCAAGCTTTCCCAACTCCAAAGAAATGGTCATGCTCAATTTATTTCTAGCCAGGTATAGTTCGCTTAATTGTCTGCAATCCCCCAGGGAACTGGGGATGCTTCCTGTCAATGCGTTTACACTCAAATTTAATGTTAACAGAGTCACAAGATGGCCCAGAGCAGCCGGTATGCTGCCTTCCAAAGAGTTTCCGCTGAGATCTAAAATCTCCAAACTAATTAAATTGCCTATTTCTGGAGGAATAGTTCCAGTGAGATTATTTCGACTCAGAGCGAGCTTTCCCAGCTTTGTTAACTCCTATTTCGGGAGGAATAACACCAGTCAGATTGTTGTCGGAAACCAAGAGATTAGTAAGGTTTTGCATGTGTCCCAGGGAAGAGGGTATACCTATGCTCTAACAAATGGCTTTTTCAATCTGACCAGAGCAACGCGCGCACCTGACCGATAAACATTTCTATCCCCGCCATAACTAACTGGTAATTAGGAGTTTAAGGACGCATCTAAGATTACCTACCACTAGCACAACCACATTAGTAAAAACTAATGTGGTTGATATACGCCGATAGATTTATATAAAATAGATTTAAAGCATCATTGTAGCTTCCAGCTTACCTCCATTCCTTCCTCTACATCAACTGTAGTTTCAAAAGAAGATGAAGACTCAATAGACAGAACTCCATCTGGCCCAACCTTATCTATTGCATCAGCAAATGGGAGAATATTGTAATCAAGAAATCCAGAACATAAAGAACAAAACAGGTATTACAATTAACCTTCTAAAATACTGTTGTACCCTTTATATCATCCCGCCCTTTTACAGCCCTGGCCTTATTCTGCAGCTCTTCGACTAGGCTCTGCACAGTCTTGTCTATTCCTTTTTTCAAAGCAACCGGATTTGCTCCCGCTGTTACATTCATAAGACCTAGTTTGATCATCTCCCGAGACAAAACAGATGCCGTGGTTGTCCCATCACCCGATGAGTCATTCGTCTTACTTGCAACCTGGCCAAGTAATGCTTCAATTTCATCCCGCGAGCGTGGCTCGTTGATGTCGCCTGATTTTCCCGCCTGGCCGAGACTGAGAGGAAGAGGAAGGGGAAGCATTTCTCCGTCGCTGCCATTACAGCTGCCTCGTGTACTGGACGACCGCGTCATTACCGCAGTGCCGCGAGGCGAATTGCCAATGGAGGCCAACAGGTGTGAAGCACTTGCATTTATTGTGCCCACTATGGCTCCGGTGAAACGCATGGGACACGTTGCTAAACGATTTCAACACTTGAAAATTTAATGTTTCGGTTTCCTTGTAGTTGTTAATGTTGATAGGTGGCAATTAATAAATGGCACAGTAAATTTTTAATCAAGATTTGTAAAAAATTAATTTAAGTACGGTTTAAACATGTGATTTAGATATGCAAGGAAGTTAGTGGGATAGATTTGATCCATTGATTGAGTGGCGACGACCAGAATATACCGGCATCTTTCAATTCAGACCATCAGATCAAAAAAATTAATTAGTCTAATCACAAAACATGCTCCTTCCGATAAGGGGTTACACCTATCGGCGTAATTACCCCGAAACCCAATCAAGTGTCATAAAATGCATGTCAGGCTAAATAGGAAAGAAGGAAGAAGCTAGCTTAAGTTAGAAACAAATAGGCCCATCAAGGGGCATTAGCTGCGGGTCACTCATAAATAAGGTGACCTCGATTAGCTGGGGAGGCTTGTAAGATTGGAAAGAGTTAAGGGGATCGACCCGGACATGCTATTGAAAGCGAACTTTAGGAATTCCAAATTCTTCAGGCTGCCCATTTCATATGGTATAGCTCCAGTCAGATTATTTTTAGAAGCATCAAAGACCTCCAACTTCAGCAGTCTTCTGAAAAAACCTGCGGGGATTGAACCTGTAAGCTGATTCTCATAAGCCATTAAATATACCAGATTTTCGAGCAGGGCTATCTCCCCAGGTATCGAACCATGTAAGAAGTTCTGATAAACAGAGATGACCAGAAGGCGGCTGCAGTTTCCGATAGAGGAAGGGATGGTACCGGTCAAATGATTATCGAACAATGACATTAGTTCAAGCTTTTTCAAATTCCCAATCTCCCGGGGAATATCTCCTTGCAATCCCGAGGATTGGAAGATCAAATTTACCAGCTCACTGCAATTGCTGATTTCTGGCGGTAAAGAGCTATTGAAAGAGTTGGAATATGCCGTGATTGTTCGAACATTGACCAGCTTCCCAACAGACGAAGGAATGCTACCAGTGAGATTATTTGTAACTATAGAGAGAGTATTCAGGCTTACCAGATTACCCAGTTCAGGCGGAATAGAACCAGAAATATTGTTAGTACTGATATTCAGAATGATAAGAAGGCTGCAATTTCCGATATCAGGAGGAATGAATCCTGTGAAGAAATTGTTGGCGAGATTGACTTCCTGAAGCTGAGTGCAGTTGGCTATTTGTCAAGGGATAGCCCCCGAAAAGCTATTGCCGGAAAGATCGAGCTTCTCCAGGGTAGCCAGCTTACCTATGACACTGGAAAGACGGCCAGACAGACCTTTATTTGGCAGGCAAATTGAAACGACCCTCCTTCCATGGGTGCTGCAGTGGACACCTTCCCAGGTACAGGGATCCACGTGGGAAGAGCTGTGGTTCGTCCAGCTTGAAAGAACATTTGGAGGAACCGCAAAAGATGACTTGATTTCTAAAAGCGTGACCCCTTTTGCCGAGAGAGCGTTAGCGCCGCAAATTACTAGTGCAGGGAGTTGGCCAAAATAGTGGAGAGTATTTAAAACAAGAAACATTTTCAGACACATAAAACTATATCCTTCCATTCTCATTTTCATGTTCAACTGCATGGAGCATGAAATCGGAAGAAGATGAGGAGTTGGGTAATATACTGTCTTAGTCAATGACCCTTAGCTAATTACCCTTAGCTAATTAGCTAATTACCCTTAGCTAATTACCTATTTTTAGCTAAAAAAATCTTACATGTTTTTTACTTTATAATCATAAACAATTTTCATATTATATGATGTAAAACTTACTCAAATTTTTATTATGAAATTTTAAACAATGTTTCTCACTACATAATTTTACCTTTTATAATTTTTATTTTATTTTTCAATTCCAAAGAAAACTTACAAAAGAAAAAACCCACCCAGTCCTTATTGTAGATTATAGTCTTACAAAATTGACACTATGTAATGAACAATAGAGTAAGTTGAGACAACCTTAAGGGGTTTTTTGTACAATTTTTATCATAACCTTTCCCTCCATCCAATATATAATGTAGAGCCTTATGAAGAGAGAGTATATTCTAGCTTATAAATTATCCACAATCAAATAAAATGGCTAGGGATTTCACAAGTTATTTTTTTTTCCAGAGAAAAAATCGGTAACTTTTATTTATAAAAAAGAAAAGTTACACATAGCATATGCATTTAAGCATTTTCAGAAATTGCCCATTGGGCTCATGTGCTTTGGCACACAATGCGTCGTAGCAAGGCTACCTTGCATTTAGAAAGAATGAAAGAAAGAGAAAGAGAAAAGGGAAGAGAGCGAGAGACAGAAAAAAATAAGGCCTACTAGATCGTGGGAAAGGTATCCCACAAATCAGGTTTTTCTGCCTTTCTTCTTCTCAACCTTGCGCCATTCGCCTTGGGAAGGAACACAAGTGGCCAGGACAATCTGGTTTTCTGCAATATGAGTTCCTGTATCCTTGTCCGAATCTGAATTTTCTGAAGTGTGATGTCTTTTAATCCCTCCGCTGCTCATGTCTTCACCGTTCCTGTCTGATTGTTTCAACTGTTGGGGTGGATCCATGAGTGTGGTCTTGTCCTCTGTTTGTACCTCTGGTTCCTGTGTGGGTTGCTTACTTTCTGGAGGAACTAGTTCCTCTTCTTCTTCTGACTCGTCCTCCTCAGAGTCAGGAGGGGGAAACTGCCAGCCTTTCCTCTGCTTCCTGTTTGATTTCCTTTTTCTGTTTGCTTTCTTGGCTTCTGGACATGTATTCTGTAGGTGTCCAGTCATCCTGCAAATCCTGCATCTGAATGTAGTGTTCTCATAATCTAGTGTTTGCAGCCAGTTTTGCTGCTTATAAATCAGCATGATATTCTCCGGTAGCCCTTTGCTTAAATCTACTTCTACACAGATCCGGGCAAAGGTGAAAATTCTTTGTTCCAACCTTTCCTTGTCTGTTTTGATATACCTCCCAAGGCTATTCCCAATGCTTTCGAGAACCTATTCATTCCAAAAATGAAGGGGCAGGTTGTGTAGTCTCACCCATACAGGTAACCTGGAAACTGTCATGGTGTTGGGGTCAAAATCTGGAAACCATGGGGTTATAAACAACCCCGTGGACCCCCAGAACCAAGGCCCTTCTCTGATTATAATATCTCTTTCCTCTGAGGTTTGGAATTTTACAATAAAAAACCCCTTGGAACAGAGATGTATTTCACATTCCAGAGACCATTGTGTGAAAATCCAATGGAATAGATCAATTGGTTTGGGCCAGAAACTGTTAAAACGACATATTAATGCCTGGGCTTCATATGTCTTTATATGGTCCTCTGTTGCTGAGCTGTTGATTTTTAGTGCTGGGGTTTGGTCCTGTAGTTCTACAATGTAGGGTCTCGGCACATTTCCAGCCTGTTCTGGAGGTGAGCTTGCTGCTTTTTTCCCTTGAAGGATATTTTTGTAGGAGGGGCCTCCATTTGATTGCTGTTGAAAGAAAGGCGCTTTCCCTTTGTCTCCCCCTGCAGATCTTGGCATGTTCTGGTTCACAGCACCCCCTCGCAGACGCAAGTTTAGGGTAATAGTCATCTCTGCTTTTATGGAGTAATCCTTTATGAGCCTACAATCCTGGAGGGAACTATGCCCATTGACCAGATGTTGGATCAATACTGGGTACCCTATCAAACCCCATATTTTATGCTTGAGAAGTAAAATAGAGGTATCATCGGTTACCCAGACTACACGAGACTTGCCAATAGGGGTTTTAATAAATATTTGGAAGGGGAGAGAGTTCTGCTGAACTGAGATCTTACCGATTGATTGGGGTTCAGAGGTAAGCGCTTCCTGCTTATGCCGATCCCTCATCTCTGCCTCTCCTCTCTGTTGATTCAGCAGTGGGTTCAGATACCGTGATCTCGGATCAGGAAGAAACCCCCCCCAAACGCTCTGAGAAACAGGGACTCTTGCTCTTCCATAGCATTGTTCCCCATCCAGTCTAGACCACGACTGCCAAATCTCTCTGCCTGGCGTAGGGAAATCATGGGAAAAACCTATGGCGGCGCCTTCCTGAACAGGTGTGGAACGAACCAGCAATGGTCGGTTGCAGTGCGCCCTTGGTCGGATCGGATCATACGCTGATTGCTTTGGGCCTGGAGCCATTGCTTGGGTTCTGCGATAAACCTCCCATGCGGCTCGAAGCCAGCCTCCAGATCCACGCGATACCTGCAGAGAAAACTCTCTCACGCCGTTAAGATCTGATGCAATCGGATCGGAGTCAACACCGTAAGAGAACCTTGCTGGGCCTGAGCTACCCTGATCCACAGGCTTGGCGGCGGCGGGACATTGCAGAAACCTTGTAGAAACCCTTGCTGCATCCATCTCCGCGCGCGTTCCAATATCCAGGGATTTCACAAGTTATTAGTTTATAACTTGATCCATAATAAAAGAAAATGGTTAGGGATGTCATAAGTTATCATTCGCAAAATGATGTATTGACGTTCTTAGTTGAAATGGATCCTATTAGATGCATGGTGGCCAGAGACACTAGACGTTCAAGCGTGCAAACGTGTGCACGAGCTAGGGGTTAATATCCACAAATGAGATAATTTCTCATGTTTTTTTTTTAATGATTTACTAATTTCTATTTTTTCTAAAAATGATTCACTCAAATTTTAAGGGATAAAATTAGTTTACCTTAAAATTTCCAAAGTTTTATAAGTAGTACATAAAATTATTAGAAATATGAATATTTTTACAAAAATATTGTCAAGCATTTTATAGCTTGCATATTAGAGACTAGTAAGATTCACAAAACATCTAAACTTTAAGAGAAATTTTAATATTTAAATTGTTACCTTAGCTTAACACTGGATCTATCACACATATACAAGATAGTAGTGTGATGTCCACTACTTTCATGCATATCTAGTGATTTTGAGAATGCATATCTTTTCCCAAATCCATTTTTTTGGTTTTTGTAGACATCTATGCATAGTTTGATGAGTTGTTCAAACTTTTTAGATAACAATTATGCCCAATCTACATGCTTTGTTTTTGTTTAATACAAGAATATAATATTATGTCTACTAATTGTGGGGGAATGAATATAACAAAATTGAAAAAATAAAATTGTATAACGAAAATGAGTTAAAAGATAGGTCCATTAAATCAGATGTAAGAATTCATTGAAATAGAAAGGGAGAAATGAGGATAAAGAGAAATGAGAAGCACAAATTATTCATTTATTTACTTAATTCTTAAGTTTTGCATATAAATAATCTTATATTATAACATAATTTGCAAACCATCAACAAAATTTTCACATATGTAAACACATACCCAATATTTTACTGGTCACAATCAACACATGTTGTAGAAATTATCCAAAGGGATTCAATCTGATCTTGTAGTGTACTAAAAAAAACTACCGAATCCTTCTACAAATTTGCGGAAACCAAATTCCATCGCACAATCACATAACAAGTAAGACAAAGAAATCATCAATAACACAACACAAGATGTATATGGGGAAAGAAACTGCTCAAAACCCCTCTATCTGTATATTGCGTAAAGTCAAGATCATGAAACAATACAATGCTATTTCCCTCATTGGGAAACCTTGTTTCATTTTGAGTAATATGAAAATACTTTTCACAATAGTAACGTTAGACATACTTTGAAAATTTAAATGCTAAAAAAATAATTTAAGCAAAATCCACACCAATGATATTTCAATGAATCTGGTAGCTCTTTTTAGATTGATTGAAACCACACCAAAATTGAGCCATCCTAGCTCCCTAGATAATTAAAATTTCTATTGGGAAATAAGATAAAACTAATTATAGTCAAAATTGGTACCTTGTGGAAGACACTAGTTCGGTATTTTTCATTGAATCCCATCAATCTTGAATCCAATCCACGTGTAAAATATTTAAATCTTTGATTAAAATTCCAATTTAAATATGTGCATGGAACTTACAATAGGAAAGGTTTATTTTCTTACTCTACTGAATGTTAGCAATGGAATACCTTAGAAGAATTGAATTTATGGTACTAAGTTATTCATCACAATTGGAAAATCGATGATGATTTGTTTAAAATTTTGACACACAAATTAAGAAAAATATTTGGAAATCCTTCGAATGGGAAAGTGTTAGGAGACTTGGGGTTTTTTTGCAATTATTGAGATGGCACTTGTATATTGTAACAATGCATGCAACCCTCTAGCTTCAGACTCCATGGTTTTTTCTTATCTTTTTCTCTTTAGCATCCTTTCCTAATACACATTTTCAGTAATATGTCAATAAAGATTTTTCCATTGTCTGTATACTTTTTGCACACATAAACTAACGACGATAATACACACGTATCCTAATCTGATTCTAATCATCTAGCAAAAATGGGAAAGTGTTCTTCCCATGCTTTCATTAACAACAATAATAAAGAAAAAAGCATAAAAAAACATAGTACGTAATCTTAATTAAGATAAAGTAAAGCATTTCGGTTAGGAAAAAAACTTATTACAATATATGAAGAAAAACCTCCAATTCCATGGGAAATTTTGTTCTGTATTTGATGTTGTTCTACAATTATGAACCGAGAACAAATGGTTGTACTTCCACCTGGTTGAAAACAAAGAAATATTTCATGGAAGGAGGAAATGGTTGCTTTATCACTCACTAGATAAGGGGAAAGGGAAAGAAATTATCCTCCTTCACGAGGGGCCCCAAGAAGGGAAAAACCAATTTTTTAGTTATAGATTCTATTTCTTGTAGGATAGTGCGATCAAAATGAAAGAGTTGGTTCCAATTTCTCATTGCATAGGCCCCTCTTATGAAAAACATTGCAACCACACCTCACATTCCTTATTACTCAATTAAATATGGAATGACTCAATCTGTTGCTTTATAAATCATGTTTTAGCTGCACATGGAGGAAAGTTAGTTTCGAGAGTTTATAGATATAACTGGAAGGGACTTATGTAGATTTTTCTCTAATTGTTAATGATGACTAACTGTTTTTTCTAGATACTAATATAACGACACAAAAATATTCAATTGTCTAACATTCAATTCTATGTTGCATAGTTGTACACAGTGGCAACAAGCTCCTCTTATGAAAAACATTTCAGCCACACCTTCCATTCCTTATTACTCGAAGAAATCTGGAATGAATCAATCTATTACATTGTAGAGCTACTTTCAGACACACAAGGAGGAAAGTTGGTTTCAAGAGTTTGTAGATCTAATAAGAAGGGATGTATGTAGATTTTTCTCTAAGTATTAATGCTGGCTAACTTTTTTCTAACTACTAATGTAACAGCACAAAAATTTTCAATCGTCTAACATTCAATCCGATGTTGCAAAGTTGTAGACAATGGCAGCTGGGGGGAGTTGTTTTCAAAGAGGAACGTAGTCGGTTTCAAGAGTTTGTAGATCTGACAGGAAGGGATGTATGTAGCTTTTTCTCTACCTATTAATATTGGGTAACTGTTGTTTTCTAAATACTAATCTGATGACACACAAATATTCATTTGTCTAACATTTAATCTGATGTTGCAGAGTTGTACATAGTTGTAAATGGGAGATTTTTTTTGAAGAAGAACACCTTACGACATGAATATAATATAATAATTAAATTTTAAATCTTTAAAACTTGCAAGAAAATACCAACAAGAAATTTCATTATAATATACTATAGACATATTGAAATTTATTAAAAATTGCAAGAAAAGGCCAACAAGCAATTTCATCGTGATATACTATAAACAACATGTTGACATTTATATAGATTTCAAAATACATTAATTTTGAAATTGAATATTTTAAAATCTTTTATTGTAATTTAATTTATTGAAATATAATTCATTTTATTTTTAAAAAATTATATAGTATTTTATAATAAAACATTTTTATATTTTATTTATGATATTGAATTAACATTCCATATACAAATCATAAAATATTGGTAAACATCAACGGAACAAATCAATTTCAAAATTTATGTGTTTATAAATTATAAAAATAAATTTATGTTTATTAAAATTAAATATATATATTTTTTAAACTAAAATTGTTATTCTTAAAATATTTTCATATAAAATTAAAGTTTACTATTTAGAAGGTGTATAACAAGGAAAAATTATTATCCAAAACCATCTTGAAATATAAATGTTTTGCTCTTAATTTTATAATATGGATTAGGGCATTTATAGTTATCACTATCTATACATCACTTAAAAAAAACTACTTTGTTGAAAATAAAAATCATAAAACAAAAACAATGTTCTTTTATATATATATATATATATATATATATATATATATATATTCAAAAATTAATTTTAAATTTATAAACATTGTAATTCCAATTATTAAATTATTATACAAATATTTTTAACATAATTTAATTATTATTAAAAATACTACTTTGTTGAAAATAAAAATCATAAAACAAAAACAATGTTCTTTTATATATATATATATATATATATATATATATATATATATTCAAAAATTAATTTTAAATTTATAAACATTGTAATTCCAATTATTAAATCATTATACAAATATTTTTAACATAATTTAATTATTATTAAAAATAATTAAATATAATTTGATTATGGATTAAAATTTATTTTTTATTTGATGTGTTATAAGTCTTTTATTTCTTATTTTTCCATTCATCATATTAAAAATATTTATTTTTTTCAATTACTTTAAAGGCCTACTTTAATTTATAGATTAAATAGGTTTTTTCACTAGAATGCAATTTTTTGATATTTGAAATACATTTTTGAATGCATAAACATATTCCTCTATAGAACTATAATTTTATATATTAAACAACCTAAACCTTAGTTTTTTAAAATCTCAGCAAAATTTTGATTAAAATTAACCAGGAAAAATGTTCCAAAAAAACACATTTTATTTACAAGTTATAAGTTAAAATACCCACATTTAAACAAACCAAATTGTTTTATTTTGTCATTTATCATATTAAAAATATTGAGGCTTTTTTCCATCATTATTTAAATACAAGCAAGTGTTCCAATAATAAAAATGAAGCGAAAATTAAAATACATGATTTTAATGATTTTCACTCTCCATAAATGTATACACGTTTTAAATTATTTTTGCTCTACACATTTCTTTTTTCTTAATTTCATAATAGAATAACATTACATAAAAGCATAACACATTTAAAAAATAAATAAATGAAAAAATCAGTATCAATTGAAATTTACATACACGGGAAAATAATTTGCAGCTACTAAATACACAAGCAATTCACTTGAGAGAACCTCAAGCAAGCTTCCAGAAGACTATTACAATAACTACACAATATGCATAAAATTTTGGCTTATTAAAACAAGATGTTTCAAAAAAATTGGCCTAAATGATGTGTTTTTGGGCCATTGTCCCTCATGTTGTAACTTTCATGTGTTAACCCATTTTATGAGAAGGTTCTTGTATGGCATTGAGAGTGCATTTTAGGTTCCTTTGTCATATTTAGAGGCTTCGTAGACCTGCCACAATTTCAATTTCAATTTTAATAATTAAATTGATTCTCTGTTTTGTAACAACATTATAGAAAGTCATAAATATTTTAAATTTGGGTAAGAATACAACATACTTATTTTGGTATAAATGGTTTATCGAAGACGGGCATGAATTGAGCGTGTGGAATCATTTTTTCTCTAAATCTTTTAATCTCTTTTGCTTCAAATAGCTGATTATGTCATTTAGGTTAGTTTATAATTAAACAGATATATTTTTGTCAAAATTGTTAGTGCTCGTGTATATTTTTGTCAATTTCATATTTTAAAAGTATTTTGTATATTAGATTTTAGAATATTACCAAAATATATAATTATATTAAGTTTTTGAATAAAATTAAGTTTCATATTTATATCTATTTTTTTTCATTTATCACGTTTAAATATACTAAAAAAATATAAATAGAAAAAAAATTATGCAATGAAACTTACACCTTCTTGAGTTGTAGTTCTTCCTACCTTTGTTGTTCAATAAAGAAAATATTTTCATCCACCTATTCCAAGTATCACAAGAACCGTTATGAACTTAAACATGCTCTATTTGAATGAAGATGCTAAACATAAATGCACAAAATCATTCAAGAATAGGGTTTGGAGATAAAAAGTGATCGAATTCAGCCCTTTTGGATACTCTGTATTTTGTGTGAAGCTTTAAATTCAATGGCTTGGTTTGCTCTTTCACTAGGGGCTTTCGTGGAACCTGTAAATTTGGCAAAACCCACTTTAGAATATAATTCAAATATAAAAAAAGAGACTTTGGATGACATATAGAACTTTTGAAATAGGAATTCGATCATTCAAAACTATCTTCATCATGGTACATAAACTGACTTGATTAAATTTAAAACTTGCCTAAGGTTCATCAGTTGTAAGGGGAAACCTTTGTGCAATTGGTATTCTGTGCTTTTCCTCCTCTTCAATCTGTTGTTGTAGATTTCTCATGAATTTTTACTCTTGCACTTGGCCTCTTTTCTTCAAAATAGAAGATGTTATGTTTCTCAAGGTATGCATGGGCACTTGTTTATTGTGAAACATTTACTGTGAAATAACTGTAAAAATAATTGTTATAACCATGTCTAGGTATAGTCACAGTGTTGTTCATATACTTCTAATAACCCAAAAGTGCATTATTTAAATGAGTTGAAAGGGTAAATAATATGATTTTATCATAATTATGTTTATACCTCTGTTAGTTTCATGAATAAGTGCATTATTTAACTGAGTTGAAAGGTTAAAGAAAACAATATTATCATAATTATGTTTATACATTTGTTAGTATCATGAAAGGATGTGGAGAGGTGACCCTCCTTGTGCTTTTATGTTCTGTTGAATTTTTGGATGAATCATGACTCTGACAGAGACATGAAATCATACAATCTTTATCACTCTGAGTTCATATAAAAGTTGTGAAAATCAGTTCAAATCATATGAGAAAACTTAGTTCCTTCTAAATACAATTTATTATGAACAGGTATAGAGAGACTTCACTTTGAGATCCAATGAAATTTATTGGAAACTAGAAAACAAAGGTAGATAACATATTTCAATGATAAAAGAGAAAAGATATGAACCCACTCATAATTTTTTTTCTTCCCCTTCCACTTCGATAACTACAAAAAAAGGACAATTTTAAAAAAAAATGATTCATCACTTGATGAAAAAAATTCTTGAAGATGAATATACATAATTGTTCAAGATAAAAACCAAAATTCAGAATTCCTAGAAATAAGACCTTTCACAAATTTTCATCTTGAATAATGAAAATCTTGTTTCTTTAAAAAATAAAATTTGAAAAATGATTTAATAGTTGATGATAAAAAATTCTTAAAGATGAATATACATAATTGTTCAAGATAAAAACCATAATTCGAAATTTCCATAAATAGGATCTTTCACAATTTTGCATCTTGAACAATGCAAATCTTATTGCTTTAAAAACCAGACAAAACCCAAAACACTACCTCACACATTGAAAATTAAAGCTCTTTCCGAATTTCATAACTAGAACCCAAGATTCTCTAACCTAGTGTCACTATGTGCACGGAGATCAGTTGAAGCACCCTCTTAAGGTTTAAGCACCTTATAGCATCACTCAATGCTAAGACAATTTCGATCTGACAGTGGAAAATTGTTGGGTTACCGCTCTACTTTGTAGATCTTACAGTTTGGGTGATGCAGTGTGGCTGCAAATACTAGAATATACACGCGGAACGTTTGTTTGTTTCCCCACACAAACGGTGACCAATCATGGCGGATCCCCTTCGCTGCTTAATTAACTTAACTTCTGCAACTTCGCAACTTTCAACAATTTACAATATTGTGACTTCACAACTCGTAACAAATTCCATTCCGCATGTCGCAACCTTTTATGTTTAATAATAAATGTGCCCTTTTATCCTATGTGATATGAGATGTGCGTCGCATTGCATCGCAAGCTTTTTATCTTAATACAACTTAATAATTTACCGCACCACAAGGAAAATAACTACCGCGTGATGTCTTAACGCTAAAAATGAAAATTTGCGATGTGTGAATTTTCAATAGTTGTGATTTTTTCCCCACCGTTGATCTACACCTAGATCTAATTGTCCTTACTGCGCATTCATGGATCTACTTCGCATCACCTTTCACATAGCTTATCATGTAAAGCCTTAACACGTAACTCTTAAAACCTGCAATGTGCGATGGTTGATTTCATGAAACTTCAAAGTTTTGCATGAACCAAAGAGTTTGCCCAAACCTTTTACATAGAAATGCACTATGTCTTTGTTGTTCGCACCGCCAATCGTCTTTCTTGAATGCGTTGTGTGATAAAGTTATATTCAAATCAACAGAGAAATAAAATGTGAAAATTAACACAGACAGGAGAATTAAAACACACAAAAACTTGGAATTAATCAGAGATGTGAATACATAGAGCTGAGCCCTTTGATGGTTGGATGTTTATAAAGATTTCTGCTCTCTGTCCAATCCTCTATCACACTGCTCGCACACTTCTCTTACACTTCACTTTGTCTATCTTACCCTATCACTCTTCACACCTATTTATGCTTATCTTCCTAACTGAAAAAGGTTACACTCATCTTTATTAGCTTTCAAACAAACTCTATCCTATCCTCATAATCTAATCTATTTGGCTAAATCTCCTTAGAGGGAGAACCAAATTTCTATTTTTATTCCTATTTAATCTAGGACATTAAAACAACCAACTTCTCCCAATCAAAACTTAACAGAATATTAATAACCAAGTTTTCCACCTCTTGTTAACCACAACATGTGAACACATAATCAAATTGCTGGCTAATTTCCGGATGCTTCTGCATCAAACTCCCAAGGAAGAAAACATTGATCCATCAATGTTCCAGGATCGGCATTAAACTTTTGTAACTCTGCTATGGTCATCCAAATGGAATTTTCCACTGGTTGTCCTTTCCATTTGACTAGATACTGATAATAAGTTTTTCCCCTAGTCTTCTTTGTTTCTCTCTTCTCGAGAATGGCTTCCACTTCTTTCTTTGTTGTCTTTGGCATCTATTCCTTCCAATTCAAAGTCTAGTCCTCCTCTTCTATAGTTTCTTCTTGTAGTTCTTCCTCTGTTCCTTTGTATGGGTACAAATCTGCAACATTAAAGATGGGTGATATCCCAACTCCTTTTGGTAACTCAATCTCATATGCATTTGAGGAAAACTTCCTCAAAATTCTACATGGCCCTATCTTTTTCATTTTCAGTGTTATAGGTTATGACTGGAAACCCTTCCTTCCTTAGATAAACCATGACTAATCATTGTATTGAAACTCTCTTTCAGTCCTCTTAATATCAGATCTTTGTTTATACTTTTGGGTGTTTTTCTGTAAGCTCTGCTTGACATCTTCCTGCAACTTCTGCATTTGTTCTGCAAATTTTTCAGCTTCTGTAGTCCTTGTCTCTTTTCTACCCAAATCTCTAAGTTCATACACACCTCTTGGATGCATTCCAAAAAAAGTCTGAAACTGACTCATCCTAATACTCTGGTTAGTAGTATCATTATAGGAAAATTTCGCTTGAGCAAGTGCTAAATCTGATTTCTTTGGATTTTTGTAAACCAAACTCCTGAATATGTTTCCCAAGCTCCTATTCACTACTTCAGTTTTTCCATCTGTCCGAGGATGATAGGCTGAACTAAAATTGAGGTTTGTACCTAGCTTCTTCCATAGAGTCCTTCAGAAGTGTCCTACGAACTTTGTATCTTTGTCTAAAACAATAATCATAGGTAGTACATGTAATCTTATAACTTCAAAGAAAAAAAATTAGCAATGTGAGTTGTATCACTAGTTTTCATAAAAGAAATAAAATGTGCCATTTCAGAAAACCTTTCTACTACAACATAGATAGAATCATGTCCTCTTTGAGTCTTTGGTAAACCTAAAACAAAATGCATGCTGACAACATCCCAAGGTCTATTGGGTATTGGAAATGGCTGATATAACCCAGTGTTTTGGCTTCTTCCTTTGGCATGTTGACAAATCATGAACTTCTCAAAAAACTTTTTGATATCACTTTGCATTTTTGGCCAATAATAAAAATCACTTACTTGAGAAAACGTTGTATCCTATCCAAAGTGTCCAGAAAATCCTCCACTATGTTTCTCCTTAATCATATTTTCCCTCATGGAGCACTTAGGTATACACAGTTTATTATTCTTGAACAATAATACTCCTTGAATCAGGTAGTCCATCAACTGGCTTCTATTATGAATCATAAGATTTTTAGAAGCTGCATATATTTATTTGAAATCTAGATATTCCTCATACATATCATTCATTTCTTCCAACCCCAAAATGCCAATATTCAATTCCTGCATAATAAAATTTACTCTACTCAAAACATCATCAACTTTGTTTGACTTACCACTTGTATGTTTGATTCCAAAGGAAATCTACAAAAACTCCACCTAATTAGCATGCTTTTGGTTCAACTTCAGCTGATTTTTTATGAACTGCAGTGCATGATTATCTGAATACAAGACAAATTCTTTGGGCAACAAATAATGCCTCCATTTCTACAAAGCTTGCACAATAGAATAAAAATCATTATCATAGGATGAATACTTCCTCTTGGCCTAATTTAAATTTTCACTAAAATAAGCTATTGGTCTCTGCTCTTGACTCAAGACAACTCCAATTTCTATCCCACTAGCATCAGTTTCAACTTGGAATATTTTATCAAAATTTCGCAAGGCCAAAATAGGTCTTTCAATGATCTTCTTTTTCAACAACTTGAAATTATGATCTAATGCTTATGTCCACTTAAATGGCTAGTTAATCTCCTTTTTTTTTCAATTATGGTGCACAAATTTGACTAAAACATTTTATAAACTTTCTATAAAAAATTGCAAGACCATGAAAACTCCTTACCTCAAATACACTGCTCGTAGTTGGCCAATCCAGTATTACATGGATCTTTTCTGCGTCCATCTTCAAGCCTTCTTTTGAGACTATAAGTCCCAAGTAAATGAGATCCTTCTTCATGAAACTACACTTCTTCAAATTTATAAGAAGCTTCTCCTTTTGTAACGTATGTAACACCAGCTTGGCATGCACCAAATGCTCTTCCTTAATCTAACTGAAAAATAGATTGTCATCAAGATAGACTATCACAAATTTTCTTGCATACTCTTTCAAGACCTCATTCATTAGTCTCATAAATGTGCTTGGTGCATTAGCGAGCCCAAAAGGCATCACTAACCACTCATACAACCCACTGTTGGTCTTAAATGCAGTCTTCCATTCATCTCCTTCTATAATCCTTATTTGATGGTATCCACTCTTCAGATCTATCTTAGTAAAATATTTTGATCCACTTAAAAAATCCATCAAATCATTTATGTGTGGCAATGGAAATCTATACCTGATAGTGATCTTGTTTATGGCTCTGGAATCAGTACACATGCACCACTCACCTCATTTATTTGGACTAAGCATGACTAGTACTGCACATGGACTAAGGCTTTCTTTGAACATTCCTTTATCTAACAGCTCCTGTACCTATCTTCCAACTTCTTCATTCTCCCGAGGGGTCATTCTATATGCTGCTTTGTTTCGTAAACTTGCACCAGGTATTAAATCTATGTGATGACTGATACTTTTGATTGGTGGCAATTTACTTGGTAATTCATCAACAACTATATCAGCATAATCATCAAACATATTTTTAAATTCCACAGGAAGATTTTCTAAATTTGTAGAAGTCAAAATTACCTTGGGTTTACCCACAATAGAAAAATGTGTTGAAGATTGCAACAAGAAACAGTGAAGGAGGCATCCTGAAACATCATTCCTGATCCTAGTTGGAAAATAATCACCTAAACTAGGTGGGGCCCACATAGGTGATTTTTGTCGCAAAGTCTATTTTTAGACATGTCGATCATATTCTATGAGTTGCAGGATGCTATTTGTGGATGGTTGGTCAAGTTGGAAAAATAGATGGACTTCTATTTTTAGACATATTGGGTAGAATCTATTTTTAGATTGCCAGTCTAAAAATAGATATGTCGAATATTATTAGCTCTTAATAATATTTGTACTCTAAACATTATCTTATTCTCTTGGAGCACTTCAGTTAAGTGCATAGATGTGGCATAATAGCTGACAGAAGGAATTACACTATTCCTGAGGGTTTACTGGAGCTATTGCATGGAGGACTTCAGTTAGAACTCATGTGACAGAGTTTGGTGGAGTTGGAGAAGTAGTTGGTGGAGTTGTATCTAGTTTAACTCAGTTAGACACAATTGAGTTAGTTGTATCTAGTCTAACTGATTGATACACTAGTGAGAGTGGTGTGAATTAATTAGTTAATTAATTCATTAAATAATAACTCATTAATCAATTGAAGAATACATCAGTTAACTACAGTGCATGGCATTTTCAGTGGAGACCAGTGGAGAGATAGGTGAAAGGGCAAGATAGACTATCTGTTGTGACTATAGTGATGCATGAATTGCATCTACATATACATTGGAGTTGCCAATGATAATAACGCAGTCAATGAGAGTGGGATTACATTGAATTTGTCTTTGTAATTAGCTTGGATTGCACAGTGGAGGCAGGCTATCAGGTGGCAAAGATCGGTGCATGGATTTGCAAGATTGGGCCTGATTAGTGTATGACGATTGTACTGTACTGAGAGCTTGTGATAAGCTTTGTATGCTTTGTATGAGATTGTCATATGATCTCCATGATACATAATATGATAGTTGGGGTTTTTAGCTTCAGGCTTTCCCGTTAAACAACTGTGTTATGTGTGTTTTTATTGCTTCGTGTGTTTTGTAATTGTTGATTAAATTTCCGCAAGAATTATAGTGGAAGGATTCTGTATTTAGAAAGAAGATAAATATTGTGAGATCAGGAGAGTCCAGATATATACATGCATATTTTATATAATTTCTACATGGTATCAGAGCTGTGTTATATATTTTCTACATGGAATGAGAGCAAGAATTTTTGGGTGCGCGAGTTTGCAGAGAATATCTGAAAATTTGGATCCAAAATTTTCAGAAACAAATAGCATAATTGGATTCCTTGCAAAAAAATACCCAAATTGAAAAGAAAATCGGCCGAATTGGAGCTCGGATGAGGGAGATATCGTCGATTTAAAATCATCTCTTTTGTTAGAAAATTTTGCGACAGCGGGACAATTGCAATGTGTGCGAGCCAAGAATCTACATGTACTGAGGTACAAGATGCATGCAAAGATTTGAGGAGCAAAGCAGAGGTTAGTGACTTGGTGGTTGAGAGGGATCCTCTCAACATGAAGCATGAGAAGCAGTCTCAGAAGGTTGTGGAGTAGCCACAACTGGAGATGCAGAAGAATCTTTATAGATTTGAAGTAGACGGGGTTTCTACGAAGCTTCCTACTGTTGGGAAGTGCAAGAAAGACATGCAATTGAAGCTTGAGAGGGAGTAGGATTTGCATGCCGGGGTAAGTGAACCTCGGGATGTGGAGTAGCCACAGATGAGATCATGGGTGGGAGCAACCATTCATGCGAGAGAAATTTAGATATTTAGAGTGCCAAATGAAATGAAGGGTGCATGGGCTACATTTAGGGGTGAGAGGTGGGGCGACATGCATGGGTATCCAAGAGGATATTCCAGGCAGATAGCATGGAGATGGTGTGGATCTCATGAATTGAACCTGGCTACGAGGTGCCCACAGAGCAGCAGTAGCATGATCAGTTGGATTGATGCAGGAAAATCAAAGTGACAGTGTCGGATATTGGAGCGCGGTTCAGAGTTGACAACAAGTGCAAAGTGCATGGGTGCAGAGTTCAATAGCGCAGTGGTTCATGAAGACATGTGCAGTAGCTAAGTAGAAGTCGAACAATTTGATGATAGATGCATCATATTGATTGAGTTTTTTGGAGCCTATTCAGTTTCAGAAGAGTTGCAGAGCAGATGCATGGAGTTGCATGGCGCTTGCAAAGGTTGTAGAGCGAATGCATGGAGTTTCATGTCGCATGCAAAGATAGTCCTTTCTTGTTGAGAGGGAGTGTTTAAGATTGAAACAAGAAACAGTGAAGGAGGCATGCTGAAACATCATTCCTGATCCTAGTTGGAAAATAATCACCTAAACTAGGTGGGGCCCACACAGGTGATTTTTGGCACAAAGTCTATTTTTAGACTATGTCAATCATATTCTATGAGTTGCGGGATGCTATTTGTGGATGGTTGATCGAGTTGGAAAAATAGATGGACTTCTTTAGACATATTGGAGTGTTAATCTACTTTTAGATTGCGAGTCTAAAAATAGATATGTTCCAGAATATTATTAGCTCTTAATAATATTTGGACTCTAACATTATCTTATTCTCTTGGAGAAACTTCGGTTAAGTGCATAGATGTGGCACATTTGTTGTGAAGGAATTACACTATTCCTGAGGGTTTCTGGGCCTATTACCCAGGACTTCAGTTAGAACTCATGTGTGAGTTTGGTGGAGTTACGGTAGTTGGTGGAGTTGTATCTAGTTTAACTCCATTGGAGCACAATTGAGATTAATTATCTAGTCTAACTGATTGATACACTAGTGAGATTGGAGTGAATTAATTAGTTAATTAATTCACAAATAATAACTCATTAATCAACTGAATAATACATCAGTTAACTACAGTGCATGGTAGTTTCAGTGGAGACCAGTGGAGAGATAGGTGAAAGGGCAAGATAGACTATCTGTTGTGACTATTAGTGATGCATGAATTGCATCTACATATACATTGGAGTTGCCAATGATAATCACGTAGTCAATGAGAGTGGGATTACATTGAATTGGTCTTTGTAATCAGCTTGGATTGCGCAGTGGAGGCAGGCTAGCAGGTGGCAAAGATCGGTGCATGGATTTGCAAGATTGGTCCTGATTAGTGTATGACGATTGTACTGTACTGAGAGCTTGTGATAAGCTTTGTATGCTTTGTATGAGATTTTCATATGATCTCCATGTTACATAATATATAGTTGGGGTTTTCAGCTTCAGGCTTTCCCGTTAAACAACTGTGTTATGTGTGTTTTTATTGCTTCATGTGTTTTGCAATTGTTGATTAAATTTCCGCAAGAATTATAGTGGAAGGATTTTGTATTTAGCAAGAAGATAAATATTGTTAGATCAGGAGAGTCCGGATATATACATGCATATTGTATATAATTTCTACAAAATGCATTTCTTTCTCCCTGTCAACGTGTTTACACTCAAATCTGAAACAGGGGATGCTCCCCGCCAATTTGTTTACACTCAAATTTAATGTTAACAGAGTGATAAGATGGCCCAGAGCAGCTGGTATGCTACCTTCCAAAGAGTTTCTGCTGAAATCTAAAATCTCCAAACTAATTAAATTTCCTATTTCTGGAGGAATAATTCCAGTGAGATTATTTCAACTCAAAGCGAGCTTTCCCAGCTTTGTTAACTCTCCTATTTTGGGAGGAATGACACCATTCAGATTGTTGTCGGAAGGCAAGATATTAGTAAGGTTCTGCATCTATCCTAGGAAATAGGGTATACTTCCATGGATGTTATTGTAAGAAATATTGAGGTAATACAATGCGGAGCCCTAAGAAATATTACCTGGTATGAAGACCGTGAAGAGATTGTTTTGCAGCCGGAAACCTTGTAGTGAGATATAGCCTTGCAGAAGGCCAGTGGTATTCCCCTCCACTTGGTTATTTGAGATGGCAAGGTGGGTCAACGACCCACCTCTACATAGCTTTGAAGGAATCAATCCGCTGAATCCGTTGGAATCTGAATATAAAATAATCAGATTACTGAAGTTTCCAAGCCCAACCGACAACGAACCTTCGACCTTTTTTTCACTGATAAACAGTTGTTCCAGGGTTGGAAGAAGGCCAATTCCTTGAGTCAAAGTGCCTTCAAAGTTATTGAATGATATATATAGGGTCTGCATGCTTGTAAGATTGGAAAGAGTTAAGGGGATTGACCCGGACATTCTATTGAAAGCGAACTTTAGGAACTCCAAATTCTTCAGGCTGCCCATTTCATATGGTATAGCTCCAGTCAGATTCTTTTTAGAAGCATAAAAGACCTCCAATTTCAAAATTCTTCTGAAAAATCCTACGGGGATTGAACCTGTAAGCTTATTCTCATAATCCATTCAATATGTTGGAAAATTAATCACAACTACCGCATTTAATTTTCTAACAACAACCATACCTTAGTGAATGTTTTGTAGGTTGCAGATTACGTTGCAGAGAAAGACAAGTTTTGAGCAGAGTACACAACCCATTCCGCAACAGAGTTAAATAATTAAAGTCAAATAGAAATTGAATGCATGGTTAGTGGATTAGTATGGGAAAACAATTAATTCACAAGTGTTGTTTACTTCACGAAAAAATCTATAAAATTTAGAAAGTCATTTTTTCTCATCCATTGTATTAAATTTTGTCTGTCACTAATTAAATGTATTAGATATATACATTTATATTTTACATGTAAGTTAAAGTGTTGTGTAATGTGGCTGATTTAAGTCTTGAAAAACAAGTGATGAAAATGGTGGAGCGAATTTTGGTGGGTGCCTGAAAACATGTTTTACTGTTTGTTACTCTGCAACCCGTATGAATGTAAATTTCAGTGAGAATAGTAGTTTTAATGGTGAAGGAGCCACATCCTCCATATGAATGTATATGTTGTGTTTATGAATTATAATATAAAGTTTGGTTAGTTTCAATTTGGTTCTGGAATTTTCATTGATCGTTCTTACAGCAACACTATGTTTCACTATGAGTAAAATTAATTGATTTTATTAGATCCTCAATAGTTGTGATTTTTACTCTGTTTCACCGTGAGTAAAATTAATTTATTTTATTAGCTCCTATATAGTTGAAATTTTAATCTCCGCCACTATATATTGAGAAAAGGATTCATATGATTTGATTTATGGTATGGATTAAGTGAGTTCCGCAACTCTGTGTAAACTTTCATAAATGTGTTGTCTTGATTAAAGTAATTTCCACAACTCTATGTGAAATCCTTGTGTTGAGGAAATGCATTTCCCCTGTCTTTCAAGTTTTCTAACATGGTATCAGAGCGGGTTTAAAAATATCAGTAAAAGGTAGTGTTTTTACTGAGTAGTTCAAAATTGTTTTGAGGCAACACTGAGAAAAGTTTTACACAGTAAGAAAGTTTGTTTACACAGTGAAATGGTAGAAACAAGAACAAGCTTGAATAATCCACAAATAACATATTTTAATGGAAGGAATTACAATTATTCAGCTATAACAATGAAGTCTTTGTTTTCTTCACAAGACATTTCAGAATTGGTGGAGAATGGTTTCCAAGAACCAACAGATGCAGTAGCATACAATGCACTGACACAAGAAAAAAAGGATTTGTTGAGAGATAATAGGAAGAAAATTATTTCTTGACGGATAATTGGAAGAAGGACTCGACAGCCATATTTTAAATATTTCAAGTAGTTCATGAAAGTATCTTCCCAAGGATTGCAATAGGAACAAAGTCCAATAAAGCATGGGATACCCTCTAGACATCCTACCAAGGCATGACAAAGGTGAAGAAAACAAAACTACAAAAGCTGAGAAGATATTTTGAGACAATTTATATGAAAGAGTCTGAGAATGTAGACTCATTTTTTACACATGTAATTGGGTTGGTTACCCAAATTAGGTCTCATGGAAAGACACTTGAGGAAAGGCGGATTGTTGAGAAAATTCTTAGAAGTCTGCTAGCAAGGTTTGATGCCATAATGTGGCCATACAAGAGACAAAAGAACTCTCACAGTTTTCAGTGGGTGAGATTCATGCATCACTGATGTCTCATGAACACATATTGAACAAAGGAATGAACTCTTTATTGGAGCATGCATTGAATACACAAGTATCATTCGGTCAAGGTATAGGTCAAGGAAGAAAAAATTATAGAGGAAGAGGAAGAAGCCCACACAAAGGTGGAAGAAGAAGCCCTTCAAGCTCAAGTGTGTTAGGGTCCCGTGATTTAGCAGATTGGTAGACAAAATGCACTGGGTAACATCAGACCAATCTTTGGAGTCCTAGGACCTAGCCTTCCTAGACTCAGATAGGGCTCTCTCTATTGTATGCAAAGGATGTGAACTTGTTTTCTTTTAGGGTTTGATTTTAGGCTAGTTGTTAAGTGTAGTGTTTGCTTGATTGTTTTGGTTGGGTAGGATCATCAAGTAGAATATATGGAAAGAGGAAATATTCAAGTCATTAGGCTATGGAGTCTATAAAAGACATGGAAAGTTCAAAAATGGATCGGGGAGCATCACAGGGAAAATCTAGCATTGGTCAATGGATTTTCAAGGTTTATGGGAAATGAGATGGACATCAAGTTTGTGAACAAAGGTAGGGAAAAGGGAAATCAAGAATCCTTTATCATGTACATTTTTAACAATAAGGGACTTAAATACATAAGCATGAAGAAGAAATCAATAAATAGGGAAAACTAGTAACTCTTTGATTCAACTTAAGCAAATAAGCATTCAAGACAAACATTCAAATGAAATATAGAAGGCGAGAAAATCATTTAACTTCTAGTGATTTCACCTTCAAGGTTAGAAAACATTCAAGATACACATATAACTTTAATAAAAGAAGATGGAATACCTAACCATCATTGACAATAGTTATGAATATCTCCAAAACAATTATTCAAGCATGGACAAAGGGTATGATCGAAACATAGCCTCTTTGGCAGACCTAATTAATGGTACTTTGGAGAGAGACCTCAAGAATAGTGTTTAGTGGCATCAAACAAGCAGGGCTAGCCATAAATCATCTTTGATACCTATTGTATTAAAAAATTCATGAAATAAAAAAGCTTATGGGGTCTAGAAAGCAATTAAAATTCCTAAAATGTCTTAGCAAAAGAAAACATAGAGAGCGGAAGAACAAAACGAGCTAAGGTACCTTTGAGAAGACCATTCTTGGTGAAACCTTTGTTACATTTGCAACATAGAAATATGGAAACATAATGAAACATGAAAAAAATAAGCCAGGGGAAATAGAAGCACTTCACCACTAACCAAGCTTAGGGATCCTGCAATCAAGCCTCCTCCATCAACAAGCAAAACAAGCCATTCACAAGCTCCAAAACACCAATTTCTCTTCAACCTACAAAATACTATGTATTGCTCAAAAGAGCATCAAATGCCAACATTTAAAATGAAGCCATGATGCTCTATTTATCTAGCAAAGGTGGGAAAAAACCCTATATAGGGTTGGAAAATGTCAAAATCACTCATAAATGTCATAAATGCCTAAGAGACCATGCAAGGCCCAAGGCACAAAATATCCCATCATATAAATGCCAAAATAACTTCTAGCACCTAATTCTAGAGTGATTTGCCTCTAAAAACATTAAAATATCATTTTACAATAAATGAGTGTGTTTTGTTGACTTTTGGCCAAAAACACACAGTGCAGTCTATAAGCACAGTGCCTTGACAGGCAGAAAATAAGCCCACTTGCAGCCGCGTTTTGGTGACCTTCCGATGTCAGATTTTGCTTCATGATGGCCTATTGGAAAGCTTTCTGAGTCAAATTTCCAAATATACCTTTTTTTTTTCTGATGGAGCCCCTGTAACCTGTCCAAAAAGCTAAATTCCCAACACTTCTCTGAGCACAGTGCCAAGCCTGAAAATGAGGCAGAAAGGTAGAAAATGAGGTGTTTTCTGACCTTTTGAGAGGTAAAAAATGCTCCAAATTCTCTAAAATTTGGTGAGCATAGTGTAATAGGCATGAGAAATCCAAAAATGTAAATTTCTCCCTCTGAGGATGCCTGAGGAAAATTCATAGCACCAGGGGTGTTGCGCTTATAGGCCTCCAAATTCACAAAAAACCAAAAATTGTCAAAATTCTCTCAAATTTGGTGGATGTGTGCCTCATGGGGTTTGAGAGACCTATAGATAATCTTGTGCCAAAATTCCAAGGGTAGATCAGCCTTTTTCTTATTTTAGTGCTTGAATCTTGGTTTGAGCCTTCTTGAGTTTAGCCCTTGCAACTTGATTCCTCCGGGCATAATGTTTGGTCATTTTTCTTTGTAGAGAAAGGTCCTTGTTTTGCCTTTACAACTTGGCCTCCAAGTGCATGTTGGATCTTTCCAACCAAGGCTCCCGATCATGTGCTATCTCCATGGCCAAAAGTTCATCTGGAGGGAGTTGTTCTGCTAGGGTTGATTCTTGTTCCTTTTTTTTTCCAATGTCTTCTTCAACGCCATGGTTCTAGGTCTCTTTCTAGACTGCCCTTCTTCACCCTCACTCTCCTCATAGGTGCCCATGAACTCCTCTAGATTTACTTCTGCCCTTTGGGCTTCTTTCCTGGCCTTGATGGCTCTAGCCTCATAAATAGCAATTTGTTCTCCTAGCTGCTTGTTCTCCATGTCAAGGGCATCATTCACACTCTTGGACCCATCCAAATGTGCTTGGAGGTCTTCAATTTGGGAATTTTTGTTTTGGATGAGCAAGTTTGAGATCCTTTCTTCATTCTCCTCATCACTGTCCACCTGAATGATTTCAAACTCCCCCTCCACCTCATGATCTTCTTCTTCTTCCTTTATCTTTTGTTTCCCTTTGTCTAGTGGCTGAGCTGAGGTGGATGGCATGGTCCCTTGACTTTTGGAGGCAACAAACACAAGCCTTGGCCCTCTTTGATAAGTCAATGAAAGAGATGTGGTTGTGGCCTTGTTGGTGTCTTGATCATGGCTGTGATCATTGCTGCTGTCATCACCCCCTTCATTTTCATCATTAGTATCATAAGTGATTATGTTTCCTATTTTAGAATTGCACTCTTTGTTCTTAACATCATCACCACTTTCAACCTCTTCATTTTTTTCTGCATTGTTATTTTGTTCTTCATCATAGCTACTTTCCTCTTTATCTCCAGCACTAACATCATCCTCATTATCACTATTTAGCTAACAGTTGTCATGATTGTCATGACTGTTTTCTTCCTTGTTTTCTTGTCCCTCACTATCTTCTTTATTATCTGCCTCTTTGTCACTATTGACCTCTTTGTCACTGTGGTTTGATTCATTGGTATCACTGATACCTTTAGTTTCTGCATTGTCCTCACTTTTCTCATCTTCATCATTGTCAAGCCCACTGCCCTTTTCTTCAATATCTGTCTCTGTCTCTTTATCATCATTAGCCTTTGCCTCTTCATCATTCTCTTCATCATCATCATCATCCTCTTCTTCCTCAATGATTTCATCACCTTCAATTTCATCACTTTGTTCATCATAATCACTCTCCTCTGTTTCTATATCTTCTACCTCTTGTGGGCTCAACTGATCATTTCCTTCATCTTCACTTTGGTTTGAGTCATGGCCAATTTCACCCTCATTCTCACTTTATTCTTCATTGCCACTTCCTTCTTCATCTGAGGCATCAAGAGAAGGGGAGGAAAGGAGGTTTTATTGAGGTGAGGACACTTGTGTAGATGATGAGGGTAAGTTTGGTTGATGAGGAGGCTGTGGGCTTGTGAAGACTTCATGGGCTATGAATACCTCCCAAGGTATGCACTTCTGTACCAACTGATGTAGAACCACCATCTTGATCAAGCAATGGTGGAAAAAACTCTGCATTTTTTGAGAATAGGTCCTCCTCTGGACAACAGAAGACGTTTTGCCAATGCTCCTATAGAGGTAATAGTGCAAATGAAGCATTTTAACCCTAGATAAATGCATGAGGAGTCTAACATGGTAGGAATAAATTCAGGAGTACCTCCCTTCACAGGTAAAGTACTTCATGATAACCCTCATCAATGGTGCAAACATCTGTTTTAGATGTGAGAAAGGGAAAATAGCCTTCCAGCCTTCTCTGTACCTAGTCTTGACAAATGGCTCATAATAGCCCATGTTTAATATTGCTTTCTTGAACCACTTTTCACCAACAGCAGGGATACCTGTAGCATTAGAGATGGAATCTGCTAATAGTTCAAAGTCTACCCCTACAAGAATTACTTGTTTTTTGTGCAGGTTGAGGACAAACAACCTTGTAATCTCTCGGTGATTTTGCACTTGTTTGACCTTTTCACAAAACTAGAAACACCCTACATTTTGAAAACATGTGAGGATCATGGAAGATGAGGTAATATCCACTATGCTCTGGGGTTCAAACCTATTGACCTTCCCTCCCTTGTGTTTTGGCCTCATAGGCACTTGACCTTCTTGACTGCTCATACTTCCTTCTTCTCCTGACATGGTGATTGATGTGGACTTTAGACAAACTTAGGTCTGCTTTTGAAACCTAGGTAGGAGGATTGAAGTGAAATGATGGTGAGGGAATATTTTGTGAATGAGTGAGATGGAGGAGGGTTTATGACTAATTTTTTTTGAGCTTGGAGGAGGGATTCTCTTGAACTGATTGCAGTTACCCTAGTTCACACCCCTTTAAATGACAATTATTTCCTTGGAGGTTAAAAACAAAGGCTTATTTGACATGAATACCTAGGGTTTGCAAGGACTAATGTTTAATCATTATTCTTTAACCACTAAATCATAAAAATTACTTGGAGGACAAGGAGGAAAAGTGACCTACCAAATTTAGCTTACTTGTAGGGTCTTGAAAATAGTTTGAAGGCCTTTCCTTGAGCCTTTGGCACTTTTCTGCAAGCTGGAGGATTTTTTAGCATGAGCGGGGTGCCCTGCCCGCATTGTCGTGTGTCTCTGACCACAACATCGGGCTATTCAGGTCCTTATTTGGGCGCAGCGCTGCCTGCGTGCAGTCCCTCTTTAGGAAATTGTCCAAAAATTCAGAAATTTTGTCCTGAAGGGTTTTTTTTCCCTCCTCAAATGTATAATGAGCCAAAAATGATAAACAAGATGCCTTTATACCCTTGGAAAAATAAATTAAATAAAAAAACCCACTTTTGCTAAGGTTTTGTCACTTTATCATTTTGACTGATATATTTTGACCTTTTATTGCAGGCATTTTGAAAACTTTTCAAAGTAATTCTTCTTCCTTTGGTGATGGCTTGCTGGAGAAATGAAGAGGTCCCTTTTAACCTTGAGGGTCTTGGCACTGTCAAACTCTTTTTTTTTGCACTGAGAAACTAAAAACATGTTTTATCCCTTTTGACATTTCTGAGTGTAAGTGACCTGAAAACATGTTTTTCTTACCTTCTTACTGATTTTGACAGTGATATATACATTTTGACAAAGACTATAAATCACTTATGCCAATGTCTCCTCTTAGCTACTTCTGATTTGTTATAGGTGCCATGACACTGTTGTTTTTCGTCCCCTTTGTCATTCTTGGATTTTGATAACCTCAATTACACAACAGTAAACTCATGATTAGCTTTGACTTCTTATCCTGAAACTCAACCCTGTGCTTTATTCCCTTGACCATTTGAGGGCAATTGACTACACTTGAAGACTTGACCTCCCTCACATTGATATTCTATACAATCTTTCTTTTTGATGCAGTGAAGCACTACTGCCTTGACAAACCATGGAGGTCACCTTCAAAAGCCTATAAAAACCTCCTACTGTCATGATGGAGGCTCCTCATTTTTACTTCACCTACTTTGCCTATTTTTCCAAAACCTTAGGTTTTAGGGCTGTTAGGGAAAAATCATTAGTGTTGTCTTCTAAGTTCCCTATAGCCCTTTCAAGTTCATTCACTTCTATCCAGTTCACCTCACATTTTTCGATTTTTCATTTATAACTTCTCAAAATATTCAATTCATGCTTGGTTGTGTTGATGTGCTTCTGTCTTTGTGGTACTTTGCATTGGCTTTTTGCTTGTCAACACTATTTTAGCCAATTAGTCCTTAAAAACCCTGATTCTCTTTGAACATAGGTTGCTTCCTCTTCTTTGTTGTGGATGTCCTTTAGTGAGGAGCTGGCCTCTTACCTTACCTAATTTTCTAATGATAGCCAGCTTGACACTCCTACAAAAATGTCAAAATGGGCAACAGTCCTTTGCAAAATTTGAACTTGATAAAGAAGGCCTTCCTTGGAGACTTTTTATCTATCTTTGGACAATCATGTGCTGACTCTCCTTTCCATTTTATTTCATCTTCTTGGCACAAGAAAAACAGTGATTAAGAATACCCAAGACAATTCTACAACCCATGAAACCCTAGTGACCTAGTGGGAGGTTCTTTATACTTATCCTTTGACTGAAAGTTTGGCTTAGGGTCCTCAAGTATGAAAAACAGAGTTTTTGACAATTTGATGTATTGAAGATCAAAAATCCAATGTACTTGATTTATCTAAAGAGCCTACATAGATAGTTTTGAGACCATCAATGCTAGAGGCATTTGGGAAACACAAGAAGGAGTAAGTTGGTTGGTGACCCTAGGTGGCAAGTGGAGGGGATAAGTAAGGCAAAACAGAGTGCTGAGGTCAAAGGTGGAAAAAATGATGAAGATGAGTGGCATGAGCCTATGATGGGCCTTCTGGGAGTGGTAGGCTGACCATGACATGAGTAGTGAAATAGTGAAAAATTTATCCTAAGGATAATGAAGGCAGTGAGATTTCTAAAACTCACAATATACATGAATTTTGTTTTTAGAAATCTAGGATAAGAATTTAGTCATCTAAAAAAAGCAAAAAATTACTGATGACTAACAGTGGATCCACTTGGGGAGGGCAGCTCCTTTTCAGGAGGTGTCCAGAATTTCAAAACTCTGGGTTTATGAAGACCAGTGCCTCATCCATTGGGCAGGTTTTTCTTCTTTCATTTACTGATGTTTCTTTTGAAGTTATGATCTCAAGAATATAAAAAACATGATTACTTCAAACTCATCTCTACCTACCCAGTCTACTTTCCCTAGCATTTTTTCTTCCTTGGGTGCACTTGAACTGGAAAACCCTTGACATTCTTTTATTTTGAAAACAAAAACAAACTATCTACTTCTACCCTTATCACTTCCAAGAGTTCGGATTATGCTAGTGAACTCTTTTTATTCTCTACCTAAACTAACAGACTGTCAAGATTAAGCTGTATGACAGAATTAATTCTCTGAGCTATTGACATGAAATTGAAAACATGGCTAGAATCAGGATTAAAAATTATGTTTCACCATGGGCTGTGGCATTGGAACAAGCTTCACAGAGACATTATTTTTGTACCAACAAAGCTAGAAAGTATAAGGTTTGTGTTTCATCATTTGTTAGGCCTCCTCATATTTCTCTTTGGTTCATATTTGAGCGTGTGGAACCAGTATATTTCATTCCTAATCTATCATTTCTGAGAAGTCAAGCTTGAATAATTTTGACAATCATTTTTTACTAACTTATCAACACAAATTTAAAACATGTTCAACCATGATTAGGCTAGATGACTGAACAAGATCTTCTTTTTGAACAAGTACTGTCATTTAGGCTTGCACACTTTCAGTATTACTATTTTTTGGGTATGGAGTTGTACCTCTTTTTCAAATCTGCCCTCTTTTTCCTTCTTTCTATGTTTTTGTGTTTTTTCTGATTTTTCTCATGCAATGTTATGTACAATGAATGAAAGTTTTAAACTAGGGATTTTGACAGAAATGGTACTTGAGCATCCTGTCATCAACAGGATCTCCAAACTCTCTTCCATTCAGCTTTGGTAAACAAAAAAAATTGCTACCTCTATTGGAATACATGATATGATGATTTTCCCACAAAATTTGAAACTTGTCATGTTTTCCTTTATATATTCTCATTGATTTTTGCTTCTAAACTTTATCTTTGTTAAAGAACTCTCTTAGATGAACAAGGTATTCTTTATGAGTTTTAAAACATACAATGATTTCATCAATGTATATCATGGTAGAATAGCTAAAATCAGGAGCTATAAATCTTTGGAAAGTAGCTTCAGCACTCGATAACTCAGAAGGCATTTGATCATACAAGTAGATACCCCAAGGTGTTTTGAAAGTGGCTTTATGTTGATCAGTGGGAAGTATTGTCATCTGATTTATACTATCAAACAATGACATCTTGTTATAACTTTTTACCCTTTGCGGCATATGATTGGTTTTGAAAAAAGGATACTTGTTCTTCAGGGAGGTTTGATCTATATCTCAAAGTCTATATATAGCCTACATTCATTTGTTTTCTTTCTTATTGACACAATCTGTTTCAAAGATTTCTGATTTTTCTTAAAAGGGATCATACTTTGAACAATGTTTGTGTCAAAAGTGTTTGAACTCTCATCACTATATGCAAAAGTATACTCAAACTCCTTGCATAGTATTATGTATTTCAGTTTTGTGTGTAGTGACAGAGTTCTGGATAACCTGATGATCTTGGGTTTTTCTAGGCTGCCTATGTTGTATTCTTTGATGTCAACCTCGGTAAATGCCACTAATGGTTATTTTTTTTGTTTTTCTGTTTCACTTGTGAAAACTTGTTCTGATTCTAAGCTTAGTTTTGCATTTGAAATTTTACTTTCAAGTTGCAGAAAATTAAGTTCAACTTTGACATCATGTTGTTGTTGAGGGCTGCTAGAGTTTTGGTTGTTGAGTTCCTCATGCAGAGACTGGTTTGACTGTTGTAGTGTGTCTAGATCTATCTCAACTTCACTTATCTTCTCATTAATGTCCTCTTCATTACACAAGATGAAACAATCAAGATATGAATGGATGGAATAAAGAGGTGTGTTGTTTGGCCTCTCTTGACTACTAACCATATACTTCATGTGTGATTCTCGGTATAGTCTAGGAATAGGACATGTCTAGTTGAAGGTTCCCCTGAAGTTTGGATCCCCAAGATCTGGATAAAAGCATGCCATACTTGGGGGGAATGTTAGCTACTACTCTGTTTATGACAAGGCCCTTAGAAGGGATTTGTGCCAGATTGACACATAAATCTTTGATTAGGTCCAAACACTTGACTCTGCTTGAATCAAAGGAATACAGGTCTTTGTAAGGTTTGGTTATTTCTAGGCCTAATCTCTCCATCACAACCTTTTCCATGAGGTTGTGAGAGGCACCAGAGTCCAGCATGGTATTATGTAAGATTTTGTCATGTATGTTTAGGCTGATATAGAAAGGAGGGATAGCCCCTTCTTGGTACTTTCCTTCCACTTCAAGTCTAAACAACAGCTCGGGTTTGTCATCAGTCAAGTGTAGAGTGTCAATATCATTTCGCATGTTCAAAAATTTCAAAACTTGAGACCTGTACATGTCTTGGGTAATCAGTTTAGTGAGAGGCATGGTTATCTTGATTTTAGCAATCTCTCCTTCGAAACGGAAGGGTACTTGTGTTTTAGACATATTTACATCAGTTTTTTCAGCCATAATTTTTTCTACAAATTTAGTTTGCTAATTCTGAATTGGTACTTTGGACAAAAGAGTTTTCTCAGGGCCACTAGTAGGTGTACTAGAGCAGCTTGGGTCACCACTTTGCTGGCTTGTTTTGTCTTTTTTTGGATCAAATTTCTTAGCCATGGTGTTGGTACTGTCTGATGTTCTTTTAGGAGTCTTTTCAGGGGTTTTCCTAACAGCAGTGTCTGTTTGTTTTCTCTTGGAGGTTTCTTGGTTCTTTTTTCTCCTAAGGTCATATTGCATATGGACTTCCATTATGGCATTTTAAAATCCTAATTGGTAGTCTTCAGAATCCTCATACTTTGTTTCAGTTTGATCTAAGGAAAATATACCTTATTCTTCTTCCATGAGAAAAACATCATCCACATTGTTAGAACCTATCAGGTTTACATGGCTTTCTTCAGGTTATTCAACCTCTCTTCCCTCTTCATCTACATAATTATCTTGGAAAGGAGGTCTGATTTGTTGGTCATTGTCTCTTGGTTTGTTTTGGGGAGGATCTCTTCTGAATTTTGGATTCCTATTTCTGTTTTGTGGATTTGTTTAGTTTTCCCTAGGAGGCATTCTTTCATTTAGGCTTATCCTCTCCATCATTCTCTCCATGGTTCTAACTAGGTTATCAATCTTGGCATGAGATGAGGAGGCTGAGGGCATGGTTTCATCTTTGTAGGTTACTCTCTTTTCTAATCTTATCCTAGCTCTCTTTTCAATCAGGTTTGCCTCTACACTTATAGCTCCCTTTTGCATGTCTTCTAAAGTTAGGGGCTCTCCTTCTCTCAACTGATAGGCCATGTCTGGGTCAAAACCTGCCGGAAATTTTGCTAAGGATATGCCTAGTGGGGTTTTCTATTTTTTGGGAGTGCATTGTAAACACTATTGAACCTAGTGCAATAGCCTTGGACACTTTTCCTTGCAATTCTCTTAAGGTTTCTATATTCCGAGAGGATTTGGAGAGGGTTTTTATTAATCTCCCACTTTGTTATGAATGTATGGTAAAGGGAAGGGGGATAATGTATGTTGTTAGGAGTCAAGATTTTGAACCATTTATTGGTTTCTCCTCCTAAGCTTTGTGCAAATATCCTCATTTTAATGGTTTCCTCTTCTATTTCCATGTAATCAAATGTATCATTTATCCTATCTACATGTCGTTGGGCAGTGATGGATTTAGCTTTGGTAAAGTGAGGGATTTTGGATTGGTAATCATGTGGCAAAGGTAACAAAGGTTGTGGCAGTGCCAGGGGGGCATACCATGCTTCCATGATGGGAGTGAATGGGATCCAAGGCTTATTTACAAGGGGAGGGTTTGTGAGAGGGGGTGTGGGATGAAGTGGAGTGGTTTGAACAGTGGAGGTATGAATGGGTGTGGTGGAAGTACTTGGACCATCAAACTGATTCTGAGCAGACTTGGGATGGAAAGAGATAAAGTGATGGAGAAGCTGAAAATCAGGAGGGATGGAAGGAGAGGCTTCTCTACTAGAACTCTGCTCCAAATCTATGGGCTCAAGGTCAGTTTGGTCAATCTCACTGTGTGACTTGGTTCTAAACATATTCTTTGTATGGTACAAGTGAAACTGTAAATCAGATTCTTGGAAGGCTGTAAGATGTTTAGGGACAAAAATTTCTCTATGAATGGTGCTAGTAGTAGTTAAGTTTCCAGTTTTAGAAGTTTGCCACAAAATATTTTCTGGGTCATCAACTATGGTGGGAGTGTTTCGGTCCGAATGAGATCTAGTATTGATCCTTTGTGAAGCCAGATTTCAAACTCAAAATTTAGAGAGGTTGAAAGTTTAGGACTATTTTCGGAAGGCTGACCTCTCTTAGTGCTTGGTAAACTCACATAGCATGTGACTAGGCTTCTAAACTTCTCGGGGCTGATTTGACACAATCCTAGGGAAGTCTAATGAGAACTAGTGAAGTAATAGGCCTACTGGAGGCTAGTGGAGTCGCCAGGTGGATGTTTTTAGTTGTTTTGAGGATGTATGTGTATGGTCCACCACTAATAACTGACAAAGAACCAATCTATGGATGTTTTGGGGGTTTTCTGAGTTCCTTTATGTAGCCCTAAGGTTTGTATGGGTGTCCTATAGCTGATTCATCATTTTTCTAGGAAGGTGAAACAACCAGATTCTACTCTTTGGCTACTAGTTTGAGTTCTATATGCTTTGATAAGGGTTTCTGAAGTTCTAAGGAGTGCTTAGATTGTCACTAATTTTAGAAAGCCTCTCACCTTGATTGCCAATTATGTTAGGCTGTGAGTTGGTGATAAATCAATGGATGTTGTGTACAAGGGTTTCTGAAGTCCTAAGAGGTACTTAGGTTGTCACTAACTCAGAGGTCCCACCGTGATCGTCATTATGTTAGTGATGGTGATGAGGTGGCAATGAATCAATGGATACAAAATGTTTCAGCTTGTGACTTACTCAGAAGGTCCTACTGTGATCGCCATTATGTTAGGGTCCCGTGATTTGGTAGATTGGTAGACCAAATGCACAGGGTAACATCATACCAGCCTTTGGAGTCCTAGTACCTAGCCTTCCAGGACTCAGAGAGGGCTCTCTCTATTGTATGCAAAGGATGTGAACTTGTTTGATTTTAGGGTTTCATTTTAGGCTAATTGTTAAGTGTAGTGTTTGTTTGATTGTTTTGGTTGGGTAGGATGATCAAGTAGAATAGATGGAATGAGGAAATATTCAAGTCTTTGGGCTATGGAGTCTATCAATGTCATGGAAAGTTCAATAATGGATCGGGGAGCATCACAGGGAAAATATAGCATTGGTCAATGGATTTTCAAGGTTTATGGGAAATGAGATGGACATCAAGTTTGTAAGCAAAGGTAGGAAAAACGACAATCAAGAATCCTTTATCATGTACCTTTTTAACAAGAAGGGACTTAAATACATAAGCACGAAGAAGCAATAAATAGACAGGTAAAACCAGTAACTCTTTGATTCAACTTAATAAAATAAGCATTCAAGACAAACATTCCAATGAAATATAAAAGGCGAGAAACTCATTTAACTTCTAGTGATTTCACCTTCAAGGTTATAAAACATTCAAGATACACATATAAATTTAATCAAAGAAGAGGGAATGCCTAAACATCATTGATCATAGTTATGAAGATCTCCAAAAAAATTATTCAAGCATGGAAAAAGGGTATGATCGAAACATAGCCTCTTTGGAAGACCTAATTAATGGTACTTTGGAGAGAGACCTCAAGAACAGTGTTTAGTGACATCAAACAAGCAGGGCTAGCCATAAATAATCTTTGATACCTATTGTATTAAACCATTCATGAAATAAACAAGCTTAGGGGGTCTAGAGAGAAATTAAGAATTCTCTAAAATGTCTTAGCAGAAGAAAAAATAGAGGCAATGAAGAACAAACAGAGCTAAGGTGCCTTTGAAGAACATTTCTTAGTCTAAAACCTTTGTTCTATTGCAGCATATAAATATGGAAACATAATGAAACATGAGAAAACAATAACTGAAATAGAAGCACTTCACCATTAACCAAGCTCAGGGATCTTGCAAGCAAGTCTCCTCCATCAACAAGCAAAACAAGCCATTCACAAGCTCCAAAACACCAATTTCTCTTCAACCTCCAAAAGACTATGTATTTCTCCAAAGAGTCATAAAATGCCAAAATTTACAATGAAACCCTCATGCTCTATTTATCTAGAAAAGTAGGGAAAAGACCCTAGATAGAGTTGGAAAATGTCAAAATCACTCATAAATGTCGTAAATGCCCAAGATACCATGCAAGGTCCAAGGCACAAAATATCCCATGAAATAAATGCCAAAATAGCTTCTAGCACCTAATTATAGAGTGAATTTCCTCAAAAAACATTAAAATATTATTTTACAATAAATGAGTGTGTTTTGTTGACTTTTGCCTAAAAACACACAGTGCAGTCTATAAGCACAGTGCCTTGATAGGCAGAAAATAAGCCCACTTGCAGCAGTGTTTTGGTGACCTTCCCGATGTCAGATTTTGCTCCGTGATGGCCTGTTGTAAAGCTTGCTGAGTATAATTTCCAAATATACCTTTTTTTTTTTCTGATTGAGCCCCTATAACCTATACAAAAAGATAAATTCCCAACACTGCTCTGAGCGCAGCGCCAAGCCTGAAAATGAGGCAGAAAGGTAGAAAATGAGGTGTTTTTTGACCTTTTGAGGGGTCAAAAATGCTCCAAATGCTTTGAGATTTGGTGAGCATATCCTACTAGGCATGAGAAATCTAAAAATGTAAAGTTCTCCCTCTAAGGATGCCTCACTAAAAAGCGTAGCACCGGGTGTGTTGCGCTTATAGGCCTCCAAATTCACAAAAAACCAAAAATTGTCAAAATTCTCTCAAATTTGGTGGATATGTGCATCATGGGGTTTGAGAGACCAGTAGAGAATATTGTGCCAAAATTCGAAGGTTAGCTTGGCCTTTTTCGTCTTTTAGTGCTTGAATCTTGGTTTGAGCCTTCTTGAGTTTAGCCCTTGCAACTTGATTCCTTCGAGCATAATGTTTGGTCATTTTTCTTTGTAGAGAAAGGTCCTTGTTTGCCCTTTCCAACTTGGACTCCAAGTGCATGTTGGCTCTTTCCAACCAAGGCTCTCGATCATGTGATATGTCCATGGCCAACAATTCATCTAGAGGGAGTTGTTCTGCTAGGGCTGATTCTTGTTCCGTTTGTTTTGCTAATGCCTTCTTCAACCCCATGGTTCTAAGTCTCTTTCTAGACTATCCTTCTTCACCCTCACTCTCCTCATATTTTCCCATGAACTCATTTAGCTTTACTTGTGCCCTTTGGGAATATTTCCTGGCCTTGATGGCTCTAGCCTCATAAATAGCAATTTTTGCACCTAGCTTCCTATTCTCCATGTCAAGGGCATCATTCACACTCTTGGCCCTATCCAAATGTGCTTGGAGGTCTTCAATTTGGGAATTTTTGTTTTGGATGAGCATGTTTGAGATCCTTGCTTCATTCTCCTCATCACTGTCCACCTAAATGATTTCAAACTCCCTCTCCACCTCATGAGCTTCTTCTTATTCCTTTATCCTTTATTTCTCTTTGTCTAGTGGCTGAGTTGAGGTGGATGGCATGGTCCCTTGCCTTTCTGAGGGAACAAAAACAAGCCTTGGCCCTCTTTGATAGGTTAATGAAAGAGGTGTGATTGTGGCCTTTTTGGTGTCATGATCATGGCTGTGATCATTTTTTCTGTCATCACCCCCTTCATTTTCGTCATTAGTATCATCCGTGATTATGTTTCCTATTTCAGCATTGCACTCTTTGTTGTCAACATCATCACCACTTTCAACCTCTTCATTGTTTTATGCATTGATATTTTGTTCTTCATCATATTTGTGTTCCTCTTTATCTCTTCCACTGTCAGCATCCTCATTATCACTGTTTAGCTGACTGTTGTCATGACTGTCATGATTGTTTTCTTCCTTGTTGTCTTGTCCCTCATTGTATTCTTTATTATCTGCCTCTTTTTCAATGTTGACCTCTTTGTCACTGTGGTTTTCTTCATTGGTATCACTGCTGCCTTTATTTTCTACATTGTCCTCACTTTTTTCATATTCATCATTATCAAGCCCACTACCCTTTTCTTCACTATCTATCTTTTTCTCATTATCATCATCTGCCTCTGCCTCTTCATCATTCTCTTCATCATCATCATCATCCTCTTCTTCCTAAGTGATTTTGTCACCTTCACTGTCATCACTTTGTTCATCATCATCACCCTCCTCTGTTTCTATATCTTCTACCTCTTGTGGGCTCAACTGATCATTTCCTTCATCTTCACTTTGGTTTGATTCATGGTCATTTTCACCCTCATTCTCACTTGATTCTTCATTGCCACTTCCTTATCCATCTGATGCATCAAGAGAAGGGGAGGAAAGAAGGTTTTCTTGAGGTGAGGACACTTGTGTAGATGATGAGGGAAATTTTGGTTGATGAGGAGGTTGTGGGCTTGTGAAGACTTCATGGGCTATGAATACCTCCCAAGGTATGCCATTCTATTCCAACTGATGTAGAACCACCATCTTGATCAAGGAGTGGTGGAACAAACTCTGCATTTGTTGAGAATAAGTCCTCCTCCAGACAACAAAAGACATTTTGTTAATGCTCCTATAGAGGTAATAAGGAAAATGAAGCATTTTAATTTGGTAAAATGCATGACGAGTCAAACATGGTAGGAATAAAGTTTGGAGTACCTCCCTTCACAGGTAAAGTACTTCATGATAACCCTCATCAATGGTGCAAACCTCTGTTTTAGATGTGAGAAAGGGAAAACAACCTTGCAGCCTTCTCTGTACCTAGTCTTTACAAATGGCTCATAACAACCCATGTTTAATCTTACTTTCTTGAACCACTTTTCACCAACAGTAGGGATACCTGTAGAATTAGAGATGACATGTGCTGATATTTCAAATTCTACCCCTGCAAAAATTACTTGTTTTTTGTACAGGTTGAGGACAAACAACCTTGTAAGCTCTAGGTGATTTTGCACTTGTTTGACCTTTTCACAAAACTGGAAACACCCTACATTTTGAAAATATGTGAGTATCATGGGAGATGAGGTGATAACCACTGTGCTCTGGGGTTCAAACCTATTGACCTTCCCTCCCTTTTGTTTTGGCCTCATAGGCACTTTACCTTCTTGACTACTCATACTTCCTTCTTCTCCTGACAAGGTGATTGATGTGGACTTTAGACAAACTTAGGTCTGCTTTTGAAACCTAGGTTGGAGGATTGAAGTGAAATGATGGTGAGGGAAGATTTTGTGAATAAGTGATATGGAGGAGGGTTTATGACTATTTTTTTTTAGCTTGGAAGAGGGTTTCTCTTGAATTGATTGTAGTTACCCTAGTTCACACCCCTTTAAATGACAATTATTTGGTTGGAGGTTAAAAAAAAAGGTTTATTTGACATGAAGACCTAGGGTTTGCAAGGAATAGGGTTTAATCATTTTTCTTTAACCATTAAATCCTAAAAATTACTTGGAGGACAAGGAGGAAAATCCACCTACCAAATTTAGCTTGCTTGTAGGGTCTTGAAAACAGTTTGGAGGGCTTTCCTTGAGCCTTTGGCACCTTTCTACAAGTTGGAGGGTTTTTTAGCATGATCGCAGTACCTTTCCTGCATTTTCGTGTGTGTCTGGGCGCAGTGTCGGGTGAGTCGGATCCCTCTCTGGGCGTAGTGTTGCTCGTGCGTAGTCCTGTCGGGCTCTATGCACAGCGCCGGGCCTATCGGGTCACCCTCCGCATGTAGTGCCGGGCTGAAAACTGGGTGAGCCAGGCCTGGGCATGTTGGGTTTGCCTGTGCATAGCAATAGGTTGCACGTGCAGTGTAGTGTAAAAAATACACTGTGAAGACCTCTCTATGCGTAGTGCCGAGGTTTTTGAGCGCAGCGCTGGGTTTTGAGCATAATGCCAATGACCTTGCCCAGAAATTGTCCAAAAACTCAGAAATTTTCTCCTGAAGGGTTTTTTCTCTCTCGTCAAATGTATAATGAACCAAGAATGATAAACAAGATGCCTTTATACCCTTTAAAAAATAAATTAAAATAAAAAAACCCACTTTTGCTAAGGTTTTTTCACTTTATTATTTTGACTGATTTATTTTGACCTTTTATTGCAAGTGTTTTGAAAACTTTTCAAAGTAATTCTTCTTCCTTTGGTGATGGCTTGCTAGAGAAATCAAGAGGTCCCTTTTAACCTTGAGGGTCTTGGCACTGTCAAACCTCTTTTTGTTTGCACTGAGAAATTGAAAAACATGTTTTATTCCTTTTGACATTTCTGAGTGTAAGTGACCTAAAAACATGTTTTTCTTACCTTCTTACTGATTTTGACAGTGAAATATGCATTTTGATAAAGACTATAAATCATGTATGCTATGTCTCCTCTTGGCCACTTTTGATTTGTTGTAGGTGCCAGACATAGTTGTTTTTTGTCCCCTTTGTCATTCTTGGAGTTTGATAACCTCAGTTACACAACAGTAAACTCATGATTAGCTTTGACTTCTTATCTTGAAACTTAACCATATGATTTATTCCCTTGACCATTTGAGGTAAATTGACAACACTTGAAGACTTAACCTCCCTCACATTTATATTTTGTACATTCTTTCATTTTGATGTAGTGAAGCACTACTGCCTTGACAAACCATGGAGGTCACCTTCAAAAGCCTATGAAAACCTTCTGCTGTCATGATGGAGGCTCCTCATTTTTACTTCACCTACTTTGCCTATTTTTCCAAAACCTTAGGTTTTAGGGCTGTTAGGGAAAAAACATTAGTGTTATCTTCTAAGTTTTCTACATCCCTTTCAAGTTCATTAATTTCTGTCTAGTTCTCCTCACCTTTTTCCCATCTTCATTTATAACTTCTAAGAATGTTCAATTCGTGCTTGGTTGTGTTGATGTGTTTCTGTCTTTGTGGTACTTTGCATTGGATTTTTGCTTGGCAACACTATTTTAGCCAATTAGTCCTTAAAAATCCTTATTCTCTTTGAACACAGGCTGCTTCCTCTTCTTTTCTATGGAAGTACTTTAGTGAGGAGTTGGCCTCTTACCTTACCTAATTTTATGCTGATAGCCAGCTTAACACTCCTACAAAAATTTCAAGATGGGCAGTTGTCCTTTGAAAAAATTGAACTTGATAAAGAAAGCCTTCCTTGGAGAATTTTTATCTATCTTTGGACAATAATGTGCTGACTCTCCTTTCCATTTGATTTCATCTTCTTGGCACAAGAAAAAAAGTGATTAAGAATAACTAAGACAATTCTACAACCCATGAAACCCTAGTGACCTAGTGGGAGGTTCTTTAGACTTGTCCTTTGACTGAAAGCTTGGCTTAGGGTCCTCAAGTATGAAAAATAGAGTTTTTGACAATTTGATGTATTGAAGATCCAAAATCCAATGTACTTGATTTATCTAAAGAGCCTACAGAGATATTTTTGAGACCATCAATGCTTGAGGCATTTGGGAAACACAAGAAGGAGTAAGTTGGTTGGTGACCCTAGGTGGCAAGTGGAGCAGATAGGTAATGAAAAACATAGTGTTGAGGTCAAAGGTGGAAAAAATGATGAAGATGAGTGGCATGAGCCTATGGTGGGCCGTCTAGGAGTGGTAGGCTGACCATGACATGATAGAGTAGTGAAATAGCGAAACAATTATCCCAAGGATAATGAAGGCAGTTAGATTTCTAAAACTCACAATATTCATGAATTTTATTTTTATAAACCTAGGATAAGCATTTAGTCATGTACAAAAAGAAAAAAATTACTGATGACTAACAAAGTGGAAGGGGCAGCAATCAAAATCCAAGTCAAGGCGCAAGCCAAAATCAAGCACAAGGTCAGAGATATGATAAATCACAAGTTCAATGTCATTATTGTAAGAAGAATGGTCATTGTGCAAATGAATGTAGAAAGAAGCAATATGACATAAGTAAAAAATCAAGTGAAAATTTCATAAAGGAAAATCAGAACCATGATAGCATGTTTTTAGCTTGTTATGTAGCACAAGAAAAACAAGGAGATGCGTGGTTCTTAGATTTAGGGTGTAGCAACCACATGAATGGAAACATAGAAATGCTTTCCAAACTAGATGAAAGTGTAAAATCTGAAGTAGCATTAGGGACTGATAGAAAAGTCTCTGTTATGGGAAAAGGTAGAGTCAACATTATAACAAAGAAAGGAGAGAAGAAGTTCATGTGAGATGTTTACTTTGTTCCTGTTTTGAAACATAACCTCATAAGCATTGGACAACTCATGCAAAAGGGTTACAATGTATTTTTCAAAAATGATGTATGCACAATCTAGGATAAGCCTCCAAGTAGACAGCTGATTGCAAAATTTCATATGAATAATAATAGAATGTTTCCCCTCAAGCTAAGATCATATTTGAAGGAAGAAGGTGCTCAAGCACAACTATCAATGAATTCACAAAAGGATGAAAGAAATGTAGTTGTTGTCACACAAAAAAACTTCCAATCAGAAGTCAAAGATGAAATTTGGTTATGGCATTTGAGATTTGGTCATCTCAACTTTCGAGGTTTGAGCTTGTTGCATATGAAAGGTATGGTGAAAGTATTTCCACTCATAGAAAAACTGGACAACCAATGTGAAGGATGCATCTTGGGCAAACAACATAGAGAATCTTTTCCAGCAGGAAATTCAATAAGGGCAAGGGAACCTTTGGAGATTTTCCACTCAAATTTATGTGGACCAATGAAAGCACCATCATTTGGTGGCAACCACTATATTTTGACCTTCATATATGACTACACAAGGAAGACATGGGTCTATTTCCTGAGCAGAAAAGTGAAATGTTTGATCGCTTCGGCCACTACAAAGTTCTTGTTGAGAAGAAAAGTGGACACTACATCAAAGTGTTGAGGACTGAAAAAGGTGGAGAATATATCTCAAGTGACTTCCTACGTTTTTGCAATGAGCATGGAATTCACAAGAAATTTACAACAAGGTATACACCTTAGCAAAATGTTGTCGCGAAAAGAAAGAATAGGACCATCTTGGAAATGGCAAGGAGTATGTTGAAGGAAAAGAATTTTCCAAATGATTATTGGATTGAAGTTGCCTCTTGTGAAAAATATATTATTAATAGGTGTCCAACCAAAAGTGTCATGAATAGAGTTCCTGAAGAGGCATGGAGTGGAAGAAAGAAAGGTTTCACTCACATGAGAGTGTTTCGGTGTGTGGCGTATGCACATGTCCCGAATGAGTTGAGGAATAAGTTTGACAAAAAGGGGGGAAAATGTATATTTTTTGGATACAGTGATGAATCCAAGGCATACAAGCTCTACAATCCATCAACCAATAAATTCATACTCAAGAGAGATGTTCAATTCATAGAAGAAGAAGCATGGGATGGAAATTTAGAGAAGACAGTCAATGTGAAGACATGTATGTCATATGAAGACAAAGAGGAATTGACTACAACAAGTAATTCCTCAACGGTGACTCCTCCTCCTCTACCTACACAAGCTCAAAAATGCAGTCAACATGTGACACGACAAACAAATGATAGGAAAATGTTGCGCAACCAAGAAAGTTCTTCTCTAAGCACACCACAAAGATCTACAACTCCATATACTTCAAGCGCAACACCAAGCCCATCTTCAGCAAACATAAGAAGACCAAAATTCAGAAATTTAAATGAAATTTAGAGCAAGATGAAGTTGATAGTAGCGTTGGTTTGAATTATTTATTTGCATTATTTTTTCATGTAGATGACCCAATCCACTTTGAGGATGCAGTGAAAGAAGAGAAATGGGTTGCAGCAATGGATGAAGAAATAGGAGCAATAGAAAGGAATGACAAATGGGAGTTATTCAACCTTCTACAAGGTAAAGAAGTCATTGGAGTGAAGTGGGTCTATAAGACCAAGAGAAACATTGAAGGCAATATTGAAAGGAATAAAGCAAGGCTAGTTGTCAAAGGATACAAGCGAAAGCATGGAAGAGACTATGTGGAAACATTTGCACCAGTTGCAAGGATGGAGACAGTGTGTATAGTGTTGTCAATTGCAGCGCAACAGAAATGGAAAGTGTATGAAATGGATGTAAAGTCAGCATTATTGAATGTAGTGCTAAAAGAGGAGGTGTATGTTGTTCAACCTCTTGGCTATAAGGTAGAAGGCCAAGAAGACAAGGTGTGTAGGTTGCGGAAAGCTCTCTATGGGCTGAAGCAAGCACCACATGCATGGTATAACATGAAAAATGCTTACTTGATGGACCATGGTTTCGACAAATGTGACAGTGAACCTACTCTCTACATGAAAGAAAGTGACGAGAGGTTTAATATGCAGAACAACAAGCCAACACCAACTCCAACTATCATGGGGTTGAATTTAAGCACGGAATATTGCAGTAGCAATGTCAATCTGACATTATACAAAAGTATGGTGGACAACCTTATGTATTTGATTGCAACTAGGTCTGACATAACATATGTAGTGAGTTTGGTGTTAAGGTTCATGGAGACACCCAAGGAGACACATCGACAAGCAGCCAAGAGAATTTTAAAGTATGTCAATGGGATAAAGGAGTATGGTGTTTTGTACTCTGCAACAGATGATTTTTGGCTGGTTGGTTACACTGATAGTGATTGGGTAGGAAGTGTTGATGACAGAAAGATCACGTCATGATATGTTTTCATTTGGGTTCAGGAGCCATTTCATGGGCTTCCAAGAAGTAGTTGATAGTGTTATTATAAATAACAAGAGCTCAATATGTCGCTGCAACAACAACAACGTGTCAAGCAGTTTGGATGAGAAGGATGTTGTGGGATTTATGTCATGAACAAGATGGAGCAGCCACTATTTTCTGTGATAACAGTTCAACAATTGCACTATCAAAGAATTTTTTGTTCCACAAGAGGACAAAGCGCATTGATGAAAAATATCATTTTATAAGATAGTTGGTTAACAATGGTGAAATTGTGTTACAAAATTACAGGCCAGAGGAACAATTTGCAGACATATTCACAAAGTCATTGGCATGTGAAAATTTTGTTTATCTCAGAGAGTGTTTGGGAATGGTCAATGGCGACAGTTGTGATTAAGGGGGAGTGTTGGAAAATTAATCACAACCACCACATTTAATTTTCTGACAGCAACCATACCTTAGTGAATGTTTTGTAGGTTTCAGATTGCATTTGCAGAGAAGGACAAGTTCTGAGCAGAGTACACAACCCATTCCATAACAAAGTTAAATAATTAGAGTCAAATAGAAACTGAATGCATGGTCAGTAAATGAGTATGTGCAAATAATTAATCTGCAAGTGTTGTTTACTTCACGCAAACTATGTAAAATTCAAAAAGTCATTTTTTCCCATCCATTGTATTAAATGTTTTCTGTCATGAATTAAATGTCTTAGATATATATGTTTAGATTTTACATGTGAGTTAAAGTGTTGTGAATGTGTCGGATGTAAATCTGGAAAGACAAGTGGAGAGAATCATGGAGCGAATTTTGGTGGTGCGTGAAAACAAGTTTTACTGTGTGTTACTCTGCAACCCTAGTGAATGTAAATCTCAACTAGCCGCAGTCTCCATATGAATGTGTATGTTGTGTTTATGAATTATAATATAAATTCGATTTAGTTCTGGAATTTTCATATATCGTTCTTACTCTATTTCACAGTGAGTAAAATAAATTGATTTTATTAGCTCCTCTATAGTTGGGATTTTAATCTCTGCCACTCTGTATTGAGAAAAATATTCATAGATTTGATTTCCACAATTGTATGATGTGGATTAAGTGAGTTCCGCAACTCTGTGTAAATTTCCTTAAATGTGTTGTCTTGATTAAATTCATTTCCACAACTCTGTGTGAACTCCTTTTATGCTGAGTAAAATAATTTCCCATGTTTTTAAAATTTTCTAACAGAATATACCAGATTATCTTTAAAATTTTATAAAAAAATATACCATATTTTCTAGCAGGGCTATCTCCCGAGGCATTGAACCATGTAAGAAGCTCTGATAAACAGATATGACCTGAAGGCGACTGCAGTTTCTGATAGATGAAGGGATGGTACTGGTCAAATTATTATCGAACAATGACATTAGTTCAAGCTTTTTCAAATTCACAATTTCTTGTGGAATATCTCCTTGCAATCCCGAGGATTGGAATATCAAATTTACCAACTCACTGCAATTGCTGATTTCTGGAGGTGAAGAGTTATTGAAAGAGTTGGAATATGCCATGATTTTTTGAACATTGACAAGCTTCCCAACAAATGGAGGAATGCTACCAGTGAGATTATTTGTATCTATAGAGAGAGTAGTCAAGTTTACTAGATTACCTAATTCATGCGGAATAGAACCATAAATATTGTTAGTACTGATATTCAGGACAATAAGAAGGGTGGAATTTCTAATATCAGGAGGAATGAAGCCTATGAAGAAATTGTTGGTGAGATTGATTTGACGAAGCTGGGCACAGTTGGCTATTTGTCGAGGGATAGCCCCCGAAAAGCTATTTCCAGAAAGATTGAGCTTCACCAGGGTAACCAACTTACCTATGGCACTTGAAAGATGGCCAGACAAACCTTTATTTGGAAAGGCAATTGAAATGATCCGCCTTCCATGGGTGCTGCAGTGGACACCTTCCCAGGTATAGGGATCCACATGTGAAGAGATGTGGTTCGTCCAACTTGAAAGAACATTTGGAGGAACCACAAAATATGACTTGATTTCTAAAAGCGCGACCCCATCTGCCGAGAGAGCGTTAATGCTGCAAATGACTAGTGCAAGAAGTTGGCCAAAATAGTGGAGATTATTTAAAACAAGAAACAAATTAAGAGCCATAAAACTATATACTTGCATTTTTTCATGTTCAACTGCATGGAGCATGAAATCGGAAGAAGATGAGGAGTTGGGTAATATACTGTCTAAGTTAGTGACCAGAGGTGTGTATATTTCATAAAATCAAAGAGAGATAGTCAAATGTGTGGCCTACCAGTTGGAAATAATTAATATTATTTGTATATTAATAGAGAAATGGTTACATTTTTGTAACGTACCTCCCTAGTTTAGGATTAGTTCCTAGAATATAGAAGTGTGGTTGCAACCTCCTACTTATTTGATATGTACTTATAGATGTATTTTCCTGATTGATGAATGTAGAGTGATCTCTCCGTTTCAATGCAGTCTCTAGGTGCAGTACTCACGTGTGAGCTGCAACTCCTTCTTTTTCAATTCAGTGTGTTTTTATCTTGGTATCAGAGCTCAGAGTAGGGGGAGCCTTATTATTTTTTATCCTTTTTAGAGCTTTATTGGCTACAGAGTCTTAGTAGCTGAGGTGTACACAGGAGCTTTGTGCTCATAGGAGCTTCGTGCTCGTAGGAGCAGGTGGACTGCAGCAACACCTGACTCATAGGTCTTGGATGAATGATCATCTATGAGCAGAAGAGAGGGTTGGTGCACTTTTTTCACTTCCAGTCGCGCCGAGAAGTGAAATTGGTGTGACTGTTAGGGTCATACCCGCACCAGTGCGCTGAAACATGGGATTGACATGTATGTGTAGACCATACCCACGCCAAATTCAGGACACACATTGATTTTGATTTGGGCATAGATTTTTAGTCTCGGAAAAGCACCAGGCTCTTTCTCTTTGGAAAAATCTGCAACTTTTGGCAGATCAGACATGCCCAGTGGTGGCACATTGAAGTTCTAGATTTGCCCAGTGGTGGCACATTGAAGTTTTGGATTTTCCCGGTGGTGGCAGATTAGACTTGCCCGGTGGTGGCACATTGAAGTTCCAGATTTTCCTAGTGGTGGCAGATCAGACTTGCCCGGTGATGGCTCATTGAAGTTACTAATTTTCCTGGTGGTGGTAGATCAAAATTGCCCGATGGTGGCTCATTGAAGTTACGGATTTTCCTAGTGGTGGCAAATCGGACTTGCCCGTTGGTGGTAGATCTGAGTCACAGACATAGTAGGTCGACCAGGATTGGTGGCAAATCAGTGGTCAGGATTTGGTATGTATTGATTTTTTTTAGTGTATCCTGCAATTATTTAGTTGGGTAGAATTATTCATCGGAAGATATGAAAGCTTATCAGTCTAGTATGAATAATAGTATAGAATCGTATCTCCATGATTCTGGCAAAATCGATGGATCTAATTTCACCAATTGGAAGTTCAAGATATAGACATTACTTGAAAGTGAAAATGCGTGGTCAATTGTCATAGGAAATGAGCAGAGACCAAATTTGGTAACATGAACATCTTCACAAGAACAAGACTGGGATAAAAGGGCGAACAAAGCAAAATTCATAATGAAGATGTCCATCAAGGACAATATTATCCCACATATTAGAGATGGCAAATCGTCCACTGAGATTTGGATGATGACCAAGAATCTATACCAGACATAGAATACAAATCGTGTCTTGTCACTCAAAGGCAAGCTGTTTGGGATGAAGATGGAGGAAAACGAGTCCGTTTCTGGATTCATTGCAAGAGTTAAAGACCTGAAGGACAGATTGGGAGATATTGGAGAAAAAGTGTCCAATTCTGATCTGGTCACGATCACATTGAATGGAATGAAAGATGAATATCAAATGTTTATCACAGGATTGGAAGCAAGGGAGAAAGCCCCTGCATTTGAAGAGTTGATAGGGATTTTTCTACAAGAAGAAGAGTGACAACAGAATTTGAAACCATAGAGCAATGATCTTGCTTTGATGGCGAAAAGGTGACAGTATAGAGGGAAGCAGCCACAGCAGCAACAACAACCACAACAACAGCAGCAGAGAGGAGCCAACACATTTCAAAAGAGATCATTCAAAGGTATGTCTGCTAACAATTTTCCCAGTAAGAAATGTTTTTACTATGGAAAAAATGGCCATCAGATTAAAGATTTTTATAAGAGGCAGACAGATGAAGTGAGGAATAAACAAAGAAAGCACAAAGGTTACTTTGTCAAGGAAGATGAAGACCATAGCCACGAACTTCGACTATTTATAGCTGATTGTGCCCTTTTAGCTTCTAAGGGAGATGAGGAAGACATATGGTATGTCAATTCTGGTGCATCCTCACATATGACAGGTAAGAAGGAATGGTTTGAATTTCTTGAAGAAACTTCATGTGGGTCGAAAATTTATCTAGGAGATAATAGTGGATATGAGATTGAAGGGTATGGTGATATTCTGGTAAAGTTACCTAGCGGTGACATTAGACACCTTAAGAATGTATTGTATGTGCCCAGAATTAAGAAAAAATTGATCTCTGTATCCATGATAACCGAACAGGACATGCAATTTGAATTCTTCAAGACTCGCTGTGTCATAAAGGATAGCAAGATGGAAACTATTGCAACAGGAGTGCGTGTGGGGAGCCTGTACAAACTAGATGTGAAAAGCATGCCACAACAAGCCATGGTTGCAACAAGATCGACAACTGAAAACCTCTGGCACCAGAGATTTGGTCATCTTAATCTGCAAGACCTCATTATACTTCAGAGAAAATGTATGGTCAATGGACTCCCTGTTTTCCATAGTGTTCAATTGGATTGTGATGGGTGTGCATTAGGGAAAATGCATAGATAAGAATTTCCTTTGCATGTTAATCGAAAGGAAAGAGATATTCTAGAGTTGGTGCATATAGACATATGCGGACCTATGCAGACCAGGTCACTAGGTGGTGCATATTACTTCCTTTTTTTTACTAATGATTGCACTCAATTCTCTTGGATATATTTTTTGAGTAAAAAGAGTCATACCTTTCAGTATTTTAAAGAGTTTAAATCTATGGTAGAAAAGTAGACAGGAAAATGCATAAAAATTCTCTGCTCAGATCAAGGGGGAGAATACAGGTTGGGAGAGTTCATGAATTTCTGTAGATGTCATGGGATTGTTCAGTAGTTTATAGTGCCTCACACACCACAATAGAATGGAGTGGCAGAATGAAAGAACAAAACTTTTGTGGAGTGTGCAAGAAGCATGCTTCAAGGTAAGGGTCTATCAAATGGCTTTTGGGCAGAAGTGTTGGGTATGTTTTATATTCTTTCCATGACTAGCCCCACGCACTGTACGTTGCATCGGGCACAGCAGGGGGATCACAAGGGGGAAGGCAGCCCCCACTGTTGGGGTCCAGGGCAGCACCCCGGCGAAATTTTTTTTGGTGTGCGGACCCATTCATAGGCGGACCCACCCATGTTTTGTGCATGTGTTTGCACATGGTTTTGGGGTACAATGGTTTTCGGCCCCTAGTATTTTGTAGATCCGGTCAAGGGAACTACGGTTATGTTCTAATCCAGGATTAATGGATTGGGGTTTATGTATGCTTCGGCATGTATATATATGTGTTGTAACACTAAAAGGGATATAATGAAAAATCAAGCTGGTCGTCCCAATTTGGGATCCAGGGGAAAATATCTGTTTTTATCTGTTTTATGTTCTTGCTATTGTTTATTTTTTGTTATAAGATTCGTGTGTAGATAATTTCTGTTCAGGGTTAAAACCTACATTTGGTATTAAAGTTGTTTCAGCTTCAAGGGGACGCCTTTGCTGCTGAGGGTTTTTTTCTCGAGCCTGAGGTAGACCCTGTTCAGTGGGAGATCTGTGGGATTGATTCTTGCGGTGATAGAAGATGGCGAGCGGTAGAAATATAGAGATCAAGAAATTTAATGGTCAGTGTTTTGAGTCATGGAAGCTCAAGATGGAGGATCTGCTGGTGGATAAAGATCAGTGGATCACGGTAGATCCAAGTACTAAACCAACGACAATGTCAGATGAAGACTGGAAGAAACTAGATCGGAAGGCTAAGAGCACAATACGGTTGTGTGTCTCAGATTCAGTATTGTTGAATGTATCTGGGGAAGCTACGACAAAGAATTTGTGGGAAAAACTTGGGACTTTGTACCAATCTAAGTCTCTGGTGAATAAGTTGTTCCTGCGGAAAAATCTGTATAACCTGAGGATGAAGGATGCAGAATCGGTGACAGAGCATCTGAACGCCTTCAATACTATGGTAAGTCAGCTGTCATCTGTTAATATTAAAATCTCAGATGAAGATAAGTGCATCATTTTTTTGTGTTCTCTACCAGACTCGTGGGATAGTCTGGTTATTGCAATAGGTAGCAATACAACTACCTTGAATTTTGATGACATTGTCTCAGCCTTGCTGTCGGAGGAAATGAGACGGAGAAATATGAAGGGCCAGAATGGAGATGCCTTATCTATACGAGGAAGGTCCCAAAACAGAAACAAGAATAAGGTTTCGAGTGGGAGATCCAACTCTAGAGGGAGATCTAAATCTCCTGGAAAGTTTGTAAAGGTATGCTGGAAATTCGGAAAGGAAGGGCACTACAAAAAGGAGTGCAGATCTAAAGCTCCTGAGAAAGGAAAGGGATCTGATGATGCTCCTTTTGCAGAGGAAAAAACCACCTTGGGTGAAGGTGAGGATGTGTATTTGGCTTCTTCTTCAAATACACATGTAGATCATGAGTCATGGTTGATTGACTCAGGTGCATCCTTTCACTTCACTCCCCATAGGGAGTGGTTCTGCGAGTATGAGAAATATGATGGTGATGTCTTCCTAGGGGATGATAGGAAGGCCAAAATCATCGGACTTGGAAAGGTCAAGCTGAAGCTACAAGGTGGAAGGATTAGAACACTTCCTGGTGTTTTGCATATTCCTGCATTGGCCAGAAATCTGATTTCTGTAAGAAATATGGATGATGCAGGTGTAAAAACAATGTTTGAGAAAGATGCCTGCAAGATGGTTCGGGGAGCACTGGTATTAATGCGGGGAGTTTGGAATGGAACTCCATACAAGCTACAAGGTAGCAATGTTATTGATGGGTGTAATAGTTATGTGGTTCTTGAAAGTGGAGTGGAAAGCCTAGCTGTCTCTGGAGAAAAGACCATGCTATGGCATCAAAGGCTTGGACATATTGGAGAGAAGGGCCTTCGGATACTACATAGAAATGGTATGTTAGAAGGTATGTCTAATTGCTCTCTGGATTTCGATTTCTGTGAACATTGTGTATATGGGAAGTAGAATCGGGTGAGTTTTCCTTCTGCTGCTAAGAGGGTGAAAAAGATATTAGAACTTGTGCACAGTGATGTGTTTGGACCCGTGTCAGTTCCATCACTGGGAAATTCTGTGTACTATGTTTCATTCATGGATGACTTCTCAAGGAATACATGGATATATTTTTGAGGAAGAAAGATGAAGTCTTTGACAAATTTAAAGAATTTAAGGCTCTGGTGGAAAACCATACAGAGAAGAAGATAAAGACGCTGAGGACAAATAATGGTGGGGAGTTCTGCAAGAAGGAATTTGAAGAGTTCTGTAAGAAGTGTGATATAGCACGGAAAAAGACTACTCCATACACACCTCAACAAAAAGGAGTTGCAGAAAGAATGAACAGAATGCTGATGGAAAAGGCAAGAAGCATGCTCAGTGGTACTAGGTTAGGACAATAATTCTGGGCAGAGGCAGTGGAGACTGCATGTTACTTAGTTAATAGATCACCTTCATCAGCGTTGGAGGATAAGACTCCACATGAGGTATGGACTGGTAAGAAACCCTCTCTTTAACATCTAATGGTATTTGGATGTGATGCATATGTACATGTTCCAAAGGAGAAAAGGACCAAGTTGGATAATAAATCTGAAAGGTGCATCTTTATTGGGTATAAGGATGGTTTAAAAGGTTACAAGCTTTGGAACCCGGAAACAAGGAAGGTTGTGTACAACCGAGATGTAGTGTTTAGAGAGGTGAAAGATGTTGTTAAACATGAAATCATACCAAAGGAACCTGAGAAGATAGAGTTTGAGCTAAAGGAGTATGAATCAGACTCTACAGCAGAAGAAGATTCAGAAGAGGAAGAGCCACAAACTCCAGCTTTGAGAAGATCAGTTCGAGAAAGAAGGCAACTAGAAAGGTATAGTCCATCTTCTTTCTATTCAAGTTTTGCCTTAATTATAACTGATGATGATCCCAGAACTGTCAGGGAGGCAGTAGATTCCGAGGATGGAAAACTTTGGAAGGAGGCCATGGTTGATGAAATGGCATCCTTGCACAAAAATGAGGCATGGGATCTGGTGGAGTTGTCGGCTGGAAGGAAGCCCATCGGGAGAAAATGGGTGTTTAAGAAGAAGATGAATGTAGAAGGCAAGGTGGAAAAATACAAAGCTCGGTTGGTAGCAAAAGGTTATTCCCAGGTGTCAGGAATTGATTTTGGTGATATTTTTTCTCCTGTTGCCAAGGTTACTTCTATTAGATTACTTTTATCTGTTGCTGCTGCATTTTATTTTGAGATAGAACAGATGGATGTGAAGACAACATTTCTTCACGGGGATCTAGAAGAGGAGATCTACATGAAGCAACTTGAAGGCTTTATGGTGAAGGGTAATAAAGAACTGGTGTGCAGGTTGAAGAAGTCTCTGTATGGGTTAAAACGGTCACCAAGGATGTGGTATCAAAAATTTGATACCTATATACGGGGACTTGGCTTCAATAGAAGCAAGGAGGATCACTGTGTTTATTTTAAATTAATTGGTGACCGTGTTATTTATTTGGTCTTGTATGTGGATGATATGTTGTTGATTGGAAATGACGAAGAAATTATCCAAGATTTGAAGACCCAACTGTTCTCCAAATTCGACATGAAGGATCTTGGTGCTGCAAACTATATTTTGGGCATGGAAATTAAGAGAGATCGGGCAAAGAGGAAGCTCTGGTTAAACCAGAGGAAGTATGTCGAGACTATATTGCAGAGGTTCAATATGCGGGATAGTAAACCGGTGAATGTTCCTATTCCTGTAGGTGGAAAGCTGTCTGTTGAACAGTGTCCCAAGACACAAGAAGAAGAGGAGTATATGTCCCGTGTTCCATATGCAAGTGCAGTGGGTAGCCTGATGTATGCAATGGTCTGTACTAGACCAGACATTGCACATGCAGTGGGAGTATTGAGCAGGTTTATGTCAAACCCAGGGAAGGAGCATTGGACAACAGTGAAGCAGGTTTTCAGATATTTACGTGGCACTAGTGATTATAGCTTGTGCTACCAGGGAAGAGTAGGATTGGAAAGAATGTTGGACATTCGTGGTTTTGTTGATGTAGAATGGGCTGGAGATCTGGACCAAAGAAGATCTACAAGTGGGTATGTGTTTAACCTATTTGGGGGCGCAGTCAGTTGGATGAGTGAAAGACAGTCTGTAGTGGCTCTTTCAACTACAGAGGAAGAATACATAGCAGCCACTCATGCAAACAAGGAAGAAATTTGGTTGCAGATATTGTGTTCAAGTATGGGGTTGGTACATAAAGCTATAAGGATAGATTGTGATAGCCAAAGTGCAATTTTCTTGGCTAAAAACCCTGCTTACCATTCAAAGACAAAGCACGTTGATGTTCAATATCACTTTGTTAGATATATGGTTGAGGCTAAAAGGGTGTTGCTGGTAAAGGTGGACACTTTGAATAATGTTGCAGATGCATTGACGAAGTATGTGAGCACTCAGAAGTTCTCTTGGTGTAGAGAAACAATGGGTGTTGAAGAATTGGCCCAATGACTAAGCGCTCCTGTGGCCCCCTGTGGAAAGAAAAAAATAAGTGGGAGAATGTTGGGTATGTGTTATATTCTTTCCACGACAAGCCCCATGTGTTGTACGTTGCGTCGGGCACAACAAGGGGATCACAATGGGGGAGGCAGCCCCCACTGTTGGGGTCCAGGGCAGTGCCCCGGTGAAATTTTTTTTGGTGTGCGGACCCACTCATAGGCGGACCCACCCATGTTTTTTGCATGTGTTTGCACATGGTTTTGGGGTACGATGGTTTTCGGCCCCTAGTATTTTGTAGATACGGTCAATGGAACTATGGTTATGTTCTAATCTATGTTTAATGGATTGGGGTTTATGTATGCTTCGACATGTATATATATGTGTTGTAACACTAAAAGGGATATAATGAAAAATCAAGTTGGTCGTCCCGATTTGGGATCCAGGGGAAAATCTCTGTGTTTATATGTTTTATGTTCTCGCTATTGTTTATTTTCTGTTATAAGATTTGTGTGTAGATAATTTTTGTTCAGGGTTAAAACCTACAGGAAGCCATTAACACTATAGTCTATTTAAAGAATAGGAGTCCTACTAAATTTCTTGGCTTCAAAACCCCTTATGAAGCATTATTTGGATTCAAACCAACAATGAGTCATTTAAGAGTATTTGGGTCAAAAAAAAATTCCCATATGCCCAAGGTGGATAGAAAGAAGTTAGATCCTAAAGCCATGAAATGTATCTTTGTAGGATATGGCACTGAGTTTAAAGCATATAAGTTATTTAATCCTATGACTCATAAGATATTTGCAAGCCGAGATGTGGTATTTCATGAACAGGTTGAGAAAGGAAAGGTTGATAGTAATAATGATTGGCACATTCCATTATTAATGGAAGAAAACAACGACGATGATCAAGAGCAGGAGCAGAAAGAAGAGGAAAAAACAAGTGATGTAGTCAATAATGTGAGCTCGTATAAGTCTGAAGAAGACAGATTTGAGGTAAGTCCCCTACCAAGGAGATCAGGTAGGAATACTCGATTACCATCCAGATTGAAAGACTATGCCTTAATGAAAAATATTTTAAACATTGTAGAGCCCACAAATTATAAAGAAGCAAGTCAATCTGATGCATGGAGGGCTGCAATGGATGAGGAAATTTAATCAATTATTAAAAACCATAATTGGGATTTAGTTGAACTGCCTGAAGGTAAAACACCCATAGGATGTAAATGTCTGTATAAACCTAAAGTGAATGCAAATGGGAGTATAGAAAAGCTAAAAGCTAGACTGGTAGCAAAGGGTTATTCACAGCAAGAGGGAAAAGATTTCAATGACACCTTTGCTCCTGTAGAAAAATTAAACACCATTAGAATGTTAATTTCTTTAGAAACAAAACATAAGTGGGAGCTACACCAGCTAAATGTTAAGTCTGCATTTCTGAATGGTGAGTTGCAAGAATAAATTTATTTAGTTCAGCCTAAAGGGTTTGTTAAAAAGGGGCAGGAACATCTTGTTTATAGATTGAAAAAGACACTATATGGTTTAAAACAAGCACCCAAGTCGTGGTATGAGAAGATCGATTCATTATTTTTACAGCATGGTTTTCATAGGAGTATGAATGATCCAAATATGTATACCAAGTAAAATAAATAGAGGCATATTATTTTGATTTCTTTATATGTGGATGATATGATTATAACAGGTAATGCAAATAATTTGATCAAAGAAATCAAACGACAGATGTCACAATTTTTTGAAATGAAATATCTCGGAAATATCCATTATTGTTTGGGATTGGAAGTATGGAAAGGTTCTGGACAGACTTTTCTTACTCAAGGGAAGTATGCCAGAAGTCTGCTAGAATAGTTTAGAATGGAGAAGTGTAGATCAGCAGCAACACCATTGCAGCAGAATCTAAAGTTGTGCAGTGATGATGACACTAAAGAGGTGGATGCCACTGTGTATAGACAGCTAGTTGGGAGTCTGATGTTTCTTACTACAACTAGACCAGAATTGGCATACTCTGTTAGTGTGTTGAGCCAGTTTATGTCTAAACCACACGAAATTCACTGGGTCACAGCAAAAAGTGTGTTGAGTTATCTTAGTGGTACTAGTAATTATGGTATTTTATACACTGACACATCTAATGTTACTCTAGCAGGTTTTTCAAATTTAGATTGGGCAGGTAACCTGGATGATCAAAGGTCTATCACATGTTATGCATTCAGCATTGGATTCGAGGTCATAGCATAGAGCAGCAAAAAGCAAAGCACTGTAGCTTTATCTTCATGTGAAGCTGAGTACCAAGCATTGTGTGCAGCCACATGTGAAGCTATCTAGTTGAGAAGACTTCTCAATGATGCAGGAGAAGAAGAGAAAGAATCAAATACCATTAAAAGCGACAACCAAAGTACCATCAAGCTAGTATACAATCCATTATTTCATAAAAACACCAAACACATCGATACTCAGTTCCATTTTGTTTGAGAGAAACTTCAGTCTAAGGAAATATTTGTTGAATATTGTAAAACTTGTGACAATATGGCTGACATTTTTACTAAGCCTCTTGGGCGTATAAAGTTTGAATTGTTTAGAGGGATGCTAGGAGTTCAGGGTAATCCTTTCTCCATTAAGGGAGAGACTTGGAAATAATTAATATTATTTGTATATTAATGGAGAAATGGTTACATTGTTGTAACGTACCTCCCTAGTTTAGGATTAGTTCCTAGAATATAGGAGTGTGGTTACAACCTCCTACTTCTTTGGTATGTACTTATAGATGTATTTTCCTGATTGATGAATGTAGAGTGGTCTCTCCATTTCAGTGCAGTCTCCAGGTGCAGTACTCACCTGTGAGCTGCAACTCCTTATTTTTCAATTCAGTGTGTTTTTATCTCTGCCACCCTGCCCTCATTGATAAGGTGTTATCCCATGTCACTTTTAAACACTTACTATGCATCAGATATGATGTAATTTTGTGATCGTCTTGCCATAGAATTCATTAAAAAATGTCATTATTTTACGAGAGTAAGAATTATGTATTTATTCGTTCGATTTTTTAGGTTAATGTTAATGATATCATATGATATGATAGGTTCAAGTTAATTTTTTTATAAAAGGATATATTTATTAAATGGTTTTAAATGTTTTAGGCTGTTATGACATGATAGATTCACGTTAATCACTATTACATTAAGTGTATGTTTAAGACATTTTTTTCAAGACAACAGGAATTTTTTATTTTAAAAACTTACTTTTTATTTTAGTCATTTTAAATCAAAATTTAATATCAATTTAATTGTCTTAAATATAAAATTTAAGACAAAAGCTTTTGAGAAAAAATATTATTGAGACAAAATTTTATATTTAAGACAAAATCAATTTGACACAAAAATATTTTAAGACAAATCTTTATATTTAAGACAAAACAATTTAAAACAAAATATTTTACTAAAAAAATTTATATTTAATTCAAAAAAAAATTGAGACAAAAATATTTTAAGACAAAACTTTATATTTAAGACAAAAATATTTTAAGACTCAAACTTTATATTAGGACAATGGTAAATAAGGAAAAACTCATTTAAGACAATTAACAATTAAGACAAAACCATATCAATTGAAGACAATATTATCTAACACTTGCAAAATTGACTCTAATAGTGCACCCTAATTTTGCTAGCTTGCACACTACTACTATCTCGTACCTATACCGGATTGCTATGTCACTTATCATTCATGTTACTTTATATAACGACAACAATTTGTTGGGCTCTTCGTTTTGGTGGGGTAGCTGACTCTAATGAACACGACAACTTTTCCAGGCAAGATTTCTCATACTTCAATCCCTCTTATGTCCCTTCGAGCTCTATTGATATGATTAGATACAACTTATATGTCATTGCATTCGACATTACTACACAGAAGGAGATTTTAAGACAAAAAAACTATTTTGTCTTAAAATTTTCAATACGAGGCACTTGTAAAAAAAGGAAAAAGTAAAGGATTATGGGTTTGTTTTTATGTTGTTGATGGGTTGTTTAGGAAGCACATCGACAGAGGCTAGAAAAAACTGATAGGATTTATGGCAATGGAGGTGTTGAAGGCCCCGAAAATCGGGTCTACAACAAGAGGGATACCCACCCGGTCCGGACCTTGGTTAACAGCTCCTTTTCCGTTTGATGTAGTGGGTCCGACTGGGGATAATGGGACCAGTTTCCCAATATGTGTGTGCGTGTTTGAGAATTGATATTTCTTATCTAAAATTCCTATGTGAAATGCTTTTAATCTATTTCTAATCTATTCATATGCAAACTGTATTCTAAGAAATATCTAACTTTAGACTAACTCGGGATGTAAATCTTTCCAGTTATGCGACCTAAAATGATTTCAGATAATAGTTGATAATAAAAATCATTCAACTATCATAAGAAAATAATTCAATAAAGATAAACTATTTCATATAAAAAATTAGATGAAACGGTTATGAAATACATGTCGCATATTAAACTATTCATATATCAAGTACAAATAAATAGCTATCACAGTACAAAAATGCCAAATGATAACTCAAGTATTCAAACATTAACATATAAACAGCTAAACATAAATATCACTTTTAGCACAGAAACAGAAACAGTTAAGAGATAGAAATACCATTTATAGCTGGTTCTACTCATGAGCTAGAAGCGATAATGATTTATCTCTTCCTAATCCAATATCAATTAAGAGTACAGAAATGCAACATCAGTGACAGATATCAGACACAGGTATCAATAAATCTCATTCCATTCATTTATCAAAGCCTCCTCTGAGGGTGCAGGAATGCATGTTCCGAGGATAAGTTCTTGACAAATTTTTGGACCCTTCTCTAAATGCATGAGAAGGGTTTAAATACTACTAGCTAAATCTAAAAATAGTTTATTACAAAATTTAGGATTCAGTTTAAATGACTGTCCTTTTTCTAAGCAAAAAATAAAGTAAAACTGAAACTAAATCTATAATTGAAAACTATCAACTAACTATTTATGAATTTGATCTCTGAACTTGCAAGTATCCAGCTTTTTTTTGAGGAGAGGTGGCTGACTGACATCAGATTTCAACTGCCCTGAAAAAACAGAATCGGTGAGTGTAGGCGCAATCTTCTCAGCAGAATTAATGATGCAATTAAGAGTGCTGTATTGACTATGTGGTTTTACTAGATGTGTCCAGTAAGAATCTCAATTTAATCTTGTTAATACTTGAATTGATTTTTCTTTTTCTTCCGCCTTTTGTTTCCATTCTGTTTGCAATTGATGTGCCTGTGGAAGATATCCTGGAACAGTTTCTGAAATCAAATTAGCTTTGTGTAAATTCTCATTTACACAATCAATAAGGCTGCCTGCTGTTGTAGCTGATTCCTCTGCTGCTTTCTCTGCCTCTGTGATTTGTGCATCCCAGTTATTAAAAAGTATTTCTTTATGATTTTCATTAATAATTTGTGCACCAGCCCTTCTTCCTTCCTCTGTCTTTTTCCATGCCAAATAATCAGTAACTCTTTCATTAATTAAATCGTAATCATTTCGTAAATCTATGACATGATTAGTGATTCTATCACTTTCTTGACATAAAGAGTTCCATTGCGAGATTTTCTGGCATAATATTTCTTCTTGTTGCAGTAGTTGATTGTTTAAAGAAATAGTTTCTGAAATAAACTCTGGAAGCTTAGGATTATCTTTGTGCCGATCTTGGATAATCTGTATTTGTTTTTCTTTATCAGCCAAACTTTTTCGATATTCAATTTTCATTTCTTGAAGTTGTTGCTGTAACTTTTCAAGCTTCATCTGTGCTTCATTGTTAACCTGTACCTGTTGCAATTGCTATTGCAGAACTTGTATATGTTCTTCCTTTTCATTTAATAATAGCTTTACCTCAGATGCTTTGTCAATAGTTGCGGAAGCATAAGCCCCTGTAATCTGAGATAACTTGGCAAGATTATCAGTAGGATCCGTAGTAGGATCCTTCCATAATACATCTAGTTGTTCTGCTTCAGTAGCAATTGCACCTTCTAATTTTTGCTTTTTCCTTTGCTTTCTCACTACTGCTTTATATTGCGAGCTGTAGAATACATCTAGACGAGGAATGTCCTCTACATTAAGTACAATTTCGGAAAAAGGAGTGACGGGTATATGTTCTGTGTTTGTCACACTGCCGCTTATTCCTGTGCTTAAAACTTTCATTGTCTGTACAGGGGTTTGTGTATTCTATCCTTCAACATTAAGAATTTCATTAAAATTTTCCCATTCCTTTGTGCATTCCGCAAAATTTGCATGTTCTTTGGCAAAATCCTCCATAAATTGTTTATTATAAGTCGCCTGAGGTTCTGGCAAATGATACATCAGTCTCAAATCTTCCGTAGTGAACGATCCGATGAGCTCTTGATCTAGAGTTCTAAATTTCCTGTCTGAAATATCAGTGCTGTCGAGCACCCATTTTACCATGTCTATATATGGAAGAATTCTTGGCCTTGCTGCTATTCGATGTAGAAATGAACATGCCAGTTCTTTAAGAGTTGCTTCCAATGAATTACTTGAACCTGCAGTAGCCGCGACTTGCATCACCCTCGGGTTTTCTTCTTCAAGTAATTTATACATGCCTTCCCAAGTGGTTATACAGGCATCCTTGTTGCAAGCAGTATCTGCATACAGGGAAGCCATTTCTTTGTTCTCAGAACTCGAAACTTTCTCTTTCTTACCCATAATACTCTGTGAATGCTTTGTATAGTCTTCTACTCCTTCTCTCCTGTGGTTTTACGAATTAAGTGAGAGTAATGACATGATAAAGGTGACGGGATAGTTTTAAATGCTGAAGGCAGACGAAAAATATTTATTTAACGTAAACAACCTTTCAATCAAAACAAAATCTTCTTTATCAATAATTGACAATCCATTCATTGATTCAATCATTAAAGCGCATAACAGATATTGATTTATGAAAATATTTTCATTGGAGAATGAGCTTTTAAGAATCTGCGATATTGCGATATGCGATTTGCTGTGAAATATCGCAAGATCGCAATATCGCATATCGCAATTTTCTTTTATTGCAATCGTCGCAAGATCACATTTATCACAAATCACGGTTTGGGTAATATCGCGATATGGCAATGTCACGAAATTGCAGTTTCACGAAATATAATCTATTAACCAGCTTTTTTGCGATATGCGATTTGCGATTAACACTTTTTTAATGCTCATTTCTTGGGATGGCGAAATCGCAATATGGCGAAATCGCAATTTCAAAGATTTCTCTTTACAAAGGATGTTTACTTTTTGCGATGAATGCGATATTTTCTTTAAAGAAAAGATTTTATTCTAATCTATTATAAACTTAAGTTTATTAAAGATTTTTCAAAGGAGTTTTCCTAAGTTTATGATAGTAAGTTTTATTTGATAAAGGAAACAAACGCTAATTAATTTTTTTGGGTTTTTTGACTAAGGGTCCCCATTTATTTAGTATTATTACTAATACTAAATAAAAAAGGGGGTTGTTGCTGGCCACAACAGGAGGCTGACAACAGAGGTGCTTGGTGAGAGGAGCAATGGAGGCACTTTCGCTGAACATGGATAGGTAGTAACATAGTTGGAGTACTTTTCGGGATCTCCATCCATTGTGTTTTAATTTGTGTTTTTTGACTGTTTCATTTATTTTGAATGCCACTTCTATTTATTGGTTGATGCTATCAGTACATTTTTGTGCCGAAACTTCTAACAGTCATAGATAACATAGATTAGATTCACTTAAAGGATGGTGGAGACAAATTATAGAATATCTGTTGGTAGACAATATGCCTACTTCAAAATCTCTATCACAACTTTTGCGAGAAGCAGATGCCGAGGATAAAATATAATATTCTGGAAGCATTAGTCTCAAAATTCACAAGGGCGGTAATTTTGGTTGTAAGTGTGGAGGTATATGGATTAAATGTAGCATTTGTTGGTGAAATTACTAGTGTTGTTTGGTGGAATTCATATAATATCACAGATCTCTATTGGTTCTTTTGTTTCAAGGTAGACTCATGACAATTTATTTGCCACTCTAGTCTTGGTATACTCTATGGTCTATCTCAGACGCACCAGTTGGTTTTTTACATGGTCTTTCTTGTGAGCCTTTTCTCCTATGGATCTTCCTGCTCCTTCTCTAGTTAAGGAATGGTCAATCAAGGGATTTTTGAGGATCTTAGCTACTACCTTTTGTTCTTATCTATGGTCTATCTGAGACACACTAGCTGGTTATTTTACATGGTATTTCTTCCAAACCTTTGCTCCTATGGATATTCCTACTCCTCTATGGTTTGGGATTGGTTGATAGGAGGATTTCTGAGGAACTTTACTACTAGGTAAGTGAATTATTTTTGACTGGTGGAGTTGGTAACAAATTTAAATGTTGAATTCAGTCATGAAGGATTCTCTTAGGGTCATTAATTGGTCTGGGGGGAGCTTTTTTCCAAGATGGTCATTGATTATATGAGGGACAATCCATTAATGGTTTTCACTATCATTGAAGATCTTTGTCGATTGTGTGCTTGATTAGATTTTATGAAGGATATTGGTCAATGGTGATTGGCCAGTCTATTTAATTTGAAGGTGTTTCCTAGTGGATTGATCTTGATGAAAACCTACATAAAGTAGCGTCAATAATTGATAAGTGACATTAATTTACCTTGTCTACATATTTTATTGAGGTTTTTTCATAAACTACTACATAAGGTATTTTTTAGTAATGCTCTTTACTTTGGTGCACATATAGGTAGGATTTCAGAGTGTCGGTGGTGTCCGTTGTATAACTGGAATTTACATCTATAGGTAGGATGTCACTTGATACTGAAGGAAACTATGGCAGTGATGTGCCATTGTTTGATGTCTTGGTACATGCGACTATTGAGATGGAGATTCGTGGCTTCCCCAAGTCAGGAGTCTATCCCTTTGGGAAATATTTTATACATGCAACTATACATGTGGATTCAAATGTTTTAGTATCCCAACTTTTTATTGAAGCCGAATGTGATAATCCACGGAAAAAAAAATTCCATTATTCATGGAAAAAGAAGGAAGTTAAGGTTGATCTACATTATTAAAAACCCACTTTTGATTCTGATGTTTTTTGGGACCGGGTGGTAGGATTACAACAGCAAGATTTGGTGGGTAAGTGGGTTTATCTATGAATGGATGGATCTGATATGGCATCCTGGGTTAAAGAACATTGGTACCCTACTCTTAAGTACTCTCCTCTTTTCAACATTTTACAAAATCAATGGTTATGCTTCCACTTTATTAATGATGGAGATGTTGTGAATATTTTGGAATCATATTGGGTTCATGGTTTTGGTTTCCTCTCTTTAAATTACTGATATGTTGGATTTGATCCATACCTAGAATTGCCACGAAATAAATTGGTTTCAAGCTAAACTCTCTGGTTTACTGCTCGTATTCTGGTCATGTGAATCACTAATGATGATCGAAAATTCTATTGGTAAATTTAATTTCCTAGTGGAAGTAAGCCTGTTACAGAGAGATAAACACATCACATGGATTTTGGTGGAGTTGGAATTCGTTGTTGGCCTTCACGCATAAGTGGAGCTCAATTAGGGTGGCTTCTCTACAAGGCAACACATTGACTATTAGGTAATTCCTTTTCGTTTCTTGGGTTGTCATTGTTGGAAATTTTATTGAAGAGTTCCCGTGTGGATTTGGAAATCAGCGACATGGAATACCAGAGACTGTTTGCGATGGAGGTCGCTCATTGACATCTATACACTCTCCAGCAGCTCAGGAGATTGGCCAACACTCTCTCTCGGGTAAGCTTAAAATCACACCACCTATTAAATGTCTTAAGAAAAATATTCGTAATGATTTGGTATCAATTATTGTTTCTCTTAGTAATTATACTTTATGTACTTTATGTATTGTTTATCCACATATTTAGCTATCACATTCTGATTGTATTGAACTTTCTTCATTGTTATCTATACCGGAAATTTCTCCTTCTTAGGACAATTTTGAATCTACCCACACCCTATATTTTGATGTGAATGGGAAAACCTCCACTATTGATGACTCATTGAATGTTAGCCCTAACCCTACTCACATTCAATTTGGGAATTTTTTTGGAGACATTTCTCCTACCAATTCGGTGGGGAGTGATATATATTTTCTCTACCTTCACCATGATATCCATCTAGATACCCTATTGATTCATTCATCATCCTCTCCTAAGATCTCTATCAGTCCCAATTCTCATCATAATGTGACCATTAGGAAGGAATGATGTTGAAAACCTTCAAATCATTTGAATGGGGTTGATACCGATCTTCATACTATTTCTGCAACATTGGATCCTGGTCCATCATCTTCTTGTACATCACCTTTTGTTTCTTCTTTCTCTCCTATTCGGGCCCTTAGAGATTATTTTCCTGATTATGAGGGCTTACCATGATAATCATGTCCTTAAACATCAGGGGCTTGGGGAGTGCCTGAAAATCCCTCATACTCTAGCATTTGATTGGAGTTAATCACCCTTCTATTATCCTCTTAGAATAAAAGTTATGATTGGACAAAATATTCGGCCCATTATACTTCGTATCTATCCTAGGTGGAAGGTAAGTGTTGTGGATGCTTTGGGTTTATCTGGTGGTCTTGCACATTTTTGGGATCGTAAGGTCATGAATTTTCTTGCCTATAAATCCTTTAGAGGTATCCTTCTACTTGGTTTCATCAGGGGCTTGAAGGATAGATTTAATATTCTTAATACATATCTACCATAGTCTTTAAGAAGATACTTATAGATAAATTAGAATCTTGTGGCTTTTTAAAGATGAGGTCCCTTATGTTTGCGGGGGAATTGAACCTCCCCATTGAAGATAATGAGGGTTGGGGGGTCATTGCAGAGTGGAATCATTGGCTAGGTACTTCAACGATATTTTTGGCAGGAACCACTTAGTGGATATTTTGTTGCCTCTCTTTATTCCGAGATGGAGAAATTATTGGGTTGGGTCCATAGGCGCCACTATGATACTTGATCATTTCATTCTTCACGAAAATTTGATGGAGTTCTTAGGGTTTGTGAAATCCTGGGTTATTCCATCCTAAATTTCAAACCATTACCCTATCATACTCCAGTGACAGGAACATGGGAATTGGGGTGGTATCTCGTTCGAATTTGATTCATTAGCGCATACTTTTTGGGCACTAGAATCAGGCCCCTTGATCACATTTCCTTTGTAAATTATTGGGATTAAGTTGAGGGCTCTTAAAAAGTTTTTCAGTAATTGGATTAGGACTATAAAAGGGAAGCATATTGACGAAATTATGGTTATTGATAAAAAAATTGGTATATTGGTTGATCCTTCACATGCATATTATTTTTCGATGGTGCATCAATTACTAGTTGTGGATTTAAAAAAGGGAGAGAATGATGTTTTGAAATTATAGGAGGAGGATTGGATACTAAAAATTCATGCTCTCTAAGTATCAGTAGGATATAAGAATACATAATTATTTCATAATTATGAAACAAAGTGTTGATAATTAGGTAGGCAAAAATTTAATACAACATCTCTTACATTATAAATTATTGTGTTACACCTTTACTTATTATCTTCTTTCATCATTATTATTATGTTCAATACATCAAATAGTCATCAAAATAATAACACCAGTGACACAATAGTTAGGCTCCAAACCAAGGCTAAAACCCATCCTCTTGAGTGGAAAACCCACAATCCTCTTCGTATAGATTCTTCACCAGATGAGTACAAAGACCATGACCAAAACCTTGACCTAAATTGTCTCTCCTAGACCAAGACACAATCACCCACTGTGATTGCACCATGTAGCACCTTGTAGCACTAATTTGTCAACATGTAGCATTGTGATGCATATATCATTACTGAGACCTTCTATTGAGCATCACCTTTTCATTAAGCAACACAATGATAAAGATCTTGTATTTGTTGGAGTATCCCTTCTTAATTTTTTGTATTAATGAGCTTTATCTGAGAGGATGAACTAAATGGCAGAGGCTGGCACTACCTCTCCTCTATTATTTATCACAACCTTCTTAACACTCCTTGTAATATTCCTTCCTTTGATGTCAAGACACCTTACTTAAGGATTGTATTCCTTGCTTAAATGTGGACTAGTCCGAGACCTAATCCTCTTCTTCGCACTATGCTCTTACTGTAATTCATATGTATGAATATTGTCCTAGACTGAGATATTTTGACCCAAATAGATAGCCCTTATTGTTTTGCTATACTTCTTTTGTCCTCGTTGTATTGTCTCTTATTTATGCACCCAGAAAATAGACCCTGTCTCACACCTTTCTATATATCCTTGCCCGAACTAGGGAATCCCATCCGAGAGCCTCAAAAGATGATCTAAAATGCATGCGTTAGGAGATGAGTCGAGGTTCCTTTATATAGCTATTGGAGCCTATAAATGAGCCAACATGTCACTTCTTTAAGCATATGTTGAGGCTAACTAAAGGATGACTATGTATTGTCTTTTTGGAGGTCTTCTTTCAAGTTTAACATGCCTCTATTAACATGAAAAAAACTTTTATATTTATGATAAATCCTAAAGACATCAAGAAGAAGTATTTTACCTATAAAAAAAACATCTTTCTCATGAAACCCTTGATGCAAGGAATGATGTGTCTATCTCTCCCTCTCAATTACGGAGGATCCATTCACCATGTGTCTACATTTCTCTTCATGGCCTTCACTAAGACTTATGGTTATTAGTCCTAGTCTAGTACATGACACATGAGATAAAAAAACACAAATATCACTCCCTCTTAATCAGGGATGACCGAATCCAAGCTCCCTCTTAAATAGGGACTTAGAAGAGCTTCATGGAATGTCCAACTACTTGAAGTATCTTTCTTCCTTTGATGTCATGTTGCGATGTCTTCTTCTTTCAGGACTTCTTCATCAGGCACAGACCATCCATCACTTTAATCATTCCTTCATAGAGTGATCCATGAATCTTCTCATCTATTCTAGCTTCATGTCATGCTGCTATCTTCATACAACATTTCTTTAATGATTTTCCGTGCTACTATATGGTCATCAATGGTGGAAGACATATACTTCCCTTTGATAGCACTGCATAAGCTCAAAAATATATTATTCAAAAATAAGAAATGAATACTTAAATCAAAATTACCTTTGTCATGATATTTCATCATGACATCTTCCTATAGATATCAACATCCTTCATACATGTTGACACATCTCCCCAGGTTATTTATTATCAAGGTCTCTATCTCTTCCATCATATACTTCATATTTTTGTGGGAGATATTTCTAGTCAAATATTATTGGTCTTCTTGGATGTTGATTGCTTCAAATATTCAATCATCTAATATTCAATCCGACGTTGCAGCGTTCTACATAGTGTATGCTACTATATGAAAGAAAAACAACGTATAAAAATACCAACAAAGAAAAATAAAAATATAGGTCTAATCTAGAAGATCATACTACCTACCCAGACAGAAAACAAGCCAATTCTATTGGAAAAATCAAGAAACCAAATAAAAGGGCCCAAATGAAGAGAGAAATACCCTTACAAGGAAATACAATATTATATTCCCTAGCGGAGTCACCAATTCTGTTGCGGGAGAAAAATCGCTAGGGCCAGGGTTGAGAACCCCAAAAAATCGAAGGCATCTACCAACAAGAAGCAATAAATCACATAGTCCTAATGCATAAAATACTAAAGTTGGGTTAAGAGATAGTACCCATAGGTCCTACATTTGGTTTCCTTCCCATAAGGTCCAAACCCTCTTCTTCCTTTGAGACTTTAGAACCTACAATAAAGTTCAGAGAAGCGTGTATACTACAAGTAGTTCAAAAGATGTATATGGTATGAATGTTGTATCAAATAAACATAGCTATAAATCATGAATCATACATAATAATCTCATAACATGAATTATAACATAATACCATAATATTTAGGAACAAGATAGAGATACTTTATTGATATCACCAAAATAATATGGAAGAATACAACTTGAATCGACCACGGCACCAAGTGAAACCTTCCTCTGAATTTTTCCAACCCAAGCCTCAACAATCATCTCTCCAGTATATACACATGGATGTCATATAATGGAAAATGAACATCTCTATGAGGAAACAAGGGTTTCCTACGATTGGGAGTGTAGGAGGCACAAGGAAACTCAGACTTGATCGAGGACCAATAAATTATAATACCAATACCCTATCTCTTCCTCCATTTAGGCCTTCTGATGAGGAGTATTTATATCACCCAAAAACAGTTAATTCAGTTAGGATACAGTTAGGCCTCAGGCTCCTCTAGGTGCACTTTCGATGAAACCCAAAAACCCAGCCCAAAGAATAGGATTTTTATGTTTGTTTAATATTTTAAATTATATACGATAACAAGAGAAACATTAGAAGTGTTTTTCTGGGCCGAATCCTCCCCTATGGAATCCTAGCGTTTCTGCAACCCTGCAATGGGAGCCGTCAGGGCTCTCCTTCGCTCTCACGGTGGCACCACGCGATCCTCGCAGTGCTCCCTCACAACCTAACTATGCTATCCCTTAATGGCATCCCTAATAGGAGGGGTGATTATACCTCCCCCTCCTGAAAATTCCCCTTCTAACACTGCCAATACGGCTTCAAATGCTCAGATCCTGTCCTCTCACTCTGCAGGGACGTAGGTAGATGTAAACCCTAAGCATAACGACAAACCGGAGAGTCACAATGCATCTACGGAGTAGAAGAAAACATCCTCTACCACATGCTTTCTAATAGCCGTCGACCGCCCAAAAATTTACCTTCCAAGTCATCACATCAATTCAAAGATCCAGTACATGAAAGACCATGCCTTTATTAGAAAATTTATAGGCTTCTGGCCTATAGAGAAAGCTCTCCAGGGTTGGATCACTTTGAAATGGAAACCAAAGGGACATGTCACTCTTTAGTTGGGACCAAAAGGCTTCTTCAATTCCATCTTCAACTGTATCGAGGATAGAAATCGCATCTTATATGCTAGTCCTTATTTCTTCAACTCAGCAGGCTTGTATCTGAGAGATTGGGTTGAAATATTCAACCTAGACAAGGAGGACTTCAACTGGGCACCAGTCTGGATCAAAATGTATTCACTGCCACTGGAATACTAGGATGAGGAATCCCTAAAAGACATTTGAAATGGACTAGGAGAGTTCATCAAGATAGCTGAAGAAACCAAATTCAAAAAATACACGTCTTATGCAAGGATCTGTGTATATGTCTTCGGTAAGTCTCTTTCATGATGATTTTGAATGGGTTCAAACCATATATTATGAGCATACATGGCCATCTATTTAGGGATTTCCCCTTAAACTAGCCTCCTAAACCTACCCCTGGCCCTGAAAATATCGATGTTGAGGGCTTCACCAAAGTCCCCAAACACACAAATCACATTAAGAAAACTAATTCCCTCCCTAAAGACCCCCCCACCCCTCCCACCAACAACAACTTTATTATCCTTGTTAATCAACCGATCTTAGAAGGAGAATCCTCGCACCCCTCATCTGATACACCCAAATCTTCCATTCCTAACCCCTCAGTCACTCCTCTTATCATCCCCACCCCCCCTCTCTCTCACTCTAATCCACGGGGTTCCACCCCTTAGGCCAGTAAAGACAAGGCTCTAGTCCTCTAGAATCCTAATCAAATGGAGATCGATGGCAACTCTCAGATGGCTCCTCCGAAAGAAGAATCTACGATAGAAATGAATCAGCCTACTCACATGGATGAAGAACCAGAGAGTATTGATCTAGGAGATATGGACATCTTAGCTTTGGAGATGGCATGTAAAAAAAAGGAGTATGACAAGATACCCACCCGATAGATTTAAAGCCTAGAAGTAGTACTCTTTCTGGCACAACAACACCAATCCTTGGGTATTCAACCAGGGAGCCCTTGGGATGGAAAAAAGATAATAAAAGAGTCAAAGAAAAGAGGGTGAAGAATAGATCTGAAAAGAACAATCATTGTAAGATAAATGCTTGTTGAATCTGGGCGATATCCCAAGCTGACCAAGTTATTTTGGCCGATATCCAATAGTTCTCAATGAAGCTCACCTCATGGAACATTCAAGGGCTCAACAACCCCACCAAGCACTGAATGATCAAGAACATGATTTAACAAGAAAGACCATCTGTATTTTTTATGCATGAAACTAAATGTACCAGTACTACCCTTGACTCCATCATCACCAAGATATGGTATGGATGCAGTACCACAACTTTTAATGCATTAGGCGCCTCGGGTGGCTTAGCCATAGCTTGGGATCCATGGATCATTTCCCTCTCTGGCATTCACGTGTCTCATAATTTCATTCAAGCATCCTTCCACTTGATAGGTTCCAACATCCATGGTCACCTCAATATTGTGTACTTCCCTCAAGACCCTCTTCAAAAAGAAGCCCTTCTCAACACCTTGGACATCCTCAACTCCACTAGATGCCATCCACTTTGGATTGTTGGCAGTGACTTCAACATGATCACTACTATTGAGGAAAAAAAAGGAGGCAAATCGAGGCTTGAGATGGAAAATTTTAGCTTCAAATATTTCATTCAAAGAAACTGGCTGATTAATCTTCCCTTCTCCAATGGGATGCACACTTGGAACAACAAAAGATCAGGCTCATAGCAGATAGCCTCAATATTGGATCACTTCCTCATCTCAAACAACACAATTCATTTTGGAGGCAACATCCACTCCTGAATACTTCCTTTGGCTGGTTCAGATCACTGGTCCATCCTATTGTAGTGGTCGTGCTTAGGAGCAACTAACAATCGACCATTCCAGTTTGAACCCTTCTAGTTTTCTCACTCGGACTTCAAAGATTTGGTTACCAGTTGTTGGAGCAGATTTACACCACCTGCTGGCTCAAAAAATTTTCAATTTCAACAAAAACTCAAAAATCTTAAGTATACGCTAAAGAAATGGAATCACTCCACCTTTGGGAACATCTTCCAGCATCAAAAGGAACTGGAGCAACAAATGTCTGAGTTACATCTGCGCATCATCAAAGAGGGCAGATCAGATTCATTAGCATCCTAGGAAAAGATCCTCCTTACCAAATTGGATGAGAGGTGAATGCAAGAGGAAATTATATGGAAGTAGAAGTCAAGGATCCGTTGGCTCAAAGAAGGGGAGAAGAATACTAAATTCTTCCATCACTCCACCATCCAGTGACGAATGCATAACCGAATTTCCCTTCTCAACAATAGTCAAGGGGAACGGTTAGAGGAACATGAAGACACAGAAATAGAACTCCTTAGTCATTTCAAGCATATCCTTCAGGAGCCTCGTGGCTGGAGGCAATAAGAAATCAACAATATTACACTGCACATCCCCAAGCTCATAACTAAGGACCACAATCAGATGTTACTAAAACTTTTCTCCCTCCAAGAGGTGGAACAGGAAATGACTCAGCTCAAAGATGGCAAGGCTCCTGGTCCTGATGGATTCAACTCCAATTGTTTCCACTACTTTTGGGAACACATAAAAATGGAGGTCTGGGACTTAGTAGAGGAATCTAGAAGTATGCATTGGATTCTCCCATCTCTCAATGAAAATTTTCTAGCCCTCATCCCCAAATAAGAGCACTCTGTCACTCCAGAAAAGTACAGACCAATCTCTTTGTGCAACGTCATCTACAAGTTGATATCCAAAGTCATCACCAACAGGCTCAAACCCCTTCTCCCTATACTCATCTCCCTAGAACAGACAAGCTATGTGGAAGGACAACAAATCCTAGATGAGATCATTCTCACTCATGAAGTAATTCACTCCCTGAAGCATCTAAAGAAAGTAGGTATGCTCTTAAAAATAGATCTATCCAAAGCTTTTCATAAAATAAGTTGGGAATACATCAACCAGATGCTCTTAGCCTTTAGATTCTGCCCAGCCTAGACTCGCTAGATCATGAACCTCGTCTCTTCCCCTTTCTATTCCATTCTTATAAATGAGGCTCCCTCTCCCCCTTTCACCCCCTCCCGAGGCATTCATTAAGGGGAACCTCTCTTTCCCTTCCTCTTTGTCCTCATGGTAGAAGGGCTAGGACGTCTCATCCAGCACGTATCATCTGACCACTCCCTTCGAGGTATCTCTATCCATGACAACCAACCCACCACCCATCAACAATTTGTAGATGATAACATGTTGTTTGGTCATCCCTCATTTCAAGAAGACAACACCTTCAAGACTCTACTAGACATCTTCTCTAAAGCCTTAGGCACCACCATCAATGCTGGAAAATCTCAAATCTTCCTTTTTAATACTCCAGCCCTACCTCAATGCAAAATTGTCAGACTGCTCGGCTTCTCCACAACTTCTCTACCTTCTAAATATCTTGGAGCTCCTCTCATTGATTCAGCGATTAAGCACTCCTCTTAGAAAGAGCTTCTAGATAAACTTGAGGCTCCTCTCTCATCCTAGACCTACATATCGCTTAACATTGCCAACAGACTTGTCTTGATAAAAGCAGTCCTTCAATCATGCCCTTGTACCTCTTTTCTGTTTTGTCAGTGCCAAAATGGGTTCTTAAATAAATCAAAAATCTGCAACGCAACTTCCTCTGGGGCACGTCAGGGAAAAAAACAGAAATGGGTTTTGGTGAAATGGTCATTTGTATGCACTCCAAAAATGGATGGAGGACTGGGGCTGATAGATCCACACCACAACAATGTCGTCATGGGAGCACGTATTTTGTGAATGTGGCTCTCTAAGCCTCACACTCCCTGGGCCTGTCTATGGACTGCCAAATACGCCAACAACAGGCCGCCCGCAGATCTTATTCGACTCATTTCAGTGGAATCTGCCTCTCTTTTCTCGAACGCTGACAAAAAACACAGAGCTCTCATCCAAGAGCATAGTTTCTAGGAGGTAAAATCAGGACACTCTGCTCAATTCTGGGAGGATTCTCGGCAGCAAATGCCCAAATTGGCAGATCTCTTCCAAAGACCATGGTGGCAAGCTACTCTTCAAGCTCAAGTGAATAACTAAGTTAAGAATTTATGGAAACCCATGCTCATATTGGGTTACCGCTAATGGATCACAAATGCACAGTGGCAAGAGAACTGGCGGAAAGAAAAATATGAGGAGATTGATAAAGAGTTAAGCAAAAGAAATATCAGATGCTCAGAAAAGGAGGATATACTTCAATGGGGCCATAATCCTCATGGAACTTTCTTCACCAAAGAATCTTATTACTTGCTCTTCTCCACAACACAGGAACCCAAAGACATGATCTGGACCCAAATTTGGAGACCAAGCATATGGCCCAAGATTTCCATTTTTCTTTGGCTCCATAGCAAGAAAAGGATTCTCACCTTAGACAATCTTCTCAAGGGGATTTATAGGTCCCTCAAGATGTCCCAACTGTCTAGAGCATGTTGAAACTATCCCTCATTTAATGGATACTTGCACGATGGCCAACAACCTATGGGAGAAAATAGACATCAAATGCAGAAAATCTAGCATAATTAAAGGTGAACTCAAACAATTCTGCAGAACTGGAAGGTCTTTTGCAGAGACTCTTATTGGCTTAGGAGCACAATTTTTTCCCCTTAGAAATGGAAGGACACTCTCAAATCCTCATTAACACAACCACTCATATCCTCTTGGGAGCCTCCACCTCCAAGGTTTTTAAGAGTTGGCGTCTTGCTGCAAGGTTTGAGCAAATTGAACACTGGCTCAAGACTCACCAGACTATCTCCTTCAAGCATGTCAAACACTCTGCAAATAAGGTAGCAGATATCCTTGCAAACAAAGGAGTTGAGCATGATCTCGCCCTCTTTTCGGGCCCTCTATCCAATATCAATGATTCTTCTCTCATTCAAGAATGCACGAAACTGGTGCAAAATGAAGCCATGCCCTCGGATGCAGGTGTTTTATTACAGGTGGGAGATGGCAGGCCCATCGTGTGCCACATGGCCTAGCCACATGGCCATGTATGGGGCCTATCTGGCATCATTTAAACTGGCCAACTGCTTGCCTTAGACCACCTTAATTTCCTCTACTCTTAGTCTTAATGCCTGTCCAAATAGCCGCCCTGATATTTCCGTAATGGCTTTGTATCCTTCTTCTCTTACCACATTTTTCTTTCTATTGTCTTGGCTTCGAGCACTCGCTCGCACACAGAGAAGCATTGCGACCTCCATTGTTATCTATCACTCACTCCTTTGCTCATTCATACCCGTTGTCACTCTGTCTTGCAACTTCAGTGCGCCGAACCCATTTCTCACTCTGCCTCCTCGCCTCCGCTCGCTAGTCTCCCAAATGCTTCTTCCTACTCCAGCATGCCAAGGAGGCATCGGATGCGTTGTTGCCGTGGTAGAGGAAGGGGTCAGTACTCTCGAGCTCCCATATCCATTCACTCCGACACCCGCTCCCTGCCTCCTGAAGAAAATTCTTCACAGTTCCACTATGATTGTTCCATGTATAAACCCCATCTTATAGCCACAATCACCATCAGCTTCCAGGAAGCACCTTCAATTTCTCCGGGGAGAGGTTCTAGAAAGCGACCTCCGAAATCCACAATCGCTCTAGCGCCTCCACAACTCTCACCGAAATCAGAAGCTTTACTGGCCAAGCCTGAAACTCATTCCTCCAGCAACGAAGGTAGTGGTAGTGGGAGTCCTGAATGGTCGGGTGATGAAAGGAGAAAGAGCAGCACTAGCCTAGTGCACACTGCTACTACGCTAAAACCCGCCGCCCAGCATTCGAAGAAAGCTTATGACACTTCATATGAATATAGGTGTCTTACCATTGAGGAGCCACCGCCACAACATCATGACACCTAACATGATATTCGACCACATAAATGAGAGGTTTCTTCTCTCAATTTTGTTTAATTTCTCTGATTATATGTATTTCCTAAACAATTTTTCAAACTCGCTCGTTTCTGGACAATGTTGTTTTCCCCATTATGGGTAGCAAATTTTAGACCAGTTTCCCCATCTGGGGTGGTCAGTTTTTTTCCTTTTTGACCCATTCTACCTCCGTAATTGGCTAGCATAGTAATTCCAGAGGTACGTTTCGACCTGTACACTATGTTTTATTAATAGAATTAATCCAATTTAGAAATATATATATATATATAGACCCGCATGTTTACACATGTTTTGAAGGGAAAAGACGTGTATGGAATTCAAAATAATATTTTTTAATAAAGTGATCAAGTCTGAAGCGAAAGGGTTGCCCAAGGCCATAACACAGAGCATCAAATCTATAGGAGTGTTGAATTATGTTATAACAGTAGGCTTTGATTATATTGTGACTCCTTATAGCTCTATATATACCAAGGAGGTCCTATCATTTGTATCATCCAATAAATTTTCATTTATGCAATGTAAAGGAGGTTCCCCTGTCGAAGAGGATAAATTGTGAGTTGTTTATCTATCTTTTCTTCTATTGTCTGAGTTGGTTGTATAACAAAAAGGAAACATGTATTTTTTTACATGAAACAAACATCTAATTGTGGTAGGCTTCTAGAGTAAGAAATGTGTTTTGCGTGCATGAAAATAATAGTTGATTGAGATATATTTCTTGGAAATATTGTGAATTTGCATGGAAGATTATGTTAGCTTCCTTTTGAGATAAGATTATGTATCTTCATGCAAGAATAACAAATATTGTGAGAATTTTATGTATTCGCATAAAAATCCATTTCTCATGTGATAATGTTCCTTTAAATGAATAAGGAAAGTTGAAACGGGTTTCTTTGGAAAATAATTTGGATTTATGCAATGGGAATAATAGTTAATGTGGCATGCTTGATAGTTATATGCTTCTCTTAATGTGTGTATAGTGTTGTCAAAGAAGGCATTTCATGATATTTTGTTTATGTTTTATTTATGCACATGAATAGATGTTGAAGCATCACTAATAAAGATTCATTATTGGTTTATTAATACTTTATCTAATTATTATGATAAAAAATTTCGATGATAGAAATGGAAGGGGAAGATGGTGACTTATGCATAGGATATATTATCTCTAACTTTGTGGTGGGAAATGAACTAGTGGTCTATGTAGATTAAAGGAATGTTAGTTATAGGAGAATCCACTGATTGGAGGAACCATACCCCAAAGATATAATGTTCAAGTATTTATGGTTAAATGATATGATGATTGTTCTAATAGCTTCTAACTGGTTATGTTGTCTTTAATACGACATTTCTTTGTATTATTTTATGACAATGGTTAAGGGATGGGCTCCCTTACAATTCATTGAGTGAGGGGTGAACACCCTCACAAGCGTTTGATAATAAAATTAAATGTTTGTTGGTTTTCACCCTGCGCACTTTGTAGGGTATATCAATGTCTAATTATGTGATTTTAATGTGTGTAATTTTTATGATGTTGGTTCCTTGCATGATGTGGCATTTATATTATCAAGAATGTGATTAATTAAATGAGTTACAAGAATCATGGAATTCGTGCAAGTTTACATCGAGAAGTTTAATTTAAAAAGATACAACAATGGAATTAATGGTTGTGTAACTTACTATTATTTTACTAGATATTACTCTATGTAATGATGATGGTTTATCTAATGTTCATTAAAGGAACATGGAAAGTAACTCATAAAGTTACACATTGGAAAATGTTGTAAATTGTTTCTAACTCCATGCATTTTTATGTCAGGGATGTTATTAGAAGGCTTACTTGGTTGGCTCGGATGGGTTTTGGCCAAGGTACTGATAAAATTTAATTAGATAGGTTTTTCCGAGAATTGGGGTTTTCAATAAAAGATTCAAATTAGAGGAAATTTTAGCCTAAAATTGACCATGAAATTTTCACATAATTTCCATGTCATAATATGTAAACCAATCAAAATCCTTTAAATTTAAAAAGAGATACATGTCTTAAATAATTTTAAATTTTTAAATTTGGGTATCTTTGAGATATTGTATTGTTAATTTGGGTATTCCTTAAATATTTTATTATTAATTTGGGTATTTGTGAATTTTTTTTATTAATATCATATCCCTACCTTACCCATATGAATTAGAATATCGAAAAAGTTATTAATGAAATGAAAATTTTTATATTAGTGAAAAAATATAAATTTAAATTGTGGGCCATTTGACATTAATAACCATATCTAAAGAAAACACCAAAAAATATATTTAAATATAGAATATGTACAGTTAAATATAAAAGACCTAAAAGAATAGTTAGATATAAAATATATAGTTAAATAAATCAATATAGTTAAATACAAAAGAATGAAAAGAATGAATTATAAAATAGTTTAAAAAAATGTGGTTTACATAGGTCACATTTTTTCCCACGAAAAGTTAGCTTTTCGAGCAGAATTTCTCTTAAATTTGGATTTGTGTAATTTTGGGTGACCCAAGGGATTTTAGTGATGTTGAATATATTTTCGATGTTGAAACTATGATTGAAACACAAAAAATTTAATATTTTGCAATCCAAAAATTACTATATTCCAGTCAAAAAAATAAATTCTGAGTGAAATTATGGTATCAATAGACAACAACATTAAAAAAACACCAAAAAGATTGTTAAATATAAAATATATATCTAGACAAATAAATATAAAATATAAATATAGAAAATTAAATTTAAATATATTTTAATAAAAGTGAGGATTTGGATAAAAGTAAAAAAATTGGAAATGGTATATTAAATTTTTTTTATTAAATATCGTGCTAATAAATATTATGGATAATAATATTAAAAAAATTCTTACATAACATTCTTTTATTAATTTCTTGATTTTTCCTTAGGAAGCTAGGTTGAAATTTCCTCAAATTGAAAAAAAGAAAAAAAAGAAAAAAACTAAAACTACTTTACAATTGATAATAACAAATTAACTACATACTTTACAAAAATGTATTAAATGAAATATCACTTTCTAGTCAAATTTATGTTTAAATTAGTAGAGAGATCAATAAATATTGAAATATTACCTTAACATTCACAAAGATTTCTATAAAAATTCAAACATTTCATGGATCATTGTAGAAGAAATTTGTATAAATTTAAAGATGCTTCCAAGTATTTTATTTGTTACAATGTAGAATTTTTTCCATGGAACTAGTAAGATAATTAAAAAAATATATATTCCTATAGTGTATTTTGTTTATATAAATCTAAATCTGTGAGTGAATTGTTGAGTCATTCTAGGAACATAAATTGTGAGTCTTCAAAAGAAGAAGTCATTTCATCATTCTATTTCCTTCTGACCATTATTCAAATTGATTATCATAACAACAGTAACAAAATTCAAACTTACATGACCCACAAGCTTTCTAAATCAAACATATGGAAAGATTTCATTTCATAACCCTCAAAAGGAGAAGTATATGCTCCAAACACTTGGATGTGTTTTCTATTGTATCCTATATTGAACAAGTAACTAATAGTAAACACATGAATTTAAAAGGAATGCAAATAACTAAATATTCAAATGCACATTATTGTATATCAAGGTAGGACAAATGATAGTAGAGAATACACAATGAAATACTAAATAAAAATGCTCAAATCAAGTGCAAAAGTAATTCAAAAATATTTTTTGAAAAATAAATTGTTGTAAAAATATATTTTAAGCACAAAGGGTCTTACAAAATATTTAGAGAATTTAGGATAACGACTACTAGGTTCTTGAGAATGCTATGGATGATTAAAAAAAAAGAAATGCCAACCTAATTCAAATCAACGATATCAAGATGAAGAAAGGTTGAATTCAAATAATAACTTGAAAGATTGAATTCAAATAATAACTTGATGAAGCAGAGATAAGACAAATTTGTTCATTATTTCAATAAAGAATAAACACTTTAATCAAAACTTGAAAAGTAATATAGAGAATTGATAATTACAACACCGTCACAATTTTTACACTTTAATCAAAACTTGAAAAGTAATATAGAGAATTGATAATTACAACACCGTCACAATTTTGGTGATGTCATCACGGTTTGAGACAATATCTGAGGAATAACGAGTGATGTCAGAAAAAATAGCCATAGTCTTCCCAGGCAATGTTTTGGCCCAGAATCCAGCAAGGATTTTTAAAAAATCTGACAAAGATTTTATCAGAATCATGTTTACAGTTGTTAAACTTTAGTATTTTGAGTGCCCTAAGGGTTTTTGGTAGTGCTGAATCCATTTCCATTGTCAAAAATGGATTCCAAACACTCCAACTACTTGATTTTTTGAATTTTAGTTGCCCTTTCCAGGCTATTTCGTTGCCTAGATAAACAACTCCGAAAAAATAAATTTTGATGATGTCATGGTAGTTTGAGACAATACATGAGAAATAGTAAGTGATGTAGAAAAAATACATGGAATGTAACTTTATATTTCCTCTTGCACATGTCAAAGTCTTGTGTGACCACTTATCTTTCATCACATTAAAAAAAAAGTTAGTATAGTACATTAGCACTCTTCTAGAGTAAATAAAGACCCTCGCAATAAAACAAATTACTAGACAAGATTAAGTTCAACCTTCTTCCATTTACATTTAAATATAATATAAAAGCTAGTATTTTGTGTGTCCTGTGTCCAGAAATTATAGAATCAATTATCGTGAAAAGGACATCTTTTGATTCTTAAGTCATTTCTTATTTTCACATTTAACATTTAAAATTTTTATCTTTTCACCATTATTAAATTCCAAAGTCATTTATTTTTCTCACCATCATCATTAAAATTCCACATCGTATAATGCATTTATTATCCACGGTGATAACATGTTGACTCCCAACATTTTAGAAGCCTAAGCTTCAAAACACGAGGGAAAATTGCAATGTAAACAAAGTTAAAAAAAGATTTAATAGTATCTTGCATTTTTTTTTTAATGGGTAAAAATGAACCATTTTTAAGCTTAGTACATATGATAAGTGCTTCTTTATGATCAATTTTAATTCCACACACATATAAACTAATTAAACTCTCAAGTTTCAGAAAATCCTGATAAACCAAAGTTCTATAAGGACTATATCAACCATTCACAAACTTACTTCTATTAACAATGAGTGGGTGTGAGAGCAGAGTAAATGAATAAAAAGATAATGTCTACTAAAAAATCCACATTAAAAAACATATAAGATTCCACAATAGGAGAGTGACCATGAGTATGAACATAGTCATTATGGAACTCAAATATCTACCCTCTAAATATAGATAAGGAAAGAGTTTTAAAAAGATCTAGTCACACATAAATCAAAAGCTTAAATAAATGGCATTCAATTAATCCGTGCAATATGCTAAAATATCAACATATAATATCAACTTACTGATACATATTAAAAAAAAAAATCCCATTAATCATATTATATAAAACATAATTTCTATTAATATTTTAATGATGACAAACTTGTATTTCTAAAGGAAAACATAAATTAATATATAGAAAATATTTTGATTATGACAAACTTTACAATTTAGAAAAAGAAGAATTAAAATATAACACCAACGTCTCTTAGACTAAGTATATCAGCCTATCACAAAATGGCATGAGTTGAATCTATCTCTATGCGAAAATACATCAACGTCAACGAATAAATACATGATGGACTGCTTTAAATTTTTAAACATATACCCAACGCTTCGGCCATTTCACAGAAGCCCCAAGATTTGAATAGTATAGTCCGAAACTATGACCAGTAGTGGTAGAACCATGGTGTCATCCATGGCCAGATGACTCCATACAAATTTTAGGGTTCCATATCGTGTTCAATCCGTAGAATCCAATCTTGGCGCACAGAGTAAGGATTATGAATGTGAGTATTCGGTGGACTAGGGTGCCCTATAGGGTACCCGAATGATGAACGTAACACCAATCCATACATCTGTTTCGTCATATGATGGATTGTGTTTGCGCTGCCCTGCAGGTTCACACGTATATTCAGCGGTATACCTATATATATATATATATATATATATATATATATATATATATATATATATATATATATATATATATATATATATATATATATATATATATATATATATATCTACTGCACCCTTCATGCGGAAAAGCAAATTAAAAGGACGAGAACGAGGGCAGTGGAAGAGGATGGCACCTGCTGCGTTAATGGCTCCTTACTTACCATTTCACTACCATCTGATGCAATCAATACAAACATATATCTATTAGCGCAAAACGAAACTAATTAAAGTTATATGAATATTCCATCAGCCATTCACAAGTTCTCTTAAACTACTGTAAACAAAACTAAATAAACTAATGTAAACGAAACTAATTAAACTACTGTAAACAAAAGTTATATGAATATTCCATCAGCCATTCACAAGTTCTCTTAACGGTTGGGGTGGGAGAAAAGTGAATAAGCAGCCACTGTTTTGTTTACCCAAGAAACGACATTCGCAGTCGAGTGTGAGATTCCATGTGAGAAGAGTGAGGACGATAATAAGCAGAGTAATTATTGATCTCAAATATGCACCCATTAAACTATGTATGCAAAGTGTTTTAAAAAGAAAGAGTCGCAGATGAATGGCAATGTTAAATAAATGACGTGCAATATGCCAAACGATAATGAGTAGGCGCTTTTATGACAAGAGCGGTCTTTGCGTCCCCTGCTCCATTCAATGTTTGGGCGCACCTCGGAATCTTCGATGTTTGAAGTCATGACGCCTAACATGCTAAACACGTTAAAAGTCGTTGCTGGACATGGTGCGCTCCGAAGATTATGGACTGCACTGCTCTGTTCAATGTTTGGCGGACTATAAATTTTCAATCTTCTAAGCATTCACCCAATGTTCTAGAGATTCACCCAACGCGTTCAGAAGGAATTTATTTTCTAAATTTGAATAAAAACAGTTGAAATTGATAAGGTTGAAACTAATAAATTTAAGTAATTAAATGGAAAATTTTTCCCAAATTTAAATTTATTTATATATTTAAATATATCTTTCAAGATTCTAAGTTGAGAAGGCGTATCATTTTAAATGAAATTACTCAAAAAAAAACATGAAACTCTAATTCCTATTTTTATTATTATTTAATGAATAATTATAATGAAGTAGACTAATTAGGTGACCATTTTAAATGAAGATTGTTGTATTAGATTTTACAACAAATCCAATAAAAATAAATTATATATAATATTTTGACTTAAGGAGTTCAATTATTTAGTGAAGATAAGTGAAGTTGAAGAAGGGAGAAAATCAAATATCATTGAAGACACAAGATGAAGATTAGAATAGAATACCAGCTTAGATTTATCTTACTTTCGGATTTATCAAGCGTCTAGAGGGATCAAATCTCTCGAGGTGAAAACCTCTTTTTTGAGTGCAAAACTTGAAGAAAGGTTTGCACCTCGAGAGATTTGATCCCTCTCGGCGCTTGATAGATTCGAAGTTAAGACGGATCTAGGGTGGTTTCAGTGGTGTGCAGACAATCTATGATAATATGAGGAACATATGATTAATTTTATCAAAAATATGTGAATACATCTAATATTAATATTACCATTTTAAATATGCTAAATATGTTTGAGATTTATAGATTCATTTTAATTTTAAATTTGCTTAGTTACCTCAGTTTGTTGAGATGATAAAAATTGTAAAATAAATTTAATGATGAAAAATTATAAGTGACAATGTAATAATATTGAATGATAGAAAATGTGAATAATAAGAATGTTGTAAATTACAAATAGCCTTCATTGTGGTCAAACTCAAACTATTTTCTTCTACTATTCTTATTGTCACCCTTGTTAGTTTTGTCATACTCTTATTGTCACCCTTGTTAGTTTTGTCATCTTTTCATATCGATTATATGAAAAAGAAAATTGAAATCATAAACCATTTATTTGAGCTTTATCGATCCATTTTAATTTTAACTTAGTTACCTCAGTTTGTTGAGATGATAAAAATTGTAAAATATTTTGAATGCAAAGTGACAATGTAATAATATTGAATGATAGAAAATGTGAATAATAAGATTGTAGTAAATTACAAATAGCCTTCATTGTGATCAAACTCAAACTATTTTCTTCTATTATTCCTATTGTCACCCTTGTTAGTTTTTTCATTTTTTCATATCAATTATATGAAAAAGACAATTGAAATCATAAACCATTTAAATATTTAGCTCGAGCTGTTGTAGTAAACATCATACCTTGTCTCTCTTGGTCTCCAATATTATTAGGTTTAGTCTATAATTTTTTGTGCTTACACTAAAAACAATGCACAATATTAATCCAATGACTTTAAAATTAATGTACAATCATACATCCAATTACATCCTATCATAAATCAATATATACACTAAAATCAATGCATCTAATGCAAAAAATCAAATAAGATTAGAAAACAACATCTACACTGAAATCAATGCATCTATGCAAGTAATTAAATAGGATTAGAAATCAACATCTACACTCAAATCAATGCATCTAGTGCAAGTAAGCAAATAGGATTAGAAACCAACATATACACTAAAATCAATGCATCCAGTTCAAAGCAATCAAATAGGATTATAAACCACCATCTACCCTAAAATCAATGAATTTAGTGAAAGCAATCAAATAGGATTAGAAATCATATATATTGAAATCAATTCATTTAGTGAAATCAATCAAATAGGATTATAAATCATATATCTTGAAATCAATGCATCTAGTGTAAGCAATCAAATATAATTAGAAATCAACATCTACATTGAAATTAATGCATCTCGTGCAAGAAATACAATAAGATTAGAGTTCACCATCTAACACTGAAATCAATTCATTTAGTGCAAGCAATCAAATAGGATTAGAAATCATTTACAATGAAATCAATGCATCTAGTGCAAGTAATCAAATATCATTATAAATCAAAATCTACACTAAAATCAATGCTCTTGTCTGAGCAATCAAATATGATTAGAAATCACCATCTACACTAAAATCAATGCATATATTGCAATAAATATTATTCCCTCTATCCCCCCTCCATATGTGTGTGTGTGTGTGTGTGTGTGTGTGTGTGTGTGTGTGTCCCTCCATATCTCCTTATTTGTTTCTTTATCTCACCCCCACAAACACACACTCTCTCTCATTCCATACTTATCAATCGCTTTGTCCTTCCCTCCCTACTCCATCTATCTCTTATTTCTCTTCACCTTCAATCTATATCTCTATCTCCCTTTGTCTCTCTATATCAACCCCAAAACCTACACTCTATTTCTCCAATCTATCTATCTATCACTCCCTCATCCTCTCCCTCCCTCTCTCTCTCTCTTCACATTCCCTCCCTCTCCCCTGCTTATATCTCTCTTCCCTCCTACTATCCTCTCTCCTTCTCTCTCCATATTCCTTATCACTCCCTCTCTCTCTCTATCTCTCTCTCCAGCTTTCACTCTCTATGTATTTCTTCTTACCTCCCTCTCTCTCCCCCTCCATCTCCATCTCTCTTTCCCTACCTCTCTCTACTCTCTCTCTTTCTTTTTCTCCCACCTTTCTCTATCTATCTTCACCTTAAAACTTTGCTAATATATGCCTCTCTCTATATCCTTCTCTCCTCCCATCTCTCCATCTCTCCTTCTTTATCTCTTTATCTCACCCCAAAACATACACACTCTCTCTCCATCTCTCCGTTTTCACTCGCTCTCTCTCTCCATTTATCACTCTCTATGTATTTCTTCTTCCCTCCCTCTCTCCTCCTATCCCCCTCCCTCTCACCTCCTCTCTCTCAATTCCCCCCTCTTTTCCTTCCTCTCTCTCCCTTTCTATCCTACCTCCCTCTCTCTTCCCCCATCACTCACTCACTCTCTATCTTGTTCCCATACAATCCTCTCACTTCCCCCTCACTCTCTTCGTCTCTCTCAAGTCCTCTCTCTCGTCCCTCATCTCTCTCCCTTTCTCGGCCGCCTCTCTCTCTCTCTCTCTCTCTCTCTCTCTCTCTCTCTCTCTTCCTCATCACTCTATTTCTTTCTCCAACTATGTTACTATATCCCTCCCTTTCTTCTTCTCCCTCCTTCTCTCCCCCCTTGTCTCCATCACTCCTTTTATGTCTCTTTATCTCACCTCTAAACATGCATACTCTCTCTCCATCTCTCCCTTGTCACTCCATCTCTCTCCACTTCTCACTCTCTATGTCTTTCTTATTCTCTCCCTCTCTCCTCCTCTCATCTTCCCTCTCTCTCCCTTTCTCTCCTACCTCCCTCTCTCTTCCTTCTCTCCATCTATCCTCCTCCCACCCTTCCTCTCTCCCACTCTCTCTCTCTCTCTACCCTCAAATCCTCTCTCCCTCTCCCTCCCTCTCCCATATTGTATTGATATAAATTTATTAAATTTAATAATATGAATATGAATATTAGATTTAATAATAATAATAACAATAATAATAATATTAATATTAATATTAATATTTTAATATTACTGTTAGGGTTAATAATGTTTTTTTTCATGTATTATTATTAATTTCGTCCATAGGTTTCACCTAAATAAAACCTCTTTTTTGAGTTTTGTAAATACAAAGAGGCTTATGGAGTAAACATAAAAAGAGGTTTTATTTAATTGTTGGTTTCTACTCCTATTTTATATATTTTTATTTATTTACCTTACATTTTTATACTTATTTTATAAATATAGTTTTTGGCCCATGGTGTTAATAATAATTTGTCCCGTCGTATTTGGCCCATAGGATTCACCTAAATAAAGCCTCTTTTTTTAGTTTTTGTAAATACGAAGAGGCTTATGGAGTAAATATAAAAAGAGGTTTTATTTATTTACCACGTCTCTAGTTTATTTATCTTTGTATTTATTTACCATATCTCCCCAGTAACTAGAAAAAGAGGTTTTATTTATCTACCATACCTCTCGTTTATTTATATTTTTATTTATTTACCAGATCTCTTTTTTGAGTTTTCTTAAAATTCTTCATATTTTAAGTTTATACGGTTTAAATTTGTTTTTAATTGTTTATTTATATGGTTGTGTAAGTTATTATTTAAGACGATATTATTTAGATTTTATTTTTAAATTTTTTCTATTTTTATTTTGGCTTCCGACATATTTACACATCAAGATCATACTAGGTTGTAGAATGCCCTTCTCAACACAATCAAAGGAAAAAAAGTTGAAAATGAAAAAGGAAACATCTTAAATGAAGATTTCTCATTAAAAGCAACATGAATGAATAAATCCTATTTATAAGGTTAAAAAAAAGTGTATTTGTAATATTAAAAAAGTGTATTTGTAATGTTAAAAAAGTATATGTAAAAAAATAATTTTCAAATATATTTAAAACAAGAGTAAATGGGATAATCTCGATTCATCATCAATTGCAATGGTTTACAAGCTCATAATTTTATTGTGGTATTAGAAAGGTAAATAAAAATAAAATAAATACACATAACTTTTTACGTAAATAATAATTTACATCTTTTTACATGGAGGAAATTATCCAAAGAGTTACTAAGTAATAATTTACAAATTTTTACATGGAAGAAATTATCCAAAGAGTTAAAGATGCCCATTATTTATTTTAGAAAATAAAAAGTTAAAAACACATTTTTTAAGGTGTAAATAAATTTAAAATTTTATTATTATTATTAAAACAATATTCAGTTAGAAGAAAAGGAAAAAACGTTCATTATTATTAAATCTTTAAGTGCAAAAAGGTACTTACTCTTTAATTAGTGGGATAAATTTTAAAGGAAATCAATTATTTTGAATGGGTTAAAGGATATTATATTAATAAAACCTAAATCACAAAAAGCTTTGAATGATTATATAAAATATTGCAAAGTTTTAAAAAGTAAAATGAACGCTGATAATTGCATGAAGAGATGTTATTATCTCTAATGCACTTACTCAAGATGACAATTATGCTAGTACTAGATGCACTAACTAATTAGTGGTTCTTAAGTCAAATTTAATAGAAGCAATAAATAAGGATGAAAAATAATACGACATAAACAATTTACAACTAAGTATTGGGGACTATAGTTTTGTCTCACAATTCACTCTTAAATATTTTATTTTTTGACTATATTGAAATTGTTTTCAGTTTTTGTGGACTAAATTAGGAGGATCCTTTATCGAAGTATGAAGAAGAATTTTTTGACATTTTTCTGTAAAAATAAAAAACAACACTACAAGACGTTACATTGTAGGTAGGTTCAGTAACATGAAAAGACATCAAATATATTTTAAAAGTAATTATTTAAGGAAACCAACAATGATTGCAAAACATGAAAAAAGAAGTTGACAAAATTATAGTAGACAAAAATGAAGAAATTTCTCGCGTCAAGTGCCATAGTGACAAATTACTTAAACAAATTAAGAAGTCTAAGAAGGATGAGAAGTCATTGGAAAACAAAGTACAAAAATTTATTGAGAAGCACATATCAAAATATTTAGATGTTGAAGTTCAAGTTGAAGAAGAGTGAACGAATATAGAACGTTTTAACCACACAACTAAGTCAAATCTGAATCCAATTGAAGTAAAGACATAATCACATGCTACATTTGAAATGATAGAAATCCCAAGAGAATATCCAGTAATCAAATCAATGGAATCAGTACACAGCAAAGATCATATGCCAAAAATAAGTAGAGAAAATGCTACAAATACATAAAAATTTGAAGACACAAGAACTACTTATCGACACTCAAATCATAATAAAACGTCTAGCCACTCAAAGAATCCATATTAATTAGGAAAAAAACTAGAGATTTACATTCCAAAGGGTATTGATATCAACATAATTAAGTATTATGATAACAATTCATATCTGGAACCTTATAAGTGCAAAGTTCTACAAGACATTGATTCGGGATGATTGGATCATGCTACAGTTCAATTCTACTCAATGCTTAAAAGTTTGTATTGTTTAGTATCAGCGACCATGAAAATATTAAGATCATGCAAAGATATTGCAAGTAAAAGTACAAATATAAAAACATTTTCTTCATCATGTGTTCAGGACAAAGCATTTCTAAAGGGGAAGACAATGTTATAAACATAAATATGTATAAAATAAATATAAATAATAATGATATAATAATAAAAATATTATAATTAATAATTATGTGTAGAAATTATATAACTAATGTGTTATACATCCGAGATTCTCCTGATCACACACTATTTTAACTTCATGCACAATACAGAATCTCTTCTACTATTGATCATTACTTGCGGAAATTAAATCAATTGCATGCACACATTAAAACCATAAAAATTCACACATATGAACACAGTAATTTATGGGAAAGCTTAAAGCTGAAAACCCCCAACTATCTGTATATTATATGTCATAGAGATCACGTAAAAATCATCATACAAAGCTCCCCACAAGCTCTCAGTACAATCTCCAATTGCTACACACTAATCAGGTCTGATCTAGCAAATCCCATGCACCAATCTCTGCCACCTGCTAGCCTGCCTCTACTGCGCAATCACTGCTGAAGAATGGCTCTAAATGAACTCGAATTGGTCCAACCTTGCTCATGCAATCCTCATTGGCATCTCCAACCACCGTGTGTTGCAAATCATGCAACACTATAGTCACAACTGATAGTCAACCTGCTCTTTCACCTGCCTCTCCACTGGTCTCCACTGAAACTGTCCATGCACTGTAGTTAACTGATGTATTCTTCAGTTGATTAATGAGTTAATAATTCGTGAATTAATTAATAATTAATTCACACCACTCTCACTAGTGTATCAATCAGTTAGACTAGATACAAATAGCTCAACTATGTTTAGATTAGTTAAACTGAACACAACTCCACTAACTTCCTCAATCAACTCCACCAAACTCTGTCACATGAGTTCTAACTGAAGTATCCATGTAATAGCTCCACTTAACCCTTAAGAATAGTGTAATTCCTTCTATCAGCTACATGTGCCACATCTGTCCACTTAACTGAAGTGCTCCAAGAGAATAAGATAATGTTTAGAGTCCAAATATTATTAAGAGCTAATAATATTCGACATATCTATTTTTAGATTGGCAATCTAAAAATAGATTCCACCTAGTATGTCTAAAAATATAAGTCCATCTATTTTTCCAACTTGACCAACCATCCACAAATAGCATCTTGCAACTCATAGAACATGATCCATATGTCTAAAAATAGACTTTGCGCCAAAAATACCCTGCGGGCCCACTTAGTGAAGGCGACTCTTTTTACTAAGCTCATCATCTTGTTGCAATCTCAACACTCCCTCTCAACAAGATATGGATTATCTGCAACCCCTATCCTGCCTCTGTGGTATTCGAATTTGCTCCTGGTGAGCGCCTTCGTCAAGATATCAGCATCCTAATCCTCCGTAGGAATGTATGAAAGTAACATGACCTTCCGCTACACACAATCTCTGATATGATGATACCGGATGTCAATGTGTTTAGATCTATCATGAAATACCGGATTAACCGAGAGTTTGATGCAACTCTTATTATCACAATAAATCACAGATCATGTGAATCGAACTTGACTTTCAGATCTTCCTCATCCATAGCCTCGCATGCGCCCAAACTTACTACCATGTACTGCCTTCATCGAACCGAGTGCCACGTATCTCTTCTTCCCGCTCGTACCAAGAAACTCATCGTCGACCCGATACTAATAACCCCTCCTGATGTGCTCTTTCTGTCCGTTGGGCTGCTTGCCCAATCTACATCCATGAAACCATGCAACTTCACCTCATCCGTATGTCTGTACCATAAGGCATACTCAGATGTGCCCTTGAGATACCTCAGGACATGCTTGCCTTCCTTCCAAAAGAGCTTTGTAGGCTTAACCATCGCTTGTGAAAGCGGGTTCACCGCATAGCATATGTCCGGTCTTGTATTAACTAAATACATTAGTGAACCCACCAACTGTCGATAAACATTGGCATCCACTACCTCTCTAGACGTAGCATCCTCTTTCCTCCAATTTCCTAGAAGAGGAGTATCCATGGGCTTGCAGTCCTCCATGTGAAACTTACCAAGTATCTCTCGAGCATACTTGCCTTGAGACACAAACAGTTCACCTTCTCGCTGCCATATTTCCAATCCAAGGAAATAATGAAGGAGGCCCAAATCCTTCATCTTGAACTCCTTTGCAAGATCAACCTTGGTATGAGTGTATCAACAGCTCATCACCTGTTAGCATCAAATCATCCACATAAAGTACAATGATTAGCAACTTACCCTCCACCACAATCTGGTATAGGTTCAGATCCGCCTCACTCTTGGTGAAACCAAGTCCAGTGAAATAACTATCTATCCGTGTGTAGCAAGCACGAGGTGCTTTTTTCAACCCATACAGCGGTCTTTTGAGCCTGCACACATGTGACTCGCTACTGAAGATTTTGAAACCTTCAGGCTACTCTATGTACACCTCCTCCTCAATGACTCTATTGAGGAACACAATCTTCACATCCATCTGATGAATGTGCCAACCCATCTGCGCTGAGAGAGAAAGGATGGTCCGTATGGAAGAATACCTTGCAACAGGTGCAAAGGTTTCCATAGTCGGTCCCCTCAACTTGTGAAAGCCTTGGGCAACAAATCTGCCTTGTACTTCGACACTCCCGTCGTATGTTTTCTTCACTTTGTAGATCCATCTCGAACCTACCACTGATTTCCCTTCCGGCCTTGGGACAATCTCCAATGCACTGTTTCTGACAACTGAATCATAATCTTCCACCATGGCATCTACCCATGCAGGGTCCTCCACAGCTTCCTTGAAAGAAGATGGTTCTGCCACGATACACTTGCTCATCAAAGCCATGTATCCATTATATCAGTTAGGTGACTTTCTGTGTCTATGCTATGATGTAGGTGCTCCTACAATATTCTCTGCATCAAGATTCAGTCGCTCAGCTTCTATAGTGCGCTTCTGCCCTTTGATGGTTGGTGCTGCATGAGTGGTTTCTTCCACTCCATGAACCTCCTCTTGTGGCTGATCCACATCCTGAGGCTCATCCTTAGGAACTAATAGCTCCTCATCTGCATGCAAGTGTGGCTCCCTCTCAAGCGAACACTTCATGGCTTTCTCCTCATGAAATTTGATATCTCGTCGCACAATAGTCTGTTTTGAAAATACACATGATAGTTGTGGGGTGTTTTTTGTACCCCACAAATATCCCAACCTTTACGGTTGGCTCCAGCTTCTTCCTGGCATCCTTCACATGAATGTAAATCAGTAGCCAAAATCTTCAAATTAGAAGACAGTTTACCTAAAAACGCCTCTTCGGGTGTACTCATGCCAAGTACTCTATGAGGACAACGGTTTTGAACATAAATCGCAGTATTGTATGCCTCAGCCCACAAGTGTATGGGTAGGCCCTGATCATGAAACATCGCCTGTGCAACACCCACGATCATTATGTTCTTTCGCTCAGCAACCCCGTTCTGTTGTGGGTTATGAGGTGCTATGAGCTCTCTTCGAATTCCTTCTGCGCTGCAAAAGTCCTTGAATTCGCCAGAGATGAATTCACCACCATTGTCGCTCCTAAGAGCCTTCACCTCCTTCCCCGATTCTTTCTCAACCAGTGCCTTGAACTCACAGAACTTTGAGTATGTCTCGCTCTTCTTCTGCATGAAGAAGATCCAGCACTTCTGAGAAAAATCATCAACAAATATCACATAGTACCTATGCTTTGCTGTCGAAGCTACCGAGAAAGGTCCACACAAGTCTATGTGAATTCTCTCAAGGATCATCGTGGTGCGACTATCCTTCTCATGAAAGGTGGCTTTCACAAATTTTCCCAAAGTACATCCCTTGCACTGATCTGACTGCGCAAGTGTACCTTTGGGAAGCCCGGTAGAAATCTGCTGCAAAATTTTCAAAGCACCATGGTGAAGATGGCCCAATCTCCTGTGCCATAGCTCACCCTCATCCCGGCTCACCACTCCTTCTGCCTTGCCTGCCATTGCTGCGCAGCCATCTACCTGCAATTGATAAAGGTTCTTAACTCAAACCCCTATCCTCCAGGTCTCACCAGTTGCCTTACTGCGCAAGAAATCCTTTCCCTCGCTAAAGACAACATCATATCCCTTGTCTTCTAACATCGCCACAGAGATAAGATTCTTCTTCAATCCTGGAACATGCATCACTTCCTTCAATACGAAGGGTTTACCATACTCCCTCTCAAAGGAAATGGTACCGATACCGGTCACACTGTATCTACCATCATCACCCATCTCGATGTGCACTCCAAGATCTTTCTCATCCAGATCAGTAAACAAATCTCGATCTCCTGTCATGTGAAAAGACGCACCACTGTCAAGAAACCACACCGAACCCATCATACTTGAGACCAAGCATGCGATCAGTGAAAAATCTAGCTCAAACTGTGAGGCTAAGGCCTCTCCAGCTGCAGTCCCAGCAGCCTGCTTATTTTTCTTCTTCTGTGGACAATTAGTGGCGTAATGTCCGTGTTGGTGACAAAGGAAAGCACTCACCTTGGACATGTCCCGGCTTGCCTTTTTCACTGATTGAGAAGCATTTTTCATGCCCTTCCCTTCCTTTCTTTGGCAGCCAAAGCACAATTTTCTTCATCTACATTCTAATAATATCCGTCCCCGGTACTCCACCTCTCTGCCTTATCTCCTTCGCACAAGGTCCGACCAAGTCAGCCCCATCCCGGAAGTTTCTCCCAACCATTGACAGAGTCCTGATAGGAATGCCAACTCTTCGAAAGCCCAAGGAGAGCCAAGCTCACCGAGTCCTCGTCATCTACAGTAACCACCACACTTCCCAGCTCATCCCTGCACTAGACAAACTTCGTGAGGTACTTGGGTATACTGTTGCCTTTCTCCATTTTTATGTTCCTGAGTTTATCCTTGAGCACCAACTTCCTCTGGTCGCTCTTGCTTTGGAACAAATCTGTCAAAGCTTTCCACATCAAGAATGGAGAAGCTTTACCATGAACGCTGGAAACTATGTGATCCTTCACACCTTCCAACAGAATCCTTCGACATTTTGCTGTCTTCTTTTGCCATGTGTCAAGTGCGGCAACATCGCTAGAAGCAGGTTTTGGAATTTTTGCATCTATGAACTCCTTCAACCTATTGTCATCTAGCATTGCCTCCATCCTATCCTTACATGAAATATAATTCGAGCTGCCCTCAAGGGCATACTCCAATTGCAATCCGTTGAAAGACATCTCAACTTCGACACCAAGAAAACACTGCTGCAAATTCGAATTCCACCAGCACAAAACTCAACCGCTTCAATGCTTTGCAATTGATCCAATGATCAATATCGCTCGATACCATGTATAAATTATATAACTAATGCGTTATACATCCAAGATTCTCCCCGATCACACACTATTTTAACTTCATAATAATATAATCTCCTTCCTGCTATTGATCATTAATTGCGGAAATAAAAACAATCGCATGCGCACATTAAAACCATAAACAATCACACATATGAACACAGTATTTCATGGGAAAGCTTAAAGCTGAAAACCCCCAACTATCTGTATATTATATGTCATAGAGATCGTGTAACAATCATCATACAAAGCTCCTCACAAGCTCTCAGTACAATCTCCAATTGCTACACACTAATCAAGCTAGATCTAGCAAAACACATGCTCCAATCTCTGCCACCTAATAGCTTGCCTCTACTGCGCAATCAATGTTGAAGAATGGCTCATAAATAACTTCGAACCACCTGGCTTATACTGCACAATCCTCATTGGCATCTCCAATCACTGGTTGTTGCAAATCATGCAACATTATAGTCACAACTGATAGTCACACTGCTCTTTCACCTATCTCTCCACTGGTCTCCACTGAAACTGTCCATGCATTGTAGTTAACTGATGTATTCTTTAGTTGATTAATGAGTTAATAATTAGTGAATTAATTAATAATTAATTCACACCACTTTCACTAGTGTATCAATCAGTTAGACTAGATACAACTAGCTCAACTATGTTTAACTAAGTTAAACTGAACACAACTCCACCAACTACCTCAATAACTCCACCAAACTCTGTCACATGAGTTCTAACTGAAGTCTCCATGCAATAGCTCCACTTAACCTCAGGAATAGCGTAATTCCTTCTGTCAGCTCCCGTGCCACATCTGTGCACTTAACTCAAGTGCTCCAAGAGAATAAGATAATGTTTATAGTCCAAATATTATTAAGAGCTAATAATATTCGACATATCTATTTTTAGACTGGCAATCTAAAAATAGATTCCGCCTAGTATGTCTAAAAATAGAAGTCCATCTATTTTTCCAACTTGACCAACCATCCACAAATAGCATCCTGCAACTCATAGAATATGATTGACATGTCTAAAAATAGACTTGCGCCAAAAATAGCCTGTGGGCCCACTTAGTGAAGGCGACTCTTTTCACTAAGCTCATCATCTTGTTGCAATCTCAACATTATGATAGGACATGTCCCAAATAACATGACTCTTTATGAATGGACATTGTCGCTTAGGTATATATACGAGATCGTAATTATAATCTCATAATCATAGTTTTCTACTATCAATTACTTGTGTACTATTTATATATTATCATCATGGATTTCTTTATATTTTAGACATTTTGACTGCTTTTTGTGATAAATAATTCTTTTTCGTAGCCTAAATAGATGTCTAGCAAGGTGAGATGAAATCATATAATCAAAATCTAGTGAGGAAAGCACGTATTGTGAGCACGTGTGCTAACATGAGAGAATGGAAGCATAAGTGCTTGTAGAAATAACAAAAAAAATACTTTGGAGATGAAATTTGTAAATCACATGTATATAATAATATGTTTTTAATCCCTCATTAGGCATGAATACCCATACTGATAAATCTTGGAGTATGCCTAGGTGATAGAGGAGGAGAGCAAGGCAAATTTCCCTAGACATGTTTAAGGGGGGGAGAAGTTAGGGTAATCTTGACTTGATGAAAGAGTCAAACTTGTGAGGTCCACGCAGGTGATTTCAAACACATGGGTTTGGTGGCCCATGGATTACATGTATTGAATCCTTTAAAAGGCTTTGGGATTCTTCATTATAATGTTCCTGAGTTGAGCAGATGGCACACTTACCAAACCAGAACGTTCGGAAACTTCGTTTTTTTTAAGTCAAGTCACATATGATTTTAATCCATAAGATAATAATATATCTATTGTTAGGATGGTTTTTCCCCAGTTAAGGTTTTCCAGGGTTGATCATAAGTGAATTGAATATGTGTGTTTTTTTTATATATGTAAGCATGATCTATTAAGTAATATGCATGCAACTAAAGTGGATTATATGAATAAGTTCAATGGATCCAATTTCACCCTAGGGAAATCACTAATGGAGGATATATTGATTTTAAATGATTAATATGTTCCAATTGAAGGAGTGGAAAATAAACGCCCATCGAGATGGATGAAGCACAGAAATTTTTGGATAGAAAGGTTATTGCTACAATCTAGTAGTACACCTAACAAAAAGTGTCTACTTAAATGTAGCTAGTGATATGACAACATAAGGACTTTGGAAAAAGCTACATGATTTATTTGAGAAAAAATGGCATCAATGAAGGTGAGGCCATTGTTATAGATTCATAAGTTGTTTTTTTATTTACTATTTCAATAATAGAAGCATGTTTATGTACTTTTAGTAGTAGCATTGATTGGGTATTTGACTTTTGAGCAGCCCACCATGTAAAAACAATTTTGTTTCATATGAGGTAGGTGATTATGGTATATTAAATTAGGGAAATAGTCACTTATGTAATATAAATGAAGTGGGAGATATTTAAATAAAGACAAAGGATGAACAAAATATCTTGCTGAAATATGTTAAGCATATTCTAGATATGTATATGAGCTTGACCTCTATGGAAAATTAGATGATGAATGTTGCTCCATGATCTTTGGTGAAGGTGGATAGAAAATTAGTAAAGGTTCATTTGTTATAACTAGAGGATTCAATAAAAAATTCTTGTATACATGCAGGGAAACAATAGAAATATTAGATGTGGCTTTTGTTGCAAAAGAGGGAAACTTGGTGTATTTTTGGCATAAGCACTTGGGCCACACAAGTGAAAATGGCCTAAAATTCCTTATTGGAAAAAATATGCATCCAAGTTTGAAATCATATGAACTTGAACTTTGTGAGAATTGTATATATGGTAGGAAATGAAAAGTTTCATTTATGAGAGGTGACCATGAAAGGAAAATAATTATGTGTATAAAATCTTTCAGTGAAAATAACTTCTAAGCAAATTTTGTCGACGTGTTTCGAACCAGCTAGTGTGGTTCATCATCATGACAATATACAATATGATGTATTTGTTCCGTAAATTTTAATTCTTTAGAGGAGCCTCATGTATTTCCACATTCATAAATGATGCATTTAGGAACATTTCTCCCACCCGATGAAAATAAAATGTGAGGTGTTTGAGATATTTTGATTTTTTTGTTAAAAGACAGACTAACAAACTATTCAAGAGTTTTAGGATATATAACATTTGAGAGTATTCCTCCAATGCATTCAAGTATTATTGTAATAGTTTTAGCATAAAACATACGACTATCCTTGTTACTCCTCAACAGAATAATATTGCAACAAGGATGAATCTCACATCATGGAGAAGGTGAGGAGTATGTTGTGAAATTATGGATTGGAAAATCACTTTTGGGTAGATGCAGTAAGGGAAACTTATTCCCTCATCAATCAATCACCTACTACAACCATGGATGGTGGCATTATTGAAGAAGTTTGGACTATTAAGACATTAAACTATTCTCACCTGAATTTTTTTGGATGGGAAGCATTTATGTGTATTCCCAAAGGGAATAGAACCAATTTAGATCAATTAAATGTATTTTTCTAGAATATTTGGATGGTGATTTTGGTTATAGTCTATAGGACCCAATTAAATACAAAATTATTAGAAACGGTGATGTCATATTTAATGATTCGGAGATGTATAAAAGGGGTAAAAGTGATATGGAGGTTAAGAAAAAAATTGATAGGTTTGCAGAGCATCTAGAAAATATCCCACCACTACAAGAAAATGTGAAAAAAAATCAATAATGTGATGGAAAACAAGTGGAAAATGATGGATTTTAAGAATAAGAAACCTTGCAATAGTCATTCAAGAGATCCAACCAGAAATCACCACCATAGTTGGTTCATAGGTTTACTAGGTCTAATAAACCCTCACAAAGGTATCCACCCTCAAATTATATTTTGTAATTAATGAATTCAAACCTCATTTTTTTCAAGAGGCTTGTAATATGGAGACTAAAAAAGAGTGGAAGATGACAACGGAGGAAGAAATGGACTCCCTATTGGAAAACAAAACTTGAGAATCAGTAAAAAAATCCAAAAGGAAGAAATTCCTTACAAAAAACATTGGCATGTAGGATTAAACATGAGGGCGAATAGAAGAAGGAAATACACAAAGCAAGTTTCATGGCGAAGGGATTTTCCTAAAAAGAAGGTATTTACTTTACTAAATCTTTTTTTCATATTATTAATATGGCATCTATAAGAGTTATTATTGATCTTGTTGCTACTTTAGATTTGGAATGTGAATAATTAGATCTGAATACAACCAGCCTTCATGGATAATTAGAGGATATTTGCATGGAGCAACTGAAAGGATTCAAAGCAAAAAGGCATAGAGAACAAAATTTGTAGATTGAAGAAGAGCCTCAATGATATTAACCAACCAATCCACAAATGGTACAAGAAATTTGGTTCATTTATGTTGGAGAAAGGTTTAACAAAACTAGAGGTTGATCATTGTGTCTACATCAAAAGGTATGACCAAGAAAAGTATATTATGCTACTATTATATGTGGATAACATTCTAATTATTGGACATGATGGGAAAGTGATCAATAGGTTGACGAAGGATTTGGGCAGTCAATTTGAAATGAAGGATTTTGGTCTGACAAAACAAATATTGGAAATGAGGATCATATACAATGAAAATAACAAAAAATTGTGGTTTCCACATGAAAAATATATTGAGAAAGTGTTAAATAGGTTTAATATGAAGGATTACAAACTAGTGAATAAACCCATAGCATCCCACTTCACATTCAATGTTGATTTGTGTCCTTGTGATGATAAGAAGAAATAGGAAAAGTGTAAAATACATATGATTTACCATTCAAAAACTTGTATGCCATGGTATGTACTCGACTAGGTATTTCACATGCAGTGGGAGTAGTAAGAAGATTTATTAAAAATCTAAACAAGCAACATTGGGAAGTGGTAAAGTGGATTTTAAGATATCTCCAGGGTACTAGTAATTATTTTTATGTTTTGATGGTAATAATAATGTTATTCTTGAAGGTTATAAAAATGAAAATATGGCCAGAGATGTGGACACCATAAAATCCACCACTAATTATTTATATACTTTTTTTATGCGCAACAATATATTCGATGTCAATACTATATAAAGTAGTGGTCCTCTCCACAACAATGGCAGTTTACATAGCTGCCAAAAAAAACCTACAAAGATATGTTATGGATTCAATGATTCTTAGGAGAGGATAGAATAAAAAAAAATGTATATAATATTTTGACTACTTCATGCTCATGGAATTTTACAAAAGGATTAAAACAAGGTGTTGTGGCTCATTTGCATTACCTTTGAAATATTTTTCAAAACACCAAAAAATCATATATGTTAGAAAATGCAAAATTTTGTATGCCAAACAAGAATTTTGATTTATATGTTGGGACATTAACATTTAGTGATGAGATGTGAAGGTAGGTCAAAGGATTGGATAACAAAAATAAAGCTCAGGTGGGTTTTAACACCGTGGAGAAAGACGGAGTTGCACGAGTTCATTGAATAAACTATCACAGGGAGTAGCATGGAGAAGATGGAGCTGTAAAGTAGCAACAGCCAAAGATACAGAGAAATCAGTTAAGGAAGAAAACCTTTAGAAGATTACCAAAGGAGGTGATCTAACAGTGACAATTAAATCGTAGAATTAAAGTGAGAGATGGATGGATGAAGTTGCATTGCAAAGTTAAGTTTGAAAAGTTGTGAAGTGGATATGTATTGGCATAGCACAATTTTTCATCAGTGATTATTTAGTTTATGTGTTATGGACTTCGCAAGTTAAACAAAATAACTTGTGATGCTGTAAGAAGCGAAATTTGCGATGAGATAAAGGGAGGAGCCGTGTGTTGCCACAATTATTCAACGCATATCGCACATCGACAGGTTTAGAGTTTAGCATTAAGTCTTTGCAAGGTAAAGTATTTTGGTTGCGCTGTAACAAAATGGGAGATGGCGGTGTGAGACAATACTGCGGGACCGTTGGATTGGGGTGCAGATCAACAGTGGAGGTTAAATCGCAAAAAAATAAGTTTCACACATCAACGTTATTATTTTTTACCATTTAATCTATTTTTTATACTTGCTGACGTGCGATATCGAATAAGTTGCAAAGTGTGATTGCTTCTAATTTGTCAGGTCATGTGTGGGCCTATAAACCACATGTCTATGGGTTTTCTATAAAGTTGCAGCCATGTATGCGATAAGGTAATGTGAAGGGGTGGCCAATGAATAAAGAGGCATAGGCAGAGTCGGGCAGAAGAATGTATAGTGACAATGTGGGAAGCACGACAGCTAGGTCAACTTAGGCACCAAGGCATTGTTACAGAACTATGCAGTTGCTGCATCATAACCAGAAAGAACACCTCAGAACTTCATGAGGACGCATCACCAACATTACATTCAGCAAAACGAACAATATTTCCAGTTTTTATTTGCTTTCTATGTATTATTACATAAGTAATATTAACAGTTTAGGTAGTCAATAGTTTCAAGAAGTTCAGCAATTATGAACTACTTTGATGTATTTTAGTAGATAGAAATAAAGAAAAATGGTTACGAGTTTTGGACCTCCGGCTCACTGTTAATTTGGTACTGAATTTTTTGAGAAATTAATGAAAGAAGATCAAGTTTCCTGCACCTGTTGATGTTTATATTTCTTTCTAGTTTCACTCTGTGTTTATTCCTCTTTGAATGAAGTGAATTAATGTAGCAGTCGGTCTCTTAATTACATTTGTGAGTAAGAGTTAAATCACCTTAATTTTTTCTCCTTCACTTCATCTCTTTTGTTTTCACAAACTCTTGATGAAACTTTAAAGTAATAGATTCTGTTTTTACAAAATATTATTTCAAGTTTTCACTCTCTCCGTGATTTCCTCTTAAACTTAAAAGTGATAGATTTGGTTTCTCAGCATATCATTTTGAGTTTCTCTTATATTTCTTCTTTTAATTTCATTCAAGTATCAACAATTTATGGCATTGTGAAGGCTTTCATTATATCATATTATTTAGGGTATTAAGTAATTAAATTCCAAAGGTTTTGAAACAAAGGCCATTTGATATCATAATTGTGACATAAATTTATAAAATTTCTTAAGCATTAATTCCTTATCATAGCCAAGGGATTTTTTCTTGAGATACAACATTTTCTAGCGCCGTTGCCTGGGAGGAAGAAATGAAGTTTATTTTTCCCTAGGTTTTTTACATTATTTCCTCTAGTTGTTCAATGAGGAGGAAATATTGGGCTCTGTTTGTTATTTTCAAAATTCTGGCTTTCAAAATGCCTCACAAGAGGTCAGATACCTCACAACAGATAGTCCATGCTTTGCCAGACCCAGAAATATTGGTTTCTAAAAGACTCAGAAACCTAAAACTCCTTCAATACCTGATCCTACATTGTCTCCTCCTGAAAGTAGTTCTCATAACCCTTTGTTTGAATATATTTCTGAGGAACTCTCTTTCTTGAAACAATATTCTCCTTCCACACCCATTCATTTTCAAGAACCTAAGTTAGAAGAACATTATTTCGAGTTTGTTTCTTTTACCTTAACTCAAGCTCAACCAAATATAGTTGCTAGTTCTTCTGCCATTCTTCGTCAACCCACTCCCATATTAGTTTTGTCTCCACCCTCATTCACTTTCACAATAGTTTCATCAACCTTAACTACCCAAAGAACAGTTAACCAAGGTGTAAATATGGCAGCACCAGCCCTTTTGTTGAACATATGTGCTCCACTATATCTTGTGCAACCAATGAATTCCATCCCTCAAGAATACCTCAAATTACTTCCTCATTTCACTGGAGAAGATGAAGTAACTACAAAACAAAATTTACCCTTGTTTTGCACTTTTGTTGAGAATTTAAATATAGAACATCTTGATGTTGTTTGTGCAGTCTCTAGATGGAGAGGATATAAAATGGTTCAAAGGTTTACCAAATGGTTCAATAAATAATTGGGAAGAGTTAGAAACTCAATTCGCTTAGAGATGGGGAGAAAAGAGAGATCGTGGTTACTCATTAACAGAGTTTAATGCAATTAAAATAAGGCCTAATGAAAGCATTTCTGAGTTTGTAAAAAGATTCAACAAATTGTGCAATATTTTACCCATAGAGATGAAGCCCCCACCTGTAGGAGCAAAGGTAGTTTTTTCTGGGGCTTTTGAAGCTGATTTTAGCTTTACATTGAGAGAGAGAAGAGCCCCTACTCTTGAGCAGATATAGACAGATGATCTACAGATCGAAGCTAATATGACTGCAGCTAGAAAAACGAAAGGGAAACAACTTATCCAATAGAAGGAGAAAGCAAAAGAAGAATCATCACAAGATCTAAGAATTGAAGATATAACAAATTTAATGAAGCATATAACTAATAAGCTAGCCAATATGGAATTGGAAAATAAAAAACTCCCAAAGACAAGTACAACAAAACCGAGGGGGGTTTAGCCCTCAATTCAGAAGACATCCCATGCAAATTTTGCAGAGGGAAAGAAGAGATCAAGACCAAATTCAAGCACTATTTTTTATAGAAGCAACACCTGCAGAGCTGACTAAAGATGACCAAAGGAAGGCCGAGGATCAGGTATCTTCTATGTATGCAATAGAATAGGATGAAGAGGAATATTATGAGGGAGAATATGTTGAAGTTGAAGTATCTTTGATCAAGATGAAATCGATGAATACTATAGACAATTCAAATATTTCATGCAAGTTGGGTTACATAAAAGTATGATTTAAGGTCTAGAAATAGATCTAGAGTGCAGGATAATGAAGGTGAACAACAAGGTTTTGTTCCTCCTCCAGTGGCGACTCGACAACAAAAGGACCCTGTGAAATAGGTCAGTAAGCGGAAACAACCTGTAATTTCACTTAATAGAACAAATGTGTAGTAGGATGAATCTTCCTAGAACAAATCAGTTGACACTAATATTTTGGAGAAAGTTCCTCCCGTACCTGAACAAGAAGAAAATTCTAGAAAGAGTGAAGAAGAACCTGAAAAGAACGTTAATAAAAATCATGCTTTCAGTCTAGAAAAAGAGTTGGAGAAGGTTAAAATCCAGGTACCTCTTCTAGAATTAGCTAAAATACCAGTTTACAAGAAATAAATTTTAGAATTTATTAATCTCACATAGGTGGAAGATATAAGTGACACAGTGAACTTACAAGAAGAAAAGCCAGTGGTCACCTTTTTTCCTATGTAGAAGAAGTAGATCCTTCTATTCCACCTTTCTATATTTCTTTGTTGCTTCATGATTTTACTCTACATAATTGCATGTTGGACTCACGAGCGTCCCATAATCTCATGCCATTGTCTGTTATGAAGGAACTTAACTTGCATATTACCAAACCTTATAGGGATATGTATTCATTTGGTTACAAAAGAGTGAAATGTGTTAGGTTAATTGAAGATGTAGAATTTTCACTGGCACAAATCCTAGCAAAGAGTATAGTCATGGATGTAGTGGTTGATGACATCCCAACTAGGTTTGGAATGCTCTTTTCAAGATCTTGGGGAGAAAATTTGGGAGGTGTACTAAAATTAGATTTCACTTATGCTATCATTCTAGTTTTTAATGGGGAAGAAAGGAGATTGTACAGGGAAACAAGGTTTGTGAATACTACCTCCAAGAAATGTGCAGGAAATTCCCCTATTTATAGTCAAGAAACAAAATAAATTTCTTGTTTCATGCTGCATGAAGATGTAGAATTTTCTAAAGACACACGGAATCAACTCTCTTCAGTAGTTGTAAATAATGAGTTGCACTCAAGGAATATTTGTAAGTGAAAATTTTATGGTGCCTACTCCAAGGAGGGTGCAGGTGTTGGATTCTTTCTCATATCACGATAAGTTAACCTCGTGCCTTTCTATTTTAAACTAGAATCTGATTCAGAAAAAAATGTGGTTGAGTATGAGGCCTTAATCGCAAGCCTTCAAGTTGCTAAATAGATGGGAGTTAAATGTATTTCAATTTTTGGTGACTCTAAATTGATAATAAGGCATATTAAAAATCATTGTCAAACCAAGCATCTAAGATTGAGATCGTATAGGAATGAAGTTTGGGATCTGATAGAAAACTATTTTGGAGCCTTCAATCTTCATTATATTTTGAGCGAGGAGAATAGATTGGCTTATTCTTTAGTAGTTGCAGCCAACACCTTCAAACCTCCAATAAATCCAAGGTTAAGGTATGAAATTAAAATTATACATAGAGCTTATATCCCTGACAATCTAAAACATTGGTAGGTGTTTGATGATGATGAACAGATAAATCAGTTCCTAACAATGATTGGAAAATTTGAAGATGTTGAGATAGAACAATAGGAAGAACAAACATAACAGAAAGCAGAAATAAGAAACCTTAAGCAATCAATAGGTGAACAGAAAATTATCTAATTGAAAGATAATGTGCTCCCCAAAGCATTGGTTCCCTTTGAAATATTATTCGATGCTATTGATGTTGATGTTGATTCAAATAAAACACAACAAGAAGAAGAGATGGAATATTGTAATTTGAGAACTCAACAGGTACCCAAAATAGTGAAATTGTTCAAAGGTGTTCCCAAAAACTACAAATAAAGATACATTGATCTTTTTAAGAAATATATGGATGTGTTTTCCTGCTCATATGAAGACCTCAAAACATATGACAAAAGCATAATTCAGCATAAGATTCCATTGAAGGAAGGACTCAAACCACATAGACAAAAGCTTAGACAGATCAGTCCATTGTTGTTAGCTCCAATCGAAAAAAAGTGAAGAAATTTTTGCAGGCGAAAATTATAGTCCCTCCCAGATATTCAAACTTGGTTTCTAATATTGTCCCTATAAGAAAGAAGAATGGAGAGATAAGACTGTGTGTAGACTTCAGGAACTTGAACCAAGCATCTCTAAAAGATAATTATTCTTTGCCAAAAAAGGATTATGTCTTACAGAAGGTGACAGGAGCTCACAAGTTGTCTATGGTTGACGAATTTTCTAGGTATAATCAAGTAGAAGTAGAAAAAGAATATCAGAAGAATATTGCTTTCACTACACCCTGGGGCACCTTCATGTACACAAGGATGCCATTTGGCCTTATGAACGCAGGTGCAACATTTTAGAGGGCCATGGAGATAGCCTTCGTTGGTGACAGTTTTATAGTTATATATCTGGATGATGTAACTATTTTCTCAGGGTCAGATGATGAACACTTGGAGAATTTGCAAAAAACTTTTCAAAAGTGCAGAAAGTTTGGTCTGTCATTAAATCCCAAGAAATCATTATTTTCCTTAGAAGAAGGTAAATTATTGGGTCACATAGTTTCTAAACAAGGAGTAAATATTGACCCAGCAAGTGTGGAAGACATTCAGACTATTACTTTACCCAGAAGCAAGAAAGATATCGAGAGATTCCTGGGAAAAATAAACTTTTTGAGGAGATTTTTGCCCAATTATGCTGGGCTTGTGAGAACTATAACATATATGTTGAAGAAAAATGCAGAAGTGAATTAGGACAAGAGAGCAAGAGAAGAATTTTCTAGAATAAAGGAAGCACTGCAGGAAGCTCCAGTTCTGATTAGTCCATACTATCAAAAGGCCTTTCAGGTATTCTCATTTGCATCCCCCACTACTATTGTCACTGTGTTGTTGTAGAAAAATGAAGATAGTAAGGAGCAGTCAGTTTCATTTTTCAGTAAAGTTCTAAGAGATGTTGAGCTCAAATACAATATTCTGGAGAAACAAGTATATGATTTGGTCAAAGCACTGAAATCCTTTAGGACTTATGTGTTACAGTCTCAAGTAATTTCTTATGTTCTTAATTATGGTGTGAAAGATGTGTTGGTCCAAAGTGATGTTGAGGGAAAAAGGTGGAAGTGGATAGCAAAAATCCAAGAGTATGATTTTGACATCAAACCCACCAAGTTGGTCAAGGGACAAGGGTTATTGAAGTTGTTAACAAAAACAAATTTTCAAGTCTTTGGAATCAATCTGTTGGCACCAGTGGATGGAGTTTTTAATGAAGAAGGTCAAAACAAGTCCAAAACATGTATTCAATACAAATTTTTGTACTCTGATTGGTATAAAGATATTGTGCATTACCTGTGTTCCTTTTCCTATCCAACTTCACTAAATAGAAAAAAATACATATCTCTTAAGCTCAAGTCTCAGCCATATGTTATCATAGAAGAAAAGTTATACTGGAAAGATCCTGCTGGTATTTTGTTGTTATGTTTGACTGAAGGAGAATCTGTTGAAGTCACCAAACAATATCATGAAAGCCTATGTGGGACAATATAGCTAGAAGGTCACTCCTCATAAAATTCTCAATTTAGGCTTCTATTAGCTAACCCTGTTTACAGATGTTTATAGACTGGTCAGAATTTGTCAAAAGTGTTAGTTGTTTACTGAAAAGAGAAAACTTGCATCGTTACCTCTCATCCAACTATTTATTGAAGAACCTTTCAGGCAATGGGGATTGGATTTTATTCGAGAGATAAATCTACCATAAAGTGGATAGTTTAAGTGGATTTTGATTGCCACTGATTACTTTATAAAATGGGTTGAAGCAATACCCACTAAGAAGGCGAATAACCAAGCCTAGTGATGAAGTTTCTGGGGGAAAAAAATTTCAGCAGATTCGGATGTCCAGTCAGAATTGTGACTGATAATGCTCAGGTATTCAACTCTACTCGTTTCAGTAATTTTTGTCAAACATATAATGTAACTTTATCACATTCCATAACATATCATCCCTAGGGGAATGGATTGGCAGAGTCCTCAAATATTGTCAGAATCTCGAAGAAGAAAATCACTGAGAATCAGAAGGATTGTGATATGAAGTTGAATTTCAACCTCTGGGAAGTTCAAGTCAGCCTAAGGAGATCTACTGGGAAGTCTCCCTATGAACTAGTTTATGGGAATCAAGCATTATTTCCTACTCAACTAGCCAAACCAATGATTTCTTTCCTTCCAGAAGCTTAGGGAGAACCTAATGCTCTGGTAAGAAGATTGAACAAGACAATTGAATCAAGTGAAAATAGAAACAAAGTTAGGGATAACTTGATTACTTATCAGGAAAAGATGAAGTTTATATTTGACAGAAAAGAAAAAGAAGTTCTCTTTCAAGCAGGAGATTTGGAATGAAGATGGGACACAAGACGAGAAGAAAAGGGGAAGCATGGTAAATTTGACCCTCTATGGTATGGTCCATACAGAATCTCTGAGGCAAGGTCAAATAACACATTCAGTCTGGAATATCTACATGGAGATTTAGTAGAGATGCCTGTGAACGTGCAGTATAAAGCATTATTTCCAATATTAAAAGTCGGCATTCCACCATTGTAAATACCGAATTTCTCATTGTTCATATGTCACCAAGCAATATTTGACTCCATTCCCAATGGATAAGGCACTAATTTATGCTCTGGTAAGAAGATTGAACAAGACAATTGAATCAAGTGAAGACAGAAACAAAGTTAGGGATAACTTGATTACTTATCAGGAAAAGATGAAGTTTATATTTGAAAAATAAGAAAAAGAAGTTTTCTTTCAAGTAGGAGATTTGGTACTAAGATGGGACACAAGATGAGAAGAAAAGGGGAAGCATGGTAAATTTGACCCTCTATGGTAGGGTCCATACATAATCTCTGAGGCAAGGTCAAATAACACATTCAGTCTGGAATATCTACATGGAGATTCAATAGAGCTGCTTGTGAACGTGCAGTATAAAGCATTATTTCCAATATTAAAAGTCGGCATTCCACCATTGTAAATACCGGATTTCTCATTGTTCATATGTCACCAAGCAATATTTGACTCCATGCCCAATGGATAAGGCACTAATTTGTAGTTCTTAGCGCTTCCGTGGAAAAAAGCACTATCCCCAGGTGGAGACAGATGTTGTGGATCGTTCGCATTTACCTTTGAAATATTTTTCAAAACACCAAAGAAGAATATATGTTAGAAAATGTAAAATTTTATATGTCGAAGAAGAATTTTGATTTTTATGTTGGTAAATTAACATTTTGTGATGAGATGTGGTAGGTCGAAGGATTGGATAACAAGAATAAAGCTTAGGAGGGTTTTAACATCATGGAGAAATATGGAGTTGCACGAGTTCATTGAATGAACTATCAGAGGGAGTAGCGTGGAGAAGATGGAGCTATAGAGTGGCGATAACCGAAGAAACATAGAAATCATTTAAGGCAGAAAAACTTTAGAAGATTCCCAAAGGAGGCAATCTAACGACGAGTATTAAATTGCAAAATTAAAGTGAGAGATGGATGGACCAGGTTGCATCACCAAGTTAATTTTGAAAAGATGCGAAGTGGAAAAGTGTCGGCATAGTATGATTTCGCATAGGCGGTTATTTATTTTATGCATTAAGTACTTCGCAAGTTAAACAAAATAACTTGCGATGCGGTAAGAAGCGAAACTTGTGATGCGATAAAGGGAGGAGCCACATGTTGGCATAATGATTCAGCACATATCACACATCGACAGGTTTAGATTTTAGCATTAAGTCTTCGCAAGGTAAAGTATTTTGGTTGTGATGCAACAAATGGGAGATGGCGGTGTGAGACAATACAACGGGACCGTTGGAATGGGGTGCATATCAACGGTGGAGGTTAAATCACAAGCAGAGAAGTTTCGCACATTGACATTATTATTGTTTACTATTTAAGCTATTTTTTTATAGTTTCCAACATGCAATATCGAATAAGTTACGAAGTGTGATTTCTTCTGATTGTTCTGGTCGTGTGTGGGCCGATAAACTACAGGTCTGCGGGGTTTGTATAAAGTTGCAGCTATGTATGTGATAAGGTAATGCGAAGGGGTGGCCAATGAATAAATAGGCATAGGCAAAGTCGGGAAAAAGAATGTATAGTGGCACTATGGGAAGCACGACAACTCAGTCAAGTCGGGCACCAAGGCGTCGTTATAGAACTATGCAACTGCTACATCATAACCAGAAAGGACACCTCGGTACTTCATGAGGATGCATAAGCAACATCAGATTCAGCAAAATAAAAAATATTTCCAATTTTTATTTGTTTTCTCTATATGACTGCATAAGTAATCTTAACAGTTTAGGTAGTCGAATAGTTTCAAGAATTTCATCAGTTATGAACTACTTTGATGTATTTAAGTAGATAGAAATAAAGAAAAAGGGTTCCAAGTTTTGGACTTTTGGATGACTGTTAATTTGGTACTGAATTTTCTGATAAATTAATGAAAGAAGATCAAGTTTCCTACACCTGTTGATGTTGATATGTATTTCCACTTTCGCTCTGTGTTTATTCCTCTTTGAATGAAGTGAAGTAATGTAGCAGCCGGTCTCTTAATTACATCTGTGAGTAAGAGTTAAATCACCTTAATTTTTTCTCCTTCACTTCATCTCTTCTCTTTTCACAAACTCCTAATGAAACTTTAAAGTAATAGATTCTGTGTTTACAACATATTATTTTGAGTTTCCTCTCTCTCCATGATTTCCTATGAAACTTAAAAGTGATATATTCTATTTCTTGGCATATCATTTTGAGTTTCTCTTACAATTCTTCTTTTCATTTCATTCAAGTATCAACATTTTATGGCATTGTGAAGGCTTTCATTATATCAGATTATTGAGGGTATTAAGTAATTAAATTCTAAAGGTGTCAAATAGAGGCCATTTTATATCGTAATTGTGACATACATTTATAAAATGTCTTAAGCATTGATTCCTTACCACATCCAAGGGATTGTTTCTTGAGATACAACACAAGGTATGGTTGTTTGGGCACACAATGTTGATAATCCTTAGTGTTTCCCCCATGGTAGTATCCCATTACAAAGCCTATTTACATACTAAGAATCATTTATGGTAAAATGGGTGTGTGAGTGACGAGTTAGTGGACATATATATTTTCATTTGTTTAATAGATAAACATACCAATAATTTCCCTACAATTTTTCACATTAAGGGGGACAATAATTCATACTTTCAATGTTTAATGAAAATTGTAATGACGTAGACTAACTCTAGAAGTCTGCATAAGAATAATAGATGGAAATAAATGACAAAATTTACCAGAAAACATCTATCAAGATATTCATGGAGATATCACTACAAGGAAAAAACCCTCTAGCGGAGGTTATAACGGAGGTTTTTAGTGTCATAAAATTGGCCAAAATTGTCAAAAAAACATTTGCTACAACATTCATTTTTGGTAATGGAGGTTTTGGCAGAGCTTCTAACAAAATTTCAACACAACTAAAAAAAATTGGGCAGTCAGAGGTTATTATGAATGTTTTTTCTCATCGTTGCGCTAATCAAGTGTCAGCGCACTGGTGCGTTTTAGATTGAGTGCACCGGTGCTGCAAACCTACCAAGCACCAGGATGGAAAATAAATATAGGACTCCCCGGGGTGGTTAGCACCATCCCAGTGTGTGTCAGCCAGACAGTCGCCCCTAGGTGGTTGAAGGTGCATGCATCGGGCCATTAAGTTCTAAAACTGCACTGGGCGCATTGTAGGTGATACAATGTACCGGCCCGTTCACTATGGTATGTGGAATTTTTTTTAACAAATGAATTTGAATGCTTATAAAATCATATGGATGGAGTTATTAGTTGAGCATGACATTGAGATTAAGCATATTGAGGGAAAGGAGAATAAAGCGGCAGATGTTATTAGTCAAAGAGTGCACCTGATGCATGCTTCAGTAGTAAGTGTGTGTATGGTTGAAACAATATTCGATGTTATAGAAGTTGGGAATTTAGACCAACAATATTTTTCCATAAAGAATAATTTGAAAAGAGAAGTAAAGAAGCCAAATTATATGGATTATGAAGTTAGAGAAGATGGAATTCTTCTTTATATAGGTTGTGTATACATGTTAGACATGTAAAAAATGAAGGAATTGATTTTCACAGAAATGCATAGAGTTCCTTATGCAAGACACTCAAGTTATCAAAAAACCATTATAGTAGTCAAAAAGCTGTATTTTTGGCTTGGATTAAAGAATGATGTGGTAAATTAAATAGTAGGGTGTCTATAGTTTCAAAGAGTTAATATTGAGCAAAAGAACCCAACAATATTGTTGTACCCTATATGCATTCTTGAGTGGAAGTGAGATGTGGTATCAATTGATTTTATAATCCAATTTCGTGGGAAAAAAAAGGGCATGATGAAATAATGATTGTGGTTGATAAAATTACCAAATTTGATTATTTAATTCTATTTAAACTGGTGTATAATGCAGCTAACATAGCTTATATTTATATAAGGGAAGTTTCCATGTTGAGCGGTCTACCTAAGGAAATCATTTCAGACATAGATCCAAAGTTCAAGTATAATTTTTGGATGGCATAATTTAAGGGGTTATGTACCAATTTGAATTTTATTATTGAATATCACCTAGACACTTATAGGCAGACTGAGTTGGTTAATCAAGTAATCGAGGATACGTTGCAAATTTATGTGATGGATAAACCATCCAGATGGGAGGACTACCTACATTTGGTAGTGCTTGCGTACAATAATAGATATCATCATTTGTTAAAGACGAGTCTGCTTAAAGCATTATATGGTAGGAATTTTCATACTCCTATGAGTTGGATCAATATCATAGAAAAAGTCATGGTTAATATCGAATTTCTCAAAGAAATGGAAGAGAAGGTTGTGAAATATAGGAAAATTTTGAAAGTTTCTCAAGACAACAAGAAAATCTATGCAGATAAGCATAGAATTAATCAAGAATTTAAATTTGGATATCATGTGTTCTTAAGAGTTAAATCATGAAAGTGCTCAGTGAAACTTGTCATTTGTGCTAAATTAGAAGTAGGTTATTGTGGACCATATGAGATCCTTGAGAGGGTAGGTTTTGTTGCATATAGGCTTTCATTTCTTGAATTAATGCATATTCATGATGCATTTCATGTATCATTGTTTAAAAGGTATATTCATGGTATTGGTCATGTGATTAATTGGCATATGATCCAAGTGGAACGATAAGGATATTTTCAGGTCCAACCGATACAGATTTTGGACAAGATGGTCAAAGTGCTATGGAATTAAGCTGTCAGCGTGCTAAAGGTGCAATGTACCATGTTCAATTCTCATGAGGCTACATGAGAGCAAGAATAGGTAATGAGGGAGGAGTAGCCTCATATTTTTTACTTGTATGTTATATATACATGTATGTACATGATGAAGTGAGGAAAGTACACAAAATAGGGGGAGAGAATTTAACACCCATGCTCCTTTATGCTAATATAAATATATGTACATTGATATTTAGGTTGGTAGGCCATTTATTTTGTGTTCTTGTGTGCCTATGTGTTTATGTTTATATATATTTTGGCTAGAAAACCTTTGTGTATATATATTTCATTTTTTCTAAGTGGTCAGAGGCCCAAGATTGTAAATATGATGTAAATGGTTGTACATATATTATAATAATAATAATAATAAATAATAATAAAATAGATTGGTCACAAAGCCCACTCCATGGAAATGAGCATGGGGGTAGAGAAACTCCATGGTGGCAAAGGAAAAAGTGTGATGTGATAGGAGTTGGAAGAAAAGGACACACGGGGCTTGCATGGCCTAATGGGGTGCCACATGAAAAAGAGAGGTTGTGCTTATAAAGGATGAGTATTTTTCTTATGAAAATTTAACCATTCAGTTAATCATTTAGGATGGCTGTAGGGATTCATCTATGACTAGGTGAGCCAAACAGAGATTCTTGGTTATGAACTAATTAGTGAGCCTTGTGCTTGGGTTTTGGAACTAACTAGGGAATTTTAGTGGGTGAGTCTTTTGCTTGGAATCTAGAACTAATAAAAATTCTGGTGAACCTAGTTTTAGAAACTAGCTAGTCAGCCTTGTGTTAGGATTATGGAACTAGATGGGAGTTGTTCCAATGCATCTGACCAGTTGGTCAACCTTATTCTTGTGTTTTGGAATTGACTAGGAACCGATTTTTTTTATGGATTTGGAAGCTTCCTAGAAGCCTTGGAAGCAACATGAGCTCCTAGAAGCCTAGAGTTGAGACCATTCATGGTTCATTGAAAGGCATTCTAGAAGGTGGGCACTGTAGAAATTATATAAATTATGTGTTATATGTCCAAGATTCTCCTGATCTCACACTATTTTAACTTCATGAAAAATACAGAATCTATTCCACCGTTGATCATTCGCGAAAATTAAATCAAGATTGCAATGGATACATGAAACAATAAAAATTCACACAAATTAACACAATTGTTTAATGGGAAAGCCTGAAGCTGAAAACCCCAACTATATGTATATAATATATGTCATAGAGATCATGTAACAATCCTCATACAAAGCTGATCATATCAAGCTCTCAGTACAATACAATCGCTACACACTAATCAGGTCCGATCTTGCAAATCCATGCACCAATCTTTGCCACCTACTAGCCTGCCTCTACTGCACAATCCCTGATGAAGAATGGTTCTGAATGAGTTCGAATTACTCCAGCCTTTCTCATGCAATCCTCATTGGCATCTCCACTGAGTGTTGAATGCAATCAATGCATCACTATAGTCACAATTGATAGTCACACTTGCTCTTTCACCTATCTCTCCACTGGTCTCCACTGAAACTACCATGCACTGTAGTTAACTGATGTATTCTTCAGTTGATTAATGAGTTATTATTTATGAATTAATTAACTAATTAATTCACTTACTCTCACTAGTGTCACTTGTATCAAATGCAGTTAGACTAGATACAACTAGCTCAACTGTGTCTAACTGAGTTAAACTGAACACAACTCCACCAAGTACTTCTACAACTCCACCAAACTCTGTCACATGGGTTCTAACTAAGGTCCTCCATGCAATAGCTCCAGTAAACCCTTAGGAATAGCGTAATTCCTTCTGTCAGCTCCTGTGCCACATCTGTGCACTTAACTGAAGTGCTCCAAGAGAATAAGATAATGTTTAGAGTCCAAATATTATTAAGAGCTAATAATATTCAACATATATATTTTAGACTGGTAGTCTAAAAATAGACTCTGCCCAATATGTCTAAAAATAGAAGTCCATATATTTTTCCAACTTGACCAACCATCCACAAATAGCATCCTGCAACTCATAGAATATGATCGACATGTCTAAAAATAGACATAGTCTAAAATTAGACTTTGCGCCAAAAATAGCCTGCGGGCCCACTTAGTGAAGGCGACTCTTTTCACTAAGCTCATCATCTTGTTGAATCTCAACACTCCCTCTCAACAAGGTAGGGATTATCTCGCTACCCGATCCTCGTCTCTATGGTTTTCAAATTTTCTCCTAGTGAGCGCCTTCGTCAGAATATCTGCATCCTGATCCTCCGTGGGAATGTAAGAAAGCAACATGATATTTCGTTGCACACAATATCTGATATGATGGTACCGGATGTCAATATGTTTAGATCTATCATGAAATACTGAATTAACCGAGAGTTTAATGAAACTCTAATTATCACAATATATCATAGTAGGATCTAAGTGTGAGCCGAACAACCCGACCAAGATCTTTTTCATCCATATAGCCTCGCATGCAGCCAAAACTGCTGCCATGTACTCGGCCGCCACTGAACTGAGTGCCACAGATCTCTGTTTCCTGCTATACCGAGAAACTGTTGTAGATCCAATATTGAATATCCCTCCAGATGTGCTCTTTCTATTCATTGGGCTCCCTGCCCAATCTGCATCCATGAAGCCATGCGGCTTCAACTCATCCGACTGTCTGTACCACAATCCATATCCCAATGTGCCCCTGAGATACCTCAGGACATGCTTGCCTGCCTTCCAAAAGAGATTGGTAGGCTTAACCATCGTGTGAAAGCTAGCTCACAACATAGCATATGTCCACTTGTACACCAAATACATGAGTGAACCAACTAACCGTCAATAAACAAAGGGCATCCACTCACCGTCGATGTAGCATCCTCCTCTTCCTCCAACCACCAGAAGAGGAGGTTTCGTAGGCTTGGTACTTTGCATGAAACTTCTCCAGTATCTCCCGAGCGTACTTGCCTTGAGACACAAACAGTTCACCTTTCCGCTGCCAAATTTCCAATCCCAGGAAATAATGAAGGAGGCCCAAGTCCTTCATCTCGAACTCCTTTGCAAGATCTGTCTTGCATGAGTGTATCAACAGTTCATCACCCGTTAGTATTAAATCATCTACATAAAGCACAATGATCAAAAGCTTACCCTCCACCACAATCTGGTATAGGTTTGGATCTGCCTCACTCTTGGGGAAACCAAGTCCGATGAAATAACTGTCTATCCGTGTGTACCAAGCACAGGGTGCTTGTTTCATCCCATACAACGCTCTTTTGAGCCCGCACACTCCTGAAGATTTTGAATCCTTCAGGATGCTCAATGTACACCTCCACCTCAATGACTCCATTGAGGAATGTAGTCTTCACATCCATCTGATGAATGTACCAACCCATCTGCACTGAGAGAGCAAGGATGGTTCGTATGGAAGAATACCTTGCGACAGGTGCAAAGGTTTCTTAATAGTCAATCCCCTCAATCTGTGAGAAGCCTCGGGCAAAAAATCTTGCCTTATAATTCTCAACGCTCCCGTCAGTAGCTTGCTTCACTTTGTAGATCCATCTCGAACCTACCACTTATTTCCCTTCCAGCCTTGGGACAATCTCCCATGCACTGTTTTTGACAATCGAATCATACTCTTCCACCATGGCATCTACCCATGCGGGATCCTCCACATATTCCTCGAAAGAGGATGGCTCCGTCACAATACACTTACTCATCAGAGCCATGTATCTAGAAAATCGATCAGGTGACTGTCTCTGTCTATGCCGTGATGTAGGAACTCCTACATTCTACACCGCATCAAGATCTCGCCCTCGCTCGCCTTCTCGTAGTGCACTCCCTCCGCCCTCCGATGTTTGACGCCACATGAGTGGACTCCTCCACTCCATGAATCTCCTCCTGTGGCTAATCCACATCCAGAGGCTCATCTTTGGGAAGAAGAAGTTCCTCCTCCGCATGCAAGTGTAACTCCCTCTCAAGTGATAACTTCATGGCTTTCACCTCATTGAATTTTATATCCCGTCGCACAATAATCATCCGACTGTTTGGAAAATACACACCATAGTTATGGGGTGTTTCTGTGTACCCCAAAAATATCCCAACTTCTGCAGTTGGCTCCAACTTCTTCTTGGCATCCTTCGTCACATGAATGTAAACAGGTGAGTCAAAAATATTCAAATGAGAAATATCAAAGCTTACCGTAAAAACACCTCTTCGGTGTACCTATGCCAAGTACTCTATGAGGATACCATGGTACATAAACTATAGTGTTGCATGCCTCTGTACCCACAAGTGTATGGGCTGTCTCCACATCATACCCGTATGTAGCACCCATGGGTTCTGTTTATTTTCCTCTGGCTGACCCCTATTTGTTGTGGGTTATGAGGCGCTATGAGTTCTCTTTGAATTCCTTTCTTTTGCCGTGTCTTTGAATTTTCTAGAGATGTATTCACCACCATTATCACTCCGGAGAGCTTTCACTTGCTTCCCCGACTCTTTCTCAACCGGTGCCTTGAACTCATAGAACTTTAAGTATGTCTCTCTCTTCTTCTGCATGAATAAGATCTAGCACTTACAAAATAATTCATCAACAAATATCACATAATACCTGTGCTTTTTTGTTAAAGCAACCAAGAAAGGTCCACACATGTCTTTGTGAATTCTCTCAAGGATTTTCGAAGCACGACTATCCTTATCATGAAAGGTGGTCTTCACAAATTTTCCCAAAGTACATCCCTTGCACTGATCTGACTGCGCAAGTGTACCCTTGGGAAGCCCGGTAGAAATCTGCTGCAAAATTTTCAAAGCGCCATGGTGAAGATGGCCCAATCTCCTGTGCCACAATTCACCCTCATCCCGGCTCACCACTCCTGCTTTGCCTGCCATTGCTGCGCAGCCATCTACCTTCAATTGATAAAGATTCTTAACTCGAATCCCTATCCTCCTGGTTTGACCAATTTTTTTACTGTGCAAGAAGGCTTTTCCCTCACTAAAAACAACATCATAACCCTTGTCTTCCAACATCGCCACAGAGATCAGATTCTTCTTCAATCCTGGAACATGCATGACATCCTTCAAGATGAAAGGTTTACCAGACTCCCTCTCAAAGGAAATGGTCCCGATACCAGTCGCACTGTATCTACCATCATCGCCCATCTCGATGTGCACTCCAAGATCCTTTTCCTCCAGATCACTAAACAAATCTTTGTCTCTGGTCATATGGAAAGACGCACCACTGTCAAGAAACCACACCGATCCCATCACACTTGAAACCAAGCGTGCAATCAAAGAAAAGTCAAGCTCAAACTGCGAGGATAAGGCCTCTCCTACTGCAGAACCAACAACGCTCTTATTCTTCTTCTTCTGTGGGCAATTAGTGGCGAAATGCCTGTGTTGGTGATAGTGAAAACACTTCACCTTGGACAAATCTTGCTTCTTGCCTTTAGCTTCGGATTTGGAAGATTTCTTCCCTTTTCCTTTCCAAGCTTTGCCAGCCAAAGCACAATTTTCTTCATCTTCATTCTTCGATGAAGATCCATCCCTGGTACCCCGCCTTATCTCCTCCTGCACAAGATCCGACGAAAGTCGCTCCCATCCTAGCAATTTCTCCCGTCCATTGACAAAGCCTTCGTAGCTATGCCAACTCTTAGGAAGCCCAAGGAGAGCCAAGCTCACCAAGTCTTTTTCATCAACAGTAACCCCCACATTTCCCAGGTCATCCTTGCAGTGGACAAACTTCGTGAGGTATTTTGGTATACATCACAATTTTCTTCGCATTTGTATTTTTCTTCGAGCTTTTCTTTAAGTGCCAACTCTCCGGGTCACTTCTAGTTTAGGAACAAGTCCTGTCAAGGAGAGTTGCCAAAAGAATGGAGGCTTTCCATGAAGGCTAGGACACAATGTGGTCCTTCACACCTTCCAACGTAATCCTTCAACACTTTGCTACCTTCTTTTTCCATGCGTCAAGTGCGGCTGCATTGCTAGAAGCAGGCTTCGGAATATCAACATCTATGAACTCCTTTAACCCATTATCATCTAGCACCGCCTCCATCATTTCCTTCCATGCTATGCAATTTGAGCTCCCATAAAGGGCATACTCCAATCGCAATCCGTTGAAAGACATTTCAATGAATGCTCAACTTCGACACCAAGAAAACACTGCAGCAAATTCGAATTCCACCAGCACAAAACTCAACTGCTTCAATAATTTCAATCTCCTATGATCAATACTGCTTCGATACCATGTATAAATTATATAACTTATGTGTTATATGTCCAAGATTCTCCCGATCTCACACTATTTTAACTTCATGCAAAATACAGAATCTATTCCACCATTGATCATTTGTGGAAATTAAATCAAGATTGCAATGCACAGATGAAACAATAAAAATTCACACATATGAACACATTTGTTTAACGAGAAAGCCTAAAGCTGAAAACCCTAACTATCTGTATAAAATACATGTCATAGAGATCATGTAACAATCCTCATACAAACTTGATCATATCAAGTTCTCAATACAATACAATCGCTACACACTAATCAGGCCCGATCTTGCAAATCCATGCACCGATCTTTGCCACCTGCTAGCCTGCCTCTACTGTGCAATCCATGCATAAGAATGGTTCTGAATGAGTTTGAATTACTCCAGCCTTGCTCACGCAATCCTCATTGGCATCTCCACTGAGTGTTGGATGCAATCTATGCATCACTATAGTCACAACTGATAGTCACACTTGCTCTTTCACCTATCTCTCCACTGGTCTCCACTGAAACTGCCATGCACTGTAGTTAACTGATGTATTCTTCATTTGATTAATGAGTTATTATTTAGTGAATTAATTAACTAATTAATTCACACCACTCTCACTAGTGTATCAATCGGTTAGACTAGATACAACTAGCTCAACTGAGTCTAACTGAGTTAAACTGAATACAACTCCACCAACTACTTCTTCCAATCACATAACTCTACCACTTGGAGTTCTAACCGAGACCCCCCATGCAGAAGGCCTAAAACCCTAGGAATAGCGTAATTACTTCTGTCAGCTGCATGTGCCACATCCAGGCATCAAACTGAAGTGCTCCAAGAGGATAAGATAATATTTAGAGTCCAAATATTATTAAGAGCTAATAATATTCGATATATCTATTTTTAGACTGGCAATCTAAAAATAGATTCCGCCCAGTATGTCTAAAAATAGAAGTCCATCTATTTTTCCTGACTTGACAAACCATCCACAAATAGCATCCTGCAACTCATAGAACATGATCCATATGTCTAAAAATAGACTTTGCGCTAAAAATACCCTGCAGGCCCACTTAGTGAAGGCGACTCCTTTCCACTAAGCTCATCATCTTGTTGAATCTCAACAGGAACCATTGAGGGGTTGGCAGGGTGAAAATAATGTGTTTTCACTCGGGCGCATGTTTCGGGGGAAGTGTGAGTATGTGGTTGGAACAATGGTTATTGGGTTGGAACCTTAGCTATTGATGCATAGATTTTTTCTAGTTTATACCATTTCCTATGGAGTTGCAACCCTAGCTTGGGGGTAATCCATAGTTGATATTTATGAACCATGAGGTCTATGGCTGGGTGGAACGTGGAGAGCCCACAACCAGTTGGATTATATGTGAAAGATACTATATTTATATTTGTGTATTGTGTTGAATAATGTATTTATAGTTAAACCCTAGTTTTAGGGTTCAGTGCATTTATGTGTTTTTGCGTTAATTTTCGTTGTGCATTTTTGTATTTATCTTTTATGTGTTAAACATATTAGAAATGACATTTAGTAATTCATTCATGGTAATGGGGAACTCATGAGTGCAAGAGAGAAGTCACAGAAGAGTTATGGTTTTATCACTTCTGCGATGAAAATTTTATAAATTACAATAATATTGGTTATGTAGTGTTTCCGAGGGGTAGTTGGGGATGTTATAGCTAGGGTTCTAGTGTATTTTAATTTATTGATCTAGTTCTATTTGGGTTTGGTGTTTTTTATCTTGTTTTAGAATATAGTATTCCTACTAAAATCTCATTGCATTGTAATTGTTAATATTGTTGGTTTAGTAGGAATTATTGTGGTGTTTGTAGTTGTGGATGTTTTAATGAGATTTCACTTTTAAGAGTTATATGTATCTAATAATGACTAAGTACTACAACTAAGTTGGGTGCTAACCAGTTTACAATGACTTTAGCCTAATGTCATGGCTTTAGTTATGCATCGAAGTATTTTGTTGATTGTGCATGTATTGGGAGTTTTTTTAGTCAATATGTCTACATCTATATTGATGTTCATCTTCTTTGGTATTTTGGTTTGGGGAATTTTTCATTTTTTTGGTTTTTTTTTTTATGTTCTATTTTATTCTCCCGTGGGAAATGTTATAGTGTCATATTTTTGTGGGTGATGGTCTATATTTTAATTCGATGCCAAGGATTTTATTTCTAAGAATTGAAAGGAATCGTTGGCTATAACTACTTTAAGAGTGCTCTCAGACCATCATTGTACCTATTTTGGGGTACTTGACAATGGCTCTATTTATTAGTGGATGTTTGAGTAATGAATGCCCTTGTTCATTGTTACTACATTTCTTCTTCACCTTGTTGGTGTTCTAGTGGGTTTTTGGGTTTTCGCTTAAGAATTTTCACAATTGTTAGGGATTGTAGCAATATTGGTTATCATGATTGTTTTTTGTGTTTTGATAATTTTTTGCCTCTCATCATGGAGGTGGATGGTGTTTGGGTTTGGGTTTCATTTTATTCTTTGTATGTTCTAGTTTTGATTGTATTTTTCATTTTGACTCTTGTATTGAATAATTATATTTAGTTGTGTTACTACTAATGCTCCATTGTATTATTTCTATTGGTCTTGTCAACCATGGACTGGCATGGATTTTTTTTTGTTAGTCATCATGGGTGTTCTAATGGGGTTTCACCTATCACCTTAGATTGGTGTTTTGATAGGGTATGAGTTGTCAACTCCTACTAGAAAGAATTGAAATTATTACTAAGAAGATTCATTTTAGTAGATTGATTCAGGAAATTGAATAGGATTTTAAGATGTTTTCATTTATACACTATACAAAAAAAATCATATCTTGAAATGGTTTGAGTTATTTATATTCCAATGAAGCATAGTAGGTTTGTTAAGCATTATATTAATAATTTGAATGCATGCATGTTTTTTATAGTAATTTATTCTACATTAATTTATGTTTTCCTTTAAGGTGATGCATTTTGTGAATATATTCCTATGAAAAAAATCATAATTTGAGTTACAAGTATTCCTTCTAGTTGTCAAATTATTAGGGTTCTATTATGTTTTTTTGGTGGACTGATGGGGTTTTTCCTTCACTGAAATTCATGTTATTAGTGTTTTGATGTGGTTTTTCCTATGGGGTTTTTTTATAAATGTTGAATTTAATCATGGAAATTTTAATATGTAATGAAGTGCTTCATAAAGTTGACTCGAGAAAAGAGTTGAAGTTGACCGACTGAAATAGTGGTGGTTTTGGGCACACAAATTTTTGTACCCATGGTTTTGTGCCATGGAGTTAATATAATGAAGCCTTTAAAATGCTAGGTGAAGACTCTATGGTGATGTCCCAAGGAGGTGATAAGTGAAGGCTTACCTGGTCGGCTAGGATGGGTTTTGGCCAAGAGACTAATGGAATTTCATTCACTGGGTTTTTCCTAGAGTTGGGAATTTAAAAAAAAAAAAAAAGCAAAAGAGAGGAAATTCCAACCTAAATGTTGTTGAAATTGTAGAAAGAAAAGGCTTAATTTAACTAGTGCCTTAGTCAAATGGAGAAAATTTGATTTTCCACGTCAGCAGGATGACTTGGGTTATAATTAGCTAGAGTGACATGGCCTTGTCTAATAATTAAGTCTGTGAATTTGAGTTATATGCTAGAAGTAGAGTTGTGCATGAGTTGATTGTTAAGATCTAGCAATATACTTGAGTTATTGTTAGTTAAACTTAATTAATTGATCTCTAGTCATCATTTGAGTCAGTCGATAGTTAGTTGAGTAGTTATGACTATTGTTAACTCACTAATCTCTGAGTTAACTAGTTGATAAGCTAAAAATAGACCATTCATGCATGGAATTCAAATTTCCTAGTTAAGTGGATGGAAAAGGAAAATTTGTATTTATAATTGTATATTGTTGAGTGTACAGTGCTTTTTCACTTAGCAAGGGACCAGTTTCCCTTGGATTTGCGCAAGGAAATAGGGAATTTCCCTATTATTTAGGAGCTTCATTCCTCCAAGATTGCACAAGGAAATAGGAGGTTGGTTAGGTTGGTCGAGGCTTGAATTGGCTAAGTCTTTTCCAGAGAAGGTCAGAAAGCACGAGAACAGTTTTACAGTGAAGGGTGTGCTTCGGGATTAAAGAAATACATTGTAATTGATCCATATTCTCATCTAAATTAATGCAAAGTAGCATATGGGTTTTTCCTAGTTGGGTTCCCCTGTAAAATAATTGTGTTCCTTTTGTTCTTATGGTTTCATGTTATTGCAGGTGTTTCTATCATGTGTTTTCCTTTCTATAAAATAGTAGAAGAAATTTATTTCTCTTTATTTTAGTTTAATTTCATTAGAAATAGAAAATTTATTGCAATTTATACATGGTATCAAAGCATAGGAAGACTACATAGAAACCTTGTCACGGATATTCTCTGAGAAATATTTCGTTTTGCATAGTTTTTGGTGCAGATTATCTTTAGTGTGGGAAAAATATATTTCAATGGATTGAGGCTTGAGTATACATTGGAGGGCACCTCAAATTTTTGTTCTTGGAAATACAATATGGAAGTTGTCTTGAATGACAATGGAGTATAAGAATATAATTAAACTAATATTCCAAAACCAACAACATCAAATGCATAGTGACTTACTCAGAAGAAAGGAATAGAAAAATCCAAGAGAATTATTCTGGAGGGTGTCAAAGATCATGTGGTTTCAAACTTGCATGGAAAGGAGACTCCTTTTGAAATGTGGAAAAATCTCATAGATATCTTCCAAAGTAGTAGTGATGTCATGAAATTTACATTGACAGATAAACTGAGGAACATTTGCATGCAAAAAAATGAAACCTCTCCATAGATTCGCTCAAGTTCGAGATGAAATTGGAGGAGTAGGAGAGAATGTGACTTCATATGAACTTGTAAGTTTAGCACTCCTTGGCCTTCTGAAATCCTGGCACAGCTATCATGATTCAGTTAATGGAAGAGACAAGCTACCATATTGGGAGAGAATTTGGTCTAATTTGGTGCAAGAGGAAATCAAAAGAAACACTAATGATGGTGTCACATCCATTGTATGAGGAAGAAGATTGTGCTCTAGTTGGTAAAGGAAAGAATTCCAAGGGAAGGAAGGCCTAAGGTGAGGCAGAGTCCAGCAAGAAAAATGGAAAGAAGAAGAACCTCAACAAAATAAAATCTTTTCACTGCCATGAATACAAACATTATGCAACCAAGTGTATGCACAAGAAATCCAACAAGGATCCTACAAAAGGAGCAAGATGAGATGCTCTGGCATCTCAATTTGAGTTAGATTTCACCCTCCTTGCTTCCATGGAATGCACAATAAGAGGGAGTGAGTGGTACCTAGATTTTGGTGCTTCATATCATATGACTGGAAATAAGGAATTCTTTAGTAACCTAGAGGAGAAGGATCTCGAATTGCACATAGAATTTGGAGATGATGAGAGGTATAGTACTAAAGGAATTGGTTTTTTCACCTTTAATATGGATTCAAGCTCCCATATTCACTTGAAAAATGTAATTTATGTGCCTAGGCTAAAGAAAAATTTGATTTTTGTAGTTGTATTGAAGGAAAAAGGTTATGATGTGGTGTTTAGTAAGGAAAAATATTTTCGGATGCATGTTGCTACTAAACAAGTGAAACATATTAGAGTTAGAGTAAAAAACCTCTACAATCTAGAGGTGGATTTTTCCATGCATGTAGCTATACCTCCAGGAGTAAGGTAGGGTGATGTAGAGCCTTAGTCCAAAGGTTGTGAATATTTGGGCAAGGTCCATAGGAGAGGAGTAGCAATTGTAGTATACTCTTCTCATGGATCATTACCCTTGCTAAAGGGGGCCATAGTATTTAGTAGTAGAAGGATTAGTGTCATTTGGAGCAGTCAGATACTGAGAGCACAAAGAAGTGTTTATAGCAAAGCAAGAGGGTCAGTAGTAGAGTTAACATCAACGCAGTTTTCCCAGTAAAAAATGTAGAGACTAGTAGCATCTAGATGTAGCTCAGAGACATAGTTAATTTAGTATTTTAGATGCTTCTCAGTTGCAGTATTATAGTTAGCTAGAGTGACATGGACTTGTCTACTAGTGAAGTCAGTAAATTTGAGTTATAGGCTAGAAGTAGTGTTGTGCATGAGTAGATATCTAATATCTAGCAATCTAGCTGAGCTATTGTTAGTTGAACTCGGTTAACTAATCTCTAGCCATTAGTTGAGTTAGTTGAGTAGTTATGATTGTTGTTAACTCATTTGTCTCTTGGTTAACTAGTTAATCAGCTAAAAATAGTCCATACATGCATGGAATTCAAATTTCCTAGTTTAGTGGATGGAAAACACAAAATTTTATTTATAATTGTATAATATAAAGTGTATAGTGCTTTTGTAGTGATCAATTCACCTTGGATTTGCACAAGGAAATAAGGATTTCCCCATTATTTAGGAGCTTAATTCCTCCATGATTTCACAAGGGAATAAAAGTTTGGTTAGGTTGGTTGAGGCTTGAAATGGCTAAGTGTTGGCCACGCCAGGAAGTAGAGAAGAGGATATTTTTATACTACAGGGTGTGCTTCAGGATTGAAGCAAGAAATTGTAATTGATTCATATTCTCATTTGAATTAATGCAAAACAGCGAAGAGGTTTTTCATAGTTGGGTTCTCATGTAAAATAATTTTGTTCCTTGTGTTTTGATGGTTTCATGTTATTGAATTTGTTTCTACCATGTGTTTTCCTTTCCGCCGAATAGTAGAAGGAATTTATGTCTCATGATTTCAGTGAAAATTCATTAGTAATAGCAAATTTCTTGTGATTTCTACAAAAGTGGCCATGAAATTTTCATATAATTTCCATTTCATAATATGTAAACCAATCAAAATTCTTTAAATTTAAAAGGAGATACATGTTTTAAATATTTTTAAATTGTTAATTTGGGTATTCTTGAAATATTTTATTGTTAATTTGGGTATCCATAAAATATTTTATTAAAATTATTTAATTGCCTTACCATATGAGTTAGAATATCAAAAAAATTATTAATGCAATGTAAATCTTGATAATAATGAAAAAATATAAATTAAAATTGTGGGCCCATTTTAAATTAATAAACATGCCAAAAAAACAAAAAAACAAATATTTAAATATAAAGTATATGTAGACAATTTAATATAAAATAGTTGAAAATAGATAGACCCCAAAAATAGTTAAATATAGTTAAATATAAAAGGGTGAAATATAAATAGTTAAAAATGTGTAGTTAGCTTTTCTGGCACTAGTTAAATCTGGATTTGTGGAATTTTGGGTTCCCTAGAGGGGAATAAATTTCCAGAATTAGAAAACTAAATATAAAATATAGATATAGACAAATAAATTTAAATATATTTTAATAAAAGTGACATATATAGAGGGATTTCTAGTAAAAAACTAGAAATAATATATATATATATAATTATTACATTTCTTCCTTATACTAAAAGGTATTTTTTTATTTAATAAGCCATTGCCAAAATAACTCACCTAATAATATTTTATACGTTTGAAGATGCTTCAAAGTATTTTATTTATTAGACTAAATAAAATGCATGTCATTGTATAATGTTTTCCTTTGAACTATTATGATAATTAACAAAGTATATATTCTTGTAGTGTGTATCTTGTTTATAGAAACTTAAATTTATGAGTAAATTATTGAATCGATCTAAAAATATATATTAAGAAAGGAGTGATTTCATCATTCCACTTCCTTTAATCAATATTCAAATTGATTTCACAACAATAGTAGAAAATCCCAAACTTACATAAGCCACAAGATTTCCAAATCAAGTATATGGAGAGATTTGATTTCATAACTCTCAAAAGCAGAAGTAGATGCTTTCTGGAAGTTGAATACTATTGGATGGGTTACTTTCTATTGGCATTGGAAGCATATAGGGCAATTGGATCCATTTTTCTACTGTAGCCAATATTAAACACACAACCAATAGTAAACAAATGAATTTAAATGCCATGCAAATAAATAAGGATTCAAATGCACATTATTGTATGTCAGGGTCCAATAAATGATAGTAGAGAATCCACAATGAAAAACTAGCTAAAAATGCTCAAACCAGGTGCAAAAGTAATTCAAATAATATTTTTGGCAAAATAATTAAAATAATATTTTTGAAGAAGAAAATTGTTGTGAAAATATAGTTCAAGTACAAAGAGCCTTACAAAATATTTTGAGAATTTAGGATAACAACAATGCTAGGTTCTTGGTAATGCCATGGATGATTCAAAAGAAGGGAAATAACAATCTAATTCAAATCAACCAAATCAAGAAAGGAAGAATTCAAATAATAACTTGATGAAACGGACATAGAACAATTTTTTTCATTGTTTCAATGAACAAGAAACAGTTTAATCACAACTGGGAAGATAATTTAGAGAATTGATGATGACAATACCATTACAATTTTGGTGATGCCATGGTAGTTTGAAACAATAGATGAACAATAGGAAAACAGATATGGAATATAATTTTGCATTTCCTCTAACACATGTCAAGTCTTGTGTGACCACTTATCTATTATCACATTAAAGAAACGACCTTCGCTGTAGAGTGTGAGATTCCATGTGAGAAGAGTGAGGACGATAATGAGCAGAGTCATTATTGATCTCAAATATGCACCCATTAAACCTATGTATGCAAAGAGTTTTAAAAAAATGAATGACAATGTCAAATAAATGACGTGCAATATGCCAAACGCTCTTTTATGAGAGGAGCGGTCTGTGTTTCCCCTGCGCCATTCAATGTTTGGGAGCGCTCGGAATCTTCGATGTTTGAAGTCATGACGCCAACATGCGAAACACGTTAAAAGTCGCTTGTGGACATAGTGCGCTCCGAAGATTATGAAGTGCACTGCTCTGTTCAATGTTTGGTGGACTATAAATTTTCAATGTTTAAGTATTCACCCAACGGCGGACTATAAATTTTCAATGTTCTAAGCATTCACCCAATGTTCGAAGTATTCACCCAACTCGTTAAAAGTCACTCGTCTTTACGAATGAGTTTTGAAGAATATTGAGCTGAAACGTTCTCTTCCTCTGTTTTAGGCCCTTCTGGTTTTTCATAAGCAAATTTTTTACTTAATTTAATTAAAAGCCGTTGAAATTGATAAACTTAAGTAATTAAATGGAATTCCAAAATTTAAATTTATTTATATATTTAAATATATCTTTCACGATTTTAAGTTGATTTATATTTTCAAATATACATAGACCAAAGCATGGAACATTGAAGATGAGGATAAAATATCAAAACAAAGAACCTTCAAAATGGAGAAAAGGTGTCATTTTAGATGAAATTACCGGTAAAGAGAACATAAAAGACGAATTCCTACTTTTATTATTATTTAATGATTTTGAAGGGGCTGTCATTTTAAATGAAATTACTCGTAAAGAGAACATGGAAGTCTAATTCCTGCTTTTTATTATTATTTAATGAATAATTATAATGATATAGACTAATTAGGGAACAATTTCAAATGAAGATTGTTGTGTTATATGTTAGAACGGATCAAATTAAAATAAATTATATATCATATTTTGACTTTTTTTTAGGAAGGAGTCCAATTATTTAGTGAAGGCAAGTGAGGTTGAAGAAGGGAGAAAACCAAATATCATGGAATACCGAAGATGAAGATAGAATATCAAAAGAAAGAAGGGAAAGCAACATTTTAAATGAAGATTGCTTATTATTAAGAGAAACATGAATGAATATTTCTTCTTTGTAATGTTAAAAAGGTAAAAAGAGAATTTTCAAAGTATGCAAAGGAAGAGTAAATGGGATAATATTGATTCATTATTAATAGCCAATGGTTTACAAGCAAATAATTTTAGCAACTAGTGGAATTAGAAAGCTAAATAGAAATAAATTTTTAGGAAATTATCTAAAAATTTAAAGATGTGTGGGTATTATTTATTTTAGAAAAAAAAAAAAAAAAAACCATTAGTGAAAGTGCAAAGAAATTTAAAATTTTATTATTATTAAAATAATATTGAGTGAGAAGAAAAATAAAAAACAGTGATTATTATTATATCTTTCAAGTGTAAAAGGGCACTTACTTTTTAATTAAGGGGAAAAAATTTAAAGGAAATTAATTATTTTGAATAGTTTAGAGGATATTATATTAATAATACTTAAATCACGATTAAGTGAAATATTGCAAAGTTTGAAAAAGTAAAATGGAGACTAATAATTGCAGGAAGGGATGTTATTATCTCTAATGCACCTAATTCACTTACTCAAGATGATTAATTAGTGGTTCTTAAGTCAAATTTAATAGAAATGATAGATAACGATGAAAAAAAATATGACATAAACAATTTACAACTAAGTACTGGGGACTATACTTTTGTCTCACAATTCACTGTAAATAATTTTTTTTTTTTTATGATATTGACATTATTTTTAGTTTTTGTGGACTCGATCACATTCATTATCTTAAGTACCAAGAAGAATTTTTGACATTTTTCTGTAAAAATAAAAAACAACACTACAAGACATTACATTGTAGCTAGATTCAGTAACATGAAAAAACATAAAATATATTTTAAAAGTAATTATTTAAGAAAACCAATAATGAGTGCAAAACATGCAAAAAGAAGTTGACAAAATTATAGTAGACAAAAACAAAGAAATTTCTCGCCTCAAGTACCATAGTGACAAATTACTTACACAAATTAAGAAGTTTAATAAGGATAAGAAGTCATTGGAAAACAAAGTACAACAATTTATTGAGAAGCACATATCAAAAAATTTAGATGTGAAAGTTCAAGTTGTATAAGAGTGAACGAATATAGATCTTTTTAACATCACATCTAAGTCAAATCTGAAGCTAATTGAAGTAAAGAAATAATTGCATGCTACATTTGAAATGATAGAAATCCCAAGAGAATATCTAGCAATCAAGTCAATGGAATCAGTACACGGGAAATATTATATGCAAAAAATAAGTAGAGAAAATGCTACAAATACATTAAAAAAAAATGAAGACACAAGAATGATCCAGGTGGATATTGGTGGTCACCCGCCTATTCCACTTGGGGCTCCACCATTGTCTATTTCAGTTTTTCAGTTTCGGCACAGTTTACTATTTTTAGCAGTTTTTCGGGTCCTAAACTTCCGGAGCCGTTTTGAGGCCCTAAACGACGTTTTTTGGAAAAACGGAGGGCAACATGGGTCCATGGACCGATGTTACCCGTTCCAAATTTGTAGTCCTCGGATAGATCTTTCTAACGAGGTATGGTACGCGTCAAACGGAGATCGTATGCCAAAGTTACGCCCCTGGGAAGTTGAAACACCAATTTACCCAAACGAGGCCCATAGTTTTGGCGCTTCATCTCCTAGGGTTAGGGTTTTGGCTGTTTAGGATTTCCCATTGTTTCTAAATGATAAATAAGCCCTCGAGCCTCATTGTAACTCAGTTCAGAGGCCTGTAGCCGCCACATCTCTTCTCAGAGATAGCTACCAGCGCCCTAGCTAGTTTTATTTCCATTCTGTCTGTAAGCAAATTTCAGTTCTTTGATATTAATGAAATGAAGTGTTATTTCCGCTGCACCTTCGTATTTATGGTTATATGTTTATTCCGCTGCGTTCCTCACACAAACTGAACGCGGGTACGTAGCTGGGTCCGTTTTTCTCTCGATCCCTTGCATGTCCCCAACGAGGTCGGGGTATAAGGAGCTAGGGCTCGATCTGGTGGAACCTTTGCAAGATCAGCCTCGCAAACCTCGACGGACGCCCATGGGGAACGAAAAGAAAGATGAGGGAGCAGGAGATCCTATCAAAATATTGCTCGAGGAGGCCCTCAAAAAACAAAGGAACGCGATGATGGATAACTTTGCTCAGATCCTTCAACGACTACCCACCGGCGGCGCATCTGCATCCAGCAGCCACTCTGGAGGCGCGACTCCTTTTAAGGTACAATTAAATTTTGACATTCCCATATTTGAGGGTCAAATAGACGCAGATCCTGTAGATAAATGATTGAATCTGTTAGAAGGATATTTCTCGGTTCATGACTTTTCAGACCGGGAGAAGATTATTTTTGCACTCCTCAAAGCTACCCCCATGTTAAGGACTGGTGGGAAACCTACTGTGAGAACAAGGACCAGACAGAACCCTCTCTGTTCTCGGCCGTACCAACTTGGAATTCTTTCCGAGACGCCATCAAGGAACAGTACTATCCCGTGGGGAGCTATGAGGACAAGTACATACAATGGACCACGCCGCGACAACAAAGGGATCAAGATGTGCATGAGCTGACGAATCTGTTCCATACCCTGCGCACAAAGTTGGGTATCAAAGATTCAGAGAAACATCTGGTGCTAAAGTATCGCAGCTGTCTGCACAAATACATTCAGGAGGAAATGGAGTTCCTTGACATCTCCTGGCTTGGTACGGCATACCGGTATGCTGCCAAGATTGAGCAGAAATTCAAGCAGAAGAAGCGAGACTTTGGATCTGCGAATCAAAAGCAAGGGAAAGGTGCTTCCAAACCGTAGAACAAAGGACCAAGCCAAGGCATGGTGGCTAAAGACAACTCATCGAAGCCACAAGAAAAGAACAGCACCGCAAAGCCAAAGAAGGACACGGGAAAGTGGTGTGAGTTCCATAAGAGCTCCACTCACAACACAGGTGAGTGTCGGGCCAAGCAGTCGCTAGTGGCCGAGATGAGGGCTTCTGAGTCAGATGCATGCTCTGACTCCGAATCAGAACCTGAAAAGGCGAATGAAAAAGGGAAACAGATTATTGATGCGAAGCCCAACGCCACTGTTGCCACTGCAAAGATCCAAAAGGAGGAACCGGAAGATCCAGAGGAGGAGGAACGTCTCTTCCACTCCCAGATGTGGGTAAAGGGCTCCCCGGTACAGTTCATCGTCGACAATGGGAGCCAAAAGAACCTCATTTCAGCAGACGCCGTGAAGCGGTTGGGCTTGCCGACCACAGCTCACCCACATCCATACACCATCGGTTGGCTTCACCAAGGACGAGATCTCCGCGTCAGCCGGCAGTGTCGCCTTCCCTATAGCATCAAGCCCTTCACGGATGAGGTATTATGTGACGTTGCTCCTATTGATGTTTCTGATGTATTATTAGGACAACCATACTTGTGGAAGCGTCATGCCGTGTATGAGTCTCGACCTCGTGCTGTTATTATTACTTTGGGAAATAAGTTGTACAGGATACCAGAGGTACCACCTCCTACGACTATCTCTTTGGTTACTGCAAAACAATGCAGTAAGCTCATTTCCCAAACCAGGAAATTCGTTTTCCCGATGATCCGCCCCCAGGGCAAGAAGAAGACTGTGGCCACGACCTCCAGACAGGGCTCCTCTGCACAACAACAACAAATGGATAAGGTTGTGGAGGAGTACGAAGACATATTCACCTCACCCACAGGGGTTCCTCTGCACTGTCAGGTCAAGCACCCGATTGATCTGACCCCCGGTGCGCCGCTACCTAATGGACCGATCTATCGGCGCTCTGTTCTGGAGAATGATGAAATCAAGAGACAAATTCAGGAGCTGTTGCAGAAAGGTCACATCAGACCAAGTTCATCGCCCTGTGGGAGCCCGATCGTGTTGGTACAGAAGAAGGATGGGACGTGGAGACTCTGTATTGACTATCGGGCGCTGAACAAGATCACTGTCCGGAATAGGTACCCAATCCCACTGATTGATGACCTTCTGGACCAACTCAAAGGTGAAAAATATTTCAGCAAGATCGACCTAAAGTCTGGGTATCACCAGGTACCAATTGAACCCTCCGACGTGTGGAAGACTGCCTTCAAAGCCAAGGAAGGCCTTTTCGAATGGCTGGTCATGCCTTTCGGGTTGACGAATGCTCCCGCCACCTTCATGAGGATGATGGATGACATCTGGCGGCCATTCACCAACTCATTTGTAGTGGTGTACTTGGATGATATTCTGATCTTCAGCCAGACTTGGGAAGAGCACCTTCACCACATCCGACAAGTCCCCCAAACACTGCGGCAACACAAGTTGTGTGCCAATTTGGAGAAGTGCACTTTTGGCATGACCCAGGTTCAATATCTGGGATACATTATTGATGAAAGGGGGTGCATGTGGATCCAGCCAAGATCCAAGTCATTCGGGATTGGCCAGCCCCGACTACTATAACAGAGCTTCGCAGCTTTCTGGGTCTTGCTAATTTCTACCGTAGATTCGTGTTGGGATTCTCTCATATCACTTGGCCCTTGAGTCAAGTCACCAAGGGAGGAGCGAGAGAAAATTTTTTTTGGTCGGAACCTCAACAGAAGGCGTTCATAGAACTGAAAAACAGCCTCTGTTCTGCCCCAGTGCTCACTTTACCAGACTTGCAACAGCCATTTGAGATCGAGACAGATGCCTCTGACTATGCTATTGGGGCAGTTCTTACTCAACAGGGACATCCAGTGGCATTTCACAGTGAGACATTGTCTGACACAGTTCGCAAGTACCCCACATATGACAAAGAAATGTACTCCACTGTGCAAGCTTGTCGACAATGGAAGCATTACATTTTGGGGAAGGAAACAATCATCCATACAGACCACAGGCCCCTGCAGTTCATACAGACACAAGGGAAGTTGCAGAATGATCGCTATCAGAAGTGGTCTACATATCTGCAACAGTTTCATTTGAAAATCAAGTATAAGAAGGGTAGCACCAATCATGTTGCAGACTGCCTCAGCCGACCACCGATCGTGGCGCTCACCACTGTACTCAACGCTTGTGGGCACGAGACTTCTGATTGACCGCTTCTCTATGAGAGTGACCCAGAATTCGGCCAAACTTACAAGGCACTCCTGGGGGGTACGCAAGTTCCAAATTTTCACCTCCAAGATGCACTTTTATGTCACATGAGACACCTTTGTGTTCCTTCAAGCGAGCGTGCCAAGATGATATGGGAAGCACACTACAGTCGAGTCGCTGGGCATTTCGGGGTCGAGAAAACAGTAGCAATACTACAGAAGTATTTCTATTGGCCGAACCTTCGAAAGGATGCCGAGAAGCACATCAGATCCTGCACTGCTTATGCCATTGCCAAACCGACCATCAAGAAGCAAGGCCTATATACTCCACTACCTACCCCTAGTCGACCGTGGGAATCCATCTCCATGGATTACATGTCGGGCCTGCCCTCTACTAAGAATGGCAATGACTGTGTTTTCGTGGTCGTTGACAGATTCTCTAAGATGGCCATTATGGCGGCCTGTAAGAAGAATATCACAGCAGAAGCTACTGCTAAACTCTTCTTTGAACAAGTATGGGTGCACTTTGGGATCCCACAGTCTATCATATCAGATCGAGATAGCAGGTTCCTCAGCACATTTTGGTCTAGCCTTTGGTCAATGTTGGACACAAAGCTCACCAAGTCCACAGCCTTCCATCCCCAGTCGTATGGCCGACAGAGGTCGTCAACGTAATGATTGTGCACATTCTCGCGCATGTACAATTCAAAGCATCCACGCACATGGGACGAGAGCCTCTCTTTATGTACAACACATAGTTATAATCGGCTCTCCACGCTTCAATCGGCCATAGCCCATTTCGTGGGCTAGATCTCCACTATGCCCCACGACGTAGCCATTTACAACAAGCCACAATTCACCATGTCCAAGCCTCCGGGTTGGACAGCCAGTAGCTTCATCGAGCACATTCAACACATCCACCAACAAGTTCATGATATATTGGACAGAGCTAATGCCAAGTACAAGAAACGCCATGATCAACACCGGGTGCCACACAACTTCCAGGTGGGTGACAAAGTATGGCTACATTTGCAGAAGGAGCGCCTCACTGGACCCCACCGCAAGCTTCGCCCGCTCCGATACGGGCCGTACACCATCACCAAGGCTGTAGGGAACAATGAATTCGAGCTCAGTATTCCACCATTCCTTGGTCTGCACCCAGTCTTCAATGTGGATCACCTTCGTCCTTACTTCCCACCTCGGACACCTCGGACATTGCAGAACAACTCACACCAACTGAGTTAAATCCAGACTGCATGGAACAGGCCACCACAGATTGCATCATGGACATGCAAATCAAGAACACTGGCCAGCAGAAGATCCAACTATATCGGGTTGTCAAAGCTGGCCAACTCCTGCACCAAGGAAAGTGGTTCACCAGGGACCAAGTTCAGCAGAAATTTCCTCATCTAATGGAGGAACTTAACGCAATGGGGACCATTGCTTCCTAAGGGGGGAGGAATGATCCAGGTGGATATTGGTGGTCACCCGCCTATTCCACTTGGGGCTCCACCATTATCTATTTCAGTTTTTCAGTTTCGGCACAGTTTACTATTTTTAGCAGTTTTTCGGGTCCTAAACTTCCGGAGCCGTTTTGAGGCCCTAAACGACGTTTTTTGGGAAAACGGAGGGCAACATGGGTCCATGGACTAATGTTTCCCGTTCCAAATTTGTAGTCCTCGGATAGATCTTTCTAACGAGGTATGGTACGCGTCAAACGGAGATCGTATGCCAAAGTTACGCCCCTGGGAAGTTGAAACACCAATTTACCCAAACGGGGCCCATAGTTTTGCGCTTCATCTCCTAGGGTTAGGGTTTTGGCTGTTTAGGATTTCCCATTGTTTCTAAATGATAAATAGGCCCTCGAGCCTCATTGTAACACAGTTCAGAGGCCTGTAGCCGCCACATCTCTTCTCAGAGATAGCTACCAGCGCCCTAGCTAGTTTTATTTCCATTTTGTGTGTAAGCAAATTTCAGTTCTTTGATATTAATGAAATGAAGTGTTATTTCCGCTGCATCTCTGTATTTATGGTTATATGTTTATTCTGTTGCGTTCCTGCATAAATCTGGATCAAAGAACTACTTATCGACACCCAAATCATAAGAAAACATCTAGCCACTCAACGAATCCATATCAATTGGGAAAAAAACAACAGATTTACATTCCAAAGGGCATTGATATCAACATAATTAAGTATTATGATAACAATTCATATTTGGAATCTTGTAAGTGAAAATTTCTACAATAGATTGATTTTGGATGATTAGATCATGCTACAATTCAAAAAATTTACTTAGTGCTTAGAAGTTTGTATTGTTTAGTATCATCAAACATGAAAATATTAAGATCATGCAAAGATATCGCAAGTAAAAGTACAAATATAAAAACATTTTATTCAATATGCTTTGAGGAAAAAGCATTTCTAAATGGGAAGACAATGTTATAATCATAAATATGTATAAAATAAATATAAATAATAGGCATATTATAATAAATATATTATAAGTAATAATTATGATAGGACATGTCCCAAATAACATGACTCTTTATGAATGGACATTGTTGCTTAGGTATATATACAAGATCCTAATTGTACTCGCACAATCACAATTTTCTACTATCAATTACTTGTATACTAATTATATATTGTCCTCATGGATTTCTTTATATTCTAGAAATTTTGACTACTTTTTGTGATAAAGAAATATTTTTCATAGCATAAATATATGTCTAGAAAGGTGAGATGAAATAATAGAATCAAAATCTAGTGAGGAAAGCACGTATTATGATCATGTGCGCTAACATGAGAGAATGGCAACATAAGTGCTAGTAGAAATAACAAAATTTTTTTACTTTGGAGATGAAATTTGTAAATCAAATGTATATGAGAATATGTTTGTAAGCCCTAGTTAGGCATGAGTACCCATACCGATAAATATTGGAGTATGCCTAGGTGATAAAGGAGGAGAGCAAGGAAAATTTCCCTAGTCATGTTAAGGGGGGGAAGTTAGGGTAATCTTGATTTGATTAAACAGTCAAAGTTGTTAGGTCCAAGGAGGGGATTTCAAACACATGGGTTTGGTGGCCCATGGTATTAGATCCCATGGATTACATGTGGTGAACCATTTAAAAGGCTTTGGTATTCTCCATTATAATGTGCCTGAGTGTAGCAGATGGCACACTTATCAAACCATAATATTGGGCAACTTCATTGTTTTTAAGTTAAGGCACAGATTCTTTTAAGCCATAAGATAATAATATATCTATTGTTAGGATGGTTTTTCCCCAGTTAAGGTTTTTCAGGGTAGATCATAGAGTGCATTGAATATGTGTGTTTGTGATATATATTTAAGCATGATCTATTAAGTAATATGGAGGCAACTATAGTGGATTATATGAAGAAGTTTAATGTAACCAATTTCACCCTAGGGAAATCGCTAATGGATGATTTATTTATTTTAAAGGATTAATATGTTCCAATTGAAGGAGTGGAAAAGAAATGCTCATCAAGATAAATGAAGCATGAAAATTTTTGGATAGAAAGGTTATTGCTACAATCTAGTAGTACCTAGCAAAAAGTGTCTACTTCAATGTAGCTAGTGAGATTACAACATAAGGAATATTGAAAAGGCTACATGATTTATTTGAGAAAAACATGGCATCAATGAAGGTGAGACCATTTTTATAGCTTCAATAGTTGATTTTTTATTTACTATTCCAATCATATAAGCATGTTTATGTACTTTTAGTAGTAGCATTGATTGGGTAATTGACTTTGGGGAAACTCACCATGTAAAAACAATTTTGTTTCATATGAGGTAGGTGATTATGGTATATTAAATTATGGAAACAATCACTAATGTAATATAAATGGAGTGGGAGATATTTAAATCAAGAAGAAGGATGAACAAAATATCTTGTTGAAATATGTTAAGCATATTCCAGATATGTGTATGAGCCTAATCTCTATGTAAAATTAGATGATGAATGTTGCTCCATGATCTTTGTAAAGGTGGATAGAAAATTATTAAAGGGTCATTGGTTATAACTAGAGGATTCAAGAAAAAATCTTGTATACATTCAGGGAAACAATAGAAATATTAGATGTGGTTTTTTTTTTCAAAAGAGGGAAACTTGGTGTATTTGTGGCATAAGCACTTGGGAAACATGAGTGAAAAGGGCCTAACAATCCTTATTGGAAAAAATATGCATCCAAGTTTGAAATCCTATGAACTTGACCTTTGTGAGCATTGTATATATGGTAGGCAATGAAAAGTTTCATTTATGAGAGGTTACCATGAAAGGAAAATAAATATGATAGAATTGATACACTATGTTGTATTTGTTCCAGTAAATGTTAATTATTTAGAGGAGCCTCATATATTGTCACATTCATAAATGATGCATTTAGGAAGGTTTGGTCTTACCCCATGAAAATAAAAGGTGAGGTGTTTGAGATATTTTGAATTTTTGTTAAAAGAGAGACTAACAAATTATTCAAAAGATTCAGGATAGATAACATTTGAGAGTATTTCTCCAATGCATTCAAGGATTATTGTAACAGGTTTAGCATAAAAAATGAGAAGACTAACCTTTGTACTCCTCAATAGAATAATACTGCAAAAAGGATGAATCTCGCAACATGGAGAAGGTGAGGAGTTTGTTGTGAAATTATGGATTGGAAAATCACTTTTGGGTAGACGCAGTAAGGACAATTTATTACCTCATCAATCAATCACCTACTACAACTGTGGATGGTGGCATTATTGAAGAAGTTTTGACTAGTAAGACATTAAACTATTCTCACTTGAATTTTTTTGGATGGGAAGCATTTTTGTGTATTCCCAAAGAGCACAAAACCAAGTTAGATTAATTAAATGTATTTTTCTATAATATGTGGATGGTGATTTTGGTTACAGTCTATAGGACCTAATTAAATATAAAATTATTAGAAATAGTGATGTCATATATAATGATTCGGAGATGTATAAAATTGGTAAAAGAGATATGGAGATTAAGAGAAATTTTGATAGGTTTGCATAGCATCAAGAAAATATCCCATCACTACAAGAAAATGGGAAAAAAAAAATTAAGAATGTGATGGAAAAAAAGTGGAAAATGATGGGTAGTAATAATTAGAAACCTTGCAATAGTCATTCAAGAGATCCAACCATAAAGCACCACCACAGTTGGTTCACAGGTTTACCAGGTCTAATAAATCCTCAGAAATGTATCCACCCTCAAGTTATATTTTGTAATTAATGAATTTAAACCTCATTGTTTTTAAGAGGCTTGTAATATGAAGACTAAGAAAGAGTGGAAGAAAACAACGGAGGAAGAAATGGACTCCCTATTGGAAAACAAAACTTGAGAGTTAGTAAAACATCTAAAAGGAAGAAATTCCTTACAAAAAATTTGGGCATGTAGTATTAAACATGAGGGTGAATCAAAGAAGGAAATATACAAAGAAAGGTTCGTGGTGAAGGGATTTTCTCAAAAAATGAGGTATTTACTTTACTAAATCTTGTTTTCATATTGATAAGATGTCATCTATAAGATTTATTATTGGTCATGATGCTAATTTAGATTTGGAATGTGAATAGTTAGATCTAAAGACAACCTTCCTTCATGGATTATTGGAAGATATTTACATGGAGAAACAAAAAGGATTCAAATCAGAAGGGATAGAGAACAAAATTTTTAGTTTCAAGAAGAGCCTTTGTGATATTAACCAACCACTCCACAAATGATACAAGAAATTTGGTTTATTTATGTTGGAGAATGGTTTAACAAAACTAAAGGTTGATCGTTGTATCTACATCAATATGTATGGCCAAGAAAACTAAATTATGCTACTATTATATGTGGATGACATTCTAATTATTGGACATGGTGAGAACATGATCAATATGTTAACGAAGGATTTGGAAGTCAAATTGCAATGAAGGATTTCAGTGTGACAAAACAAATATTGGAAATAAGGATCATACACAATAAAAATAACAAAAAATTGTGGTTGCCACAAGAAAAATATATTGAGAAAGTGTTCAATAGGTTTAATATGAAGGATTCCAAACTAGCATCCCACTTCAAACTCAATGTTGATTTGTGTCCTTTTGATGATAAGAAGAAATGGGAAATGTGTAAAATCACATATACTTTAGAATTCAAAAACTTATCGTATCTCATGGTATGTACCCAACTAGATATTGCACATGGAGTGGGAGTAGTAAGAAGATTCATTGAAAATCTAAACAAACAACATTGGGCAGTGGTAAAGTGGATTTTAAGATGTCTCAAGGTTATTAGTAATTATTTTTTATGTTTTGGTGATAATAATAATGTTATTCTTGAAGGTTATAAAAATGAAAATATGGCCAGAGATGTAGACACCAGAAAATCCACCACTAATAATTTATATACTTTTGAATGTGCAGCAATATATTGGATGTCAAGACTACATAAAGTAGTGGTCCTCTATGAAAAATTGGTAGTTTACATAGCCACCACAAAATCCTACAAAGATATGTTGTGGATGCAATGATTCTTAGGAGAGGTGGGAATCAAACAAGAAAAATATGTGTTGCAATGTGATATTTAGATAAAAAAACCAAGGATATCATTCTAAGACAAAGCATATTGATGTGAGATATTAATGTATCTATCATGTGATAAATAATGGGATGTTATTGTTGGAGAAAATACATAGTGAAGGTAATCCATTGTAATGTTACTAATTAGCCCGAGCTAATAGGAATATTTAAATTTTGTTTTATTTTCCATTTATGAATAAATGACTAATGGAGGACATCTAAAACTCCTTAGATCAGTGAATAAATCAATGCTCAATGTAAACAAAGCTATATCTGAGCCATTTACATAAAATCCACTTGCAGGTGTGAAAGGGGTTAAGCTATGAAATTGGGTTAACCTTGACCAAATCTACAGCGCTATCTAGATTCAGTGTTTCAAGGTGGTTTAGGGTTTTGCACATCCTCATCTTATAAAAGGAAGGACAAAGCTCAAGGGAAAGGTTGTTGAATGTATTATGATTTTGGAGAATTTGTTTGCTTAGACAAATTCTAGTTCTCTGGGCCTTTTAGCAAGAGACTAGAGAGGATCTCTTGTGTGGGTTCTCCATCCTTCCATTGAGTAGCTCTTGGAGGGTTTTGTGCTTCTTCTCCACTATCTGGCATATGTCCAAGCTCCATCTCTCTTTGGAAACATAAATCCAGTGAGGGTTTCATTGTCTAAGTGAGCTGTAGCAAGTGGAACTCTAGATCTACAAAGATCTAACTTATATTGGAACCTCTTCTCAGTGAGTGTGTCTTTTAACCTCCTGGAAGAGTGAATCCACAGCTTGTGCTTCAGTATCAGATCTTGGCATAAGGTCAAAGTGTATGTTATCATAAACGACGTATTTTCTCTCCCTGAATTGCGTAATTCTTGAGGAGCATAGTTGCAGAGGTTTTGGAGTTCTCTTGGAGGAGAGATCTCTAGCGGAAAGGCTCCTTCCTTCCACTGTGGTGATCCATGGATTGGCCAACCAATACATGTACCCTTCAGATCTGATTCATTTTATGATGTATTTACTGTAGAATTTCTGAATACTGCTGCAGAACTATGACTTAGATCTCAGATCTACTCACTGTTGTTGATCAATTGCTGAGATCCCCAAGGGGAGTGTAATAAAGAGCCTATTTGGCTTTCTGATATGTTATATATCTATGTTTTCATTTAAACATTTGTTGCAGATCTGTAACTAAATAATAATAGGCTTCATCCTCCTAAAAATCACGCTATTCAACTCTTATGTCTCATTCCATGGTTGCAGCACCTCATTTGAGGCCTTTCTTTATGTAAATCTCTATTTTTCCTAAAGTATATCATTTGAGTCATATTATAAGTTTCAATACTGATTTTCCAACATTATTTCAGTTAAAACCCTCAGAAATTACGCTATCCATGTTTCAGCAAATTTCTGCATAATCTAAGCCATGGGAAATCAGGGTTTTTAAGCCTAGTTGGGGAAGGAGGAACTGTTTAACATAGCTATAATTATTTTTTTGAGCTGAAATTCAGATCATAGGTCCCTCATTACCTAATCTATTAGATACAACTTTCATCCCACCTTATGTTTACACGGATACCTGAATACACTCATTTTAGGGCCAAAATCACCTCTTTTCCCCACCCTTTTGAGTCCAAAATGAGTTATAAGCTGCTGAATAACCATTTAATTGAATTATCTATCATTGGACATATTTTATGAGGTATATCCATGCATGTCCAACTCTGGAATACCTTAGGGTATTCTCATTGTTGTAGAAATTCCAGTTTTGGAACATTACATCCATTTGATATGTTAACAAAGATTTTTCAAGGGATAAGTAGGAATTTTGTGGAACCATGCCTTAGCTTATGGAAATGTGATGAAATAAATCTTGGGAAAGTATTATTAGAAAGAAGATAGAAACAATAGAAAAAATATTCACTCAAGATTCTATTTTCTCTCAAGAGGGATATTTGTATATGTGATACCAAATCAAATTGAAATAAGATATATATAATATTTTGACTTATTCATGCTCATGGAAGGTTAAAAAAGGATTCAAACAAGGTATGGTTTTTTGGGTACACGATCTTGATAATCCATAGTGTTTCCCCCATGGTGGTATCCCATTACAAATCCTATTTAGCTACTAAGAATCATTTATGGTAAAATGGGTGTGTGAGTTTTTAGCGCTTGAATCTGCCTCAGGATGAGGAAGGCAAAAATCAAGGCCACATCAAACCAAGCTCAGCCTCGTAGCTAGCCCTACGAGGACAGGAGAGGGCTCTCTCCAGTCAATCTTGATAAAATGAGCAATAAGGTGCGAGATGACTTAAAATGGGAACTGATCTTAGGCTAGTAAATAAATATGAATGAGGTTTTTAATAAATGACTGGGTTTTCTGGGCTGTATGGGGACTAAGGACAGCATGAACAGAGATTTAATAAAAGGCACAGGTTATTCCATAAGGCGAGATAGGAGTGAAGTTTAACAATTAAATTGAAATTAAATGGGGTGGAAAGATTGTTTAAGATAGCTGAAAAGGGCATTAAACAATGAATCCCTTTCAGACAGAAGAAAATACACAAATCCTGAATGCTTCCCAAATCAGAGCAACAGTTTGGATTCTACCTCTCTTACTGCAAAAGCATTCAGCTTGAAACAATTATGCATGAACTGAAAAACATAACGAGATACAAATGAGACAAAGAAGAAACATATGCTAAACTTTACACCACAAGAATCTGATGAAACAGAGCTACACCATTTAATTACTTCTCTGTCAAACTGTACAATGATAGCGCTGGGTTTTTGCCCCCCACAGCTTTCCCAGAACTCTCCCTCTTTACAAGTGTTTTTCAATACAATATATAACCCAGAGCTGTGATAACAAATTGTTAAAAATAGGGCGTTGTTTCACCTAGAATATTAAAAACAGGAAAAGTCTGCTCTAAAAAGGAGCAGCGTTACACTTTGTTTGTTGATGACAAATGAAAGGGCGGAAACTGTAGCTGAAGACCCTTCCGAATCACAACTGAAAACAAAAATAGGCCCCCAATCTTACCGCTCTGCTGTTGTGGATATCTTCTCTCTAATTTTGTCTTTTGACCTTGACTGCCACGTTATATTTACCATTTGAAAATTTCTGAGGGCCAATGAAAAAGTAAAGCGTGGATCCCATTCATTGTGACTAAAGACAAAAATAGGCTTTCGTTTTTAATCTTCTGCATGATAGAGGTCTTCGTTTTAATTTTAAACTTTCAGCCTTTGGCATTTTAATTACGAGTCTAGATATGCAATGCCACGCTGCAGCACTAGCATTAATTCACTAGTAAGAAGGAAAGCCAGAGAATAACGCTGGTTCCTGACGAAATCCCCCAGACAGAACACCTCATTTATATTTGAGAGAGAGCTGCCAATGAAGGAACTGATGAGGTCAGATGGACCTTTACTAAACTCTAAGCCTCTGAAATCAAAGCAATGTCTCAAAGGTGGGCAAGAAGTGCGACTGCACAGTCTGGAAGATGAGAAGTTGAACAAACAAGTGATAATAAGAATATATTGCCAATTAGCTCTATGCCATGGTGACACTCGCTTGAGGCTGAAACTTTTCAATGACCAAGTCTCAATCCTAGCTTCATCTATAAATAATATTCATAAATTTCCCACGAGTTTAGTCAGATTCAAAATAAGAAATACATGGATCACTGTTCACGATACAAGGCCTTTCAGTAAATTAGGTTCCTGCACCTTAAAATACCACATTTCTAGACCTTGAAATATGAACCAACACTCTTCGATTGTCTCCTAAATGGAAGTACAGCTGCAAAACCACGCTAGGCATTGCCCTTTTTCATTATTGCCTGCTTCTTCTTTTGTTTTCTTTTCAGGGGACCAATTTTGGGTGCGAACCTCTTCTTATGATTACCTTGGATCTTTGTGCTTTTTACACCAGGTGTCAGATATGGAAGCATGCTGTCCCCGCAAGAGAATTGACACGCTTTCTTTTCCTATATTTCCAGGTGACCTGTCTTCGCCCAGCTGCCCAAACTTGGAACCATATTGATCTTACTACTCGAAAGTTTGCATTGGAACGTCCAAAGCTCGAAAATGGAACTGCACCCATAGCAGAAGATCGATCACACTTCCTTTGGATATAGTGCCATCCAGAATAGCAGTGATACCAGCCACGTGCAAAAGAAAATATCCCAAGTATAGCCATCTGTTGATAATTCATATGAGTATATCAATGATGCACATTGTACTTATCCGATAATTGCACTTTCATTTCTTCTTCATATAAACTAGAAGACAAATGATACATACAAAAAACCCAGATCGGCCAAAAGACTACTCTTAAACATTTAATCATCAACAGGATCCTCCGGAGTGTCTTCCACTTTTAGTTTGATTACAAAAACTGGGAAATCAACATGCTTTGAGATATATTCACTCACAGTTCCAAAAAATATCCTCTGTACAGGTCCAGGACCGCGACTTCCAACAATTAAAATGTCTGGATGTATTTTTTTTTCACTTCATGAAAAATTTGTTCCTTTGGATCTCCTTTTCTGATCCATCCTTCGCATGGAACCCCAATTTCCTGGCAGCGTATGATGAAAAATTCCAATAGATGAAGCCCTCTTATCTTTTCCCTATTCTTTAAGTTTTTAAAATCATCTGGTGAGGCATAAATGCTATCCATATCATCGAATCCATTTTCATCTGGTACTTCTACATGGAGGAAGCAGAGTTTGAAGAGATGCCTGCATGATTTCTTAACAAGCTTCTTCAGTATCCACTCAAATGCATCAACGCTGCTCAGAGATGGATGGGGATATCCTTTTATGGATGATTGATTCACACACATCAGTACTTTCGTAGGGTTATCCTCCGTCTCTTCATCTACCTCCACTTCTAAACCATAACAGCATAGCCAAAAATTGTGCACAGGCTTTAACACACTTACTTGGCGCGACAAGATTGTTTGAAATTGAAAAATCACTGAATGCTGATGAGTTTAGGCTGGAGGGCTCAACGCGCCGCGTGCACTCCCAGTGTGCCGCGCTGGTTTGGTGCGCCGCGCGCGTGTAAAAATGAACTGCACAAACTTGCCCAATGCGCTGCGCGCTCCTTTGTATGTGCCGCGCGCTGACTTCCAACAAAGCATTTGTTATAGGAGAAGAATCTTCAACAATAAGATGTGTACACTCTAACATCCATTTCTCTGTTGCGTAGGCTCCCATTGATGACACAACGATATAAAAATCATGTTTCCGATTCAGTCTTTCTAGGGCTGGTATACAGAATAAGAATGGGACGAAGTTCAATCTGAAAGTTGTATTATTCGTTCCAAATGTCATCAAGTCCCCATTACTTAGAATTGTCTCCTTATTTGCTAAAGAAAACACTGACTTTGAACGAATTTCCTTGTTGACCAATGCGCCAAACTTTGAAAGATCCTTCATGCGAATTTTTTGAAAAGGGACCCTTGAAAAACACTGGAAGGCGTTCCAAGAAGAGGCTGCCTCAACTATGATCTCTGCATGCACACGTGAGATAGTTTTATCAGTTTATTTCCACTGACTTCTTGACTGAACTGATGATTCCTTTGGCTTTTTTTGCAGGGATGACTGATGTTGGTTTCAGCAAAGGATCATGGCGAGGCTGCATGTGAACATCTTCAACTGGAAAATTTTAAATAATTACATATTGAAAACAGATTTAATGATTTCTTCTTCAAAACAGAGTTTTGAAGAAGAAATACCCTCGAGCATCTTTAATGATGAAATTTTGAACTGAAAACATATGGAAAACCTCCTCATGACCTGCGGGTGTTATTGAAGCATTTCTGAAGACAAAACCCTGGACTCAAGAAAGTGAAATGACTCTTTTCTGGACCACAATAACATCAATGACTGCAAATGACGAGAAATGAACTTTGGAGAATTCGATTCTGACAAGGGACTGACAGGACCGAGTCTAACATGAGTGACGAGTGAGTGGATGTATGTATTTTCATTTGTTTATTAAATAAAGATACCAATAATTTACCTAAAATTTTTCCCATTAAGGGGGACAGTAATTCATACTTTCAATGTCTAATGAAAATTGTAATGATGTAGACTAACTCTAGAAGTATATATAGGAATAAGAGATGGAAATAAAAGAGAGAATTTACTGGAAAAAATCTATCAAGAGATTCATGGAGATATCATGAAGATAATTTTGGATATATTATGACGATATTTATGGAATTAGTCTGAACTAAATCTCCAATTATGAAATGGTTGTTCTGGCCGCTAGTCATATAATGGACCTTTGTACATGAAAATGGAAAATGGTTGTTATGATCACTAGTTATATAATGGAACTCTGTACTAAAAAATGTAACACAATGGAAATGATTAAAAAAATAAAATTTCCCCTTCAATTTTTTCTTCACTTATGGCTCCAATGTCCTTTCCTTTAATACTGCATATTTTTCTATTAAAAATTTTATTTTATCAACATTACCAATTCCAATAACAAAAAAATAAAATAACAATGAGACGATGTCATCAATATCATTGATTCCTATGAAAAAAATAGAAAAATGTGGAAGAATGAGATTTCTCCATTGGTGTTACTTTTCTTATTTTTTTCTTTTAAACTATGATTGCCTCCAATAGAGATGATGTTGTCCTCGGTATTTGGATCCCAAGATGTGGTAGCAAGCTAATGAGTCGAGTGTTATATGTTTCTAAAAATGATTAAGTACTACATCTAAGCTAGGGTCTAACCAATCTGCGGTGACTTTAGCATTGAATTATTCCATTTATCATGCATGTAATAGGATTTTTTTTAGTGATTATGTCAACATGTATATTTTTGTCCATATTCTTTAGTATTTTGGTCTGTAGTGTTTTTTTTTCTTTTTCTTTTTTTGATGTTTTAGTTTATATTCTTGTGGGAAATGTTGTTTTAGGTGATGTTTTATAGTTTAATTCTAAGCCAAGGAGTTTAGTTCTAAGCATTGAAAGGAATTATTGATTATACCTACTTTGATAGTGTTCTTCATTATTATACCTACATATTGACACTCAACAACGACTTCAGTTATTAGTGCATTTTTTTAGCATTGAATGGCCTTTTTCATTTTTCTCGCATTTTTTCTTCAACTTGTCAGTGTTCTAGTGGGGTCTGGATTTTTGGATTAAGAGTTGTCAAAATTGTTAGTGATTGTGGTTTTGTTGGTGATCATGATTTATCTGTGTATTGTGGTATACTTTTGGCCTTTTTCCGTGAATATGGTTGGTGTTTATGCTTGGGACCTATAGTATTTTTGTTTCTGGTCTAGTTTTATTGGTGTTTAACATTCTAACTCTTTTCCTAGAATAATAATTTTATCGGTGTTCCTACTAACATTCCATTGTATTGTTTTTATTTTTCTTGTCGAAATTCATTTGGCATGGATTGTTGTGGTGTTAGCCATCATGGGTGTTCTAATGTGGTTTCACCATTCACCTTTGGTTGGTGTTTTTTGATAGGGTTTGATTTATCAACTCTTGCTATAGAGCACACAAATTGTTACTAAGAAGTTTTATTTTAAGAGATCGATTCAATAAATTTGATAGGAGTTTATCATGTTTTCATTTCTATGCTCTACATATTTATTTTAGACTTAAAATTGTTTGAGTTAGTTGTATAAGTAATGAAGTATAGTAGGTTCGTTGAGCATTAGAGTATATAAATTGAATCCATGGCATGATTTGTCTTGTAGCCTTATCTATATTAATTCCTATTTTTCTTTAGGGTGATGCATTTGTGAATACATTCATATGAAAAAAATATATATTTTGATTCAGAAGTATTCCTTTCAGTGGTCTCATTTTTAGGTTCCATCATGTTTTTTATGGTGATATGATAGGGTTTTTGCTTCCACCAAACTTCATGTTCTTATTTTTTTGATGTGGTTTGGCCTTTAGGATTTTTTTCTAGATGTTTAATTTAATAATGGAAAACTTAGTAGGTAATGAAGCACATTAAATTTGTTTAGGATTATAATGCTTAGGAATTGAATCCTGCTTAGTGGCCTACTTGGCATTAGATCCAACACTCCTTTAACATAATAGACTTGTGAATATGTTCTTATGAAAACATTTTGTTCATTTTATTTTGGATATGGAAACTCCATTTTATGGTCATAAAATTCCTATTTGTTCTTGTTCTTTCAAGGATTTTGTAATGTTTTTGTTTCTAAATGTTCTATATATTTTGTATATGTCGTTTCATTATATATTGAGAGTTTTATTTGTTTCACTACCATAGTGAAATTTTAGCCTCAATTATCATTTAAGATAGCCAAAGTTGTACTTAACATGACTATGGATGAGAAGTTAGTTGTTGATGTGTTGAATAATATTATGTTATTGTTATTTTTATATTTTTATAGGCTTTCCTATACATTTTTGTATTCTCGAATATGTATTTGAGAACTTAGAATGGTTTAGGTTAAATTTATTTGGAATAAAGAATAGTAGGCTTGTTGAAGAGGTGGAAGTTTACTCTCAATTAACATTTAACGTAACCAAATTTTTATGTAACCCAAATATGGATGAGAAGTTAATTTGTGTTGTAATGAATAAGATTATGATATTGTTGGTTGTTGGAAACAATGTTAATATTTAGAGGGGGGTGAATCAGTATTAAGGTTAATTTAAAATTTTATGCTAATTTATCTTTTCTCATTCAAAATTTGCATCCATTCTATGAGACAAGACATTAACAAATATAATAACAGCCATGTGAATCAACACAAGCACACAAATCATGAGCAGAAAACACGACACATAGACTTAATGTGGAAACCCATTCGGGAGAAAAACCAACAAATTTTGTTTTGATATTGATGTAAATATGAGTACATACTCTATTACATCAATTTTTTTTGTGAGCCACCACTCGCAAGAAGCAAAAAATCCCTTTTATTTTTTGCTAGCACCCACTATCGGGATGCACAACTCCCTTATTCTACAGACATCTAATTAGCTTACCAGAAGCGTAAAATTCATGGATTTGTTGCAAGAACCAATTTGCAGCACCTTGGATTTTTGCAAACACCAACTTGCAGGAGGCACCAATTCCTAAGATTTCTTTATATACCCACTAGAGATGGAAGAACCAACTTCCTATATGTAGGCTATAACCGATACTCAATAGGGAACTAATGTTCTTTGTACTTGGAAACTGCTCTACTTGATTTCAACTCTTTTTTCTCCTCTATAGCCTTATTTTTATTCGACCCACTCAGAATTCACTATCCATACTACATCGACTCACTATTCTTAGTCCTCATTCATTAGGCACATAGCAGCTATCAGCCTTCAACACTTCAGCAGCATACATCAACTCAACTCCTGACCCTCTACACTCAGTAGCATATGTTCATCTATCAACCCCTTCTATTCCGCTTGGCCTACTCTTAGCAGTGCTCACTCTAAGAACTCTCTACTCAGCTCACTCAGCTATGTTTCACCCACCCCCCCAATTTCTCAATTGCAATATTAGGTTTTGATACACCTCCACGTAGTGATCGATGTTGTATTTTTTGTCCTTACTCTGCCATCCACGCTACCCAAGTGTATACTCCCGCGTGGCTCTCAAACCTACTGTGGCATCTATTTACTTGCCACTGCAGCACCATTAAATGGAATAATGGGCTTTGTGTACTTCTACATACTGAGAATAAATATCATTCAACTTTCACACTCAAGGAGTGCCTCCTTTGAATTTTGAATGTACATGCAACATGGCATTTCAACTCTCCATAATGTACTTTAGCATGGCATTACTTAACTTGGAATAATATCCATTACTCCCATGTTGATTTTCTCATTTATCTCTTCATAATGTGAGGAGCACTCAGATATGGAGATTCTTCACCTAGCCATCTTTCCAATTCAATTCTTCTTGTTTTGCAAGGGAGCTCAAGCATGATTGTTCTGGATCCAATTGTTGCCTCTACAAATATTAGTCCTCTTTGTCTTAGTCTCTTGCATTCAACAGACACCAATGGATCCATTAATTCCTTTGTGCATCGTGGTACTTGCTTCCTTTCCAACGAGTTGTCAAATCATCCATGCCTAAGGAGCTAAACTCTTAAAAAACTATCGATTTTTCTAGCCACTAAAAATATGTCCTCAATGCTTTTTCCTTCCATACCCAATTATGGAAAATAACCAATTTGGCATAATAATAAAATATGGAGGACTTCTCTTCAAAGCTACTGACTTATCCATGCCTTTAAATATATGCCCAGAAGTTGTCGACTCATCCAAATTACAACATATAACGTGAACCTAGAGGCTTGCATGCCCACAACCTCTTATAAAATGAAATTATTCAAAATTTTGAGCTATAACCTTCAAGCTATAATTATAGTTAGCAAGATTGGGGTTAATCACCTCTTTATAATACCTTGGCTTCCTTTTTCCCTATAACTCTTTATTATCCCATAGCTTATCCTTAAATTTGGAAGTAATAGTATTTTTAATATTATCCTTATTCTTTAAGATGATCTTCTCCTTTACCCCCCAATCATTGAACTACGGATATGCATCCTTATACTCATCTCGATTAAGCCATAGGTGGGAGTTTTTGCTATATTTTAGAAGCAATATTAGGGAACCTATTGGCTTGAATTTTGTAAATTTTCTTCTTATACAGAAGATACCTAAACATAGCCATGTTTTCAATGGGGGTAATTCTAGTCTCAATCAAGAGAATAGGATAGGCAGTGTTTCCTTTAACCTTGAGGATGTAGGTTATAAAATGTTTTTTGGATTAGCTGAATCTTCCTCCATGATTTTCTTGATATACTACAACCCTAAACCTCACATACATCTAAACTAACAGGTGATCTGAAAATGAAAGTATTTGTTTTGTTGTTCAAAGTATTCATTTCCATTAAATTAAGTGTGCAAAGTGTTTGGATAGTCTTGCAAGTGAAACAAAGTTTTTTTGTTAACTGTTTATGAACTTTGGTGTGAGGGAGTGTTGTTTTAATTTACTGTTTAACAAATTTAATCTAAATAACACAATAGAATAACTTCACCATAAAATCACAGCAACATGACGAGGCAGTTCACCCCTCCTGGGCTACATTTTTCGGGTCCAAGGCTCCCAATGGGCATGTCCTTGATATATTATGATGCTCAAATTGGTAATATAGTGAGAAAAAGGCCTAAAAAAACCAAACCAATTGTGAAAATGGATTCATAACATAAAAAGAAGCTAAGAATGACTCTGATTTCACCTAAAACAATGAAGTGTAGTCCAATGCAGCTCTGTTTCCCTCAAGGCTCTAATGGCTCCCCAAGCTTCTCTGAAGTGTAAATGGCTGAAAGACACATCTGATGTCTCTACAACCTATTCCAATGGCTCCAGAATGTTGAGAATACCCAAAATAAAATAAAATAAATCACTCCAAAAGGTTCATTAATGTGAAATTTATGCCCAACTGAAGTTTTGTCCAAGTTGGCCTAAGGAAACTCCACCAAACTTAGAGTAACTGCAGTTAGCTCCATTAACTTTGGCATAAACGCCTAAAAAGGCGGACTCCACTCCAAGATATCTGCACAGTTTTTGGGTGGCAATAAATTTTAAGGGTCGGCGGTCACATGGACCGTCCGAACCCGTCGGTTTAAACCATTGGCCCAATGGTTTCCAAACCATGGCCTTAACTCATTCCAAAGACTCCGTCAGATTCATGTGAGCACATATAACTAACTACAATTGTCAGATTTGGTTAACTGCCGGAGGATGGCCTATGGTTCCGCGTTGTGGTTCCATGTAGAGGGGGCTAGCCCCCTTTTCTCCACCCAAACGTGAATGTCAACCACCATTTATTGCTGACCCATACTCGTTCAGCCCTGACCCGCGAGTAGACCCTACCGGTGGCTCCGTTCACGACCAACTACCTACGTTCATTGCTAACCCGCGGGTGGACCCTGCCGGTGGCTCCGTTCACGACCTTCTGCACACGCTCATTTAGAGCTGACCCGTCACGTTCACTACTGAACTAGGTATCATTCACGCTTCACCCATGTTCATGGGTAGACACCACCCATGGGTGACCCGTGCCCATCCGGGTCGAGTCGGGTCGGGTCAGCCCGAATGAACCAAAAACTTTCAACATGAAATTTTTTTAATCAAATTGAAACTTTAAGACTGGGGCCACATGGCAGCCTCTGGGCAGGCCACGTGGTACCCACTGATAGGCCATCCCTTTTTTTTATAAAAAAAAGAAATTTTCCATTTCATAATATTTCTAAAGATGTCATAATTTTGATTTCCAAAGTGTTGTTTTGAAGGTTACTGGACAAATTAAAACTTGAATATCTTCCACATCCGACATCGGATTTGACTGTTGTTCACAGCATTAGGATCGTAATGAAAAACACTATCTGTTCAATCAATTTATTACCAGTTCTGAGCAATTCCAATTTTGAACATTTTTTCACTAAGGACATGATCACCTAATCACACCTCCCCATTGGGAAGTTTTTTGAGCCCAAAAGCCTTCAATTACCTATTAAGAAGATGAGGGTATAGGTCCCTCACCTTTTCCACCTCAATCCAATTTTCCCTACTCAATTTGCAGCCTTTAACACCAACCCAAACATAATCAACATTTCCCCTACTTGAAGTGCATGTCCTTCTGTCAAGGATATCATCCTCTTTCAATTCATCCAAAAATTTTGGAGAGAAATCCTCTATGGATGGCAGCTAAATGTCACTTTCATAATCAGCAATTAAAGGAGGTTCATACAAACGTAAATTTTCCACATTCACAACGTAATAAATTTGCATGTATGAAGGAAAATCTAATTGAAAAGCATTATTTCTAACTTTTTTAAGGATCTTGAATGGACCATAATGAATAGGCTTCAGCTTTTTACCTTCTCCTTGCATTCTTTCCTTACTAATATGCAACCATACCTCATCCCCTTCTTGAAACTTATGATCAATTCTATGCTTATCATGCCTCTCTTTGTACTTGCCTTGACTTTTTTCAAGCTGTTCTTGAACTTGCTGATGTATGAGCTAAATTCTTTCAATGAACATGCGAGCTTTGTCAATGTCACTATGACCATCAATGGCCACATCCTTCTCAAGAATAAAATATAAAGTGTACTTAGGAAACTACCCAAAACAAGCTTCAAAATATGAAGTATTTGTAAAAGAGTGCTTGGCTTGGTTGTAAGCATACTGAATGTAATGCAAATACTCATCCCAAAGCTTGGGATGCTTGCTGCAATAACATCTCAAAAGATGTACAATGGTTCTGTTCACTACCTCTGTTTGGCCATTAGTTTGCGGATGGAAAGTAGTACTCTTCTTCAACTTTGTGCCCATCATTTTCCATAAATTGGACCAAAAATTCCCCACAAATCTGGAATCCCTGTCACTAGCAATAGAAGTAGGCAAGCCCTAATGAACCCATACATGTTGAAAATATAAATCAGCAGTTTTTTCAGCAGTTATAGTTTTCTTACATGGCATAAGAATACACATCCTGTTGAAACGATCAACTACCACATAAACATAATTATGCTGCTTTCTAGATAATGGTAACCCTCCAACAAAATCCATGTGAAGCCAATAAAAATACCTCTGTAAATGTGCCACTATTTTTCTTACCCCGAAATTTCCAGCTATGAGATAAGAATGAGCCTCTCTCATGATGTTTAGTCTCTCCCCCTGTGGTATACATAACTTGCCCATATGAAATAGAAAATTATTATTCAAATGATAATCATTCTCCTCAACATGATTCCCTTCGCTTAAGTTAGCATACAAATCCTTAAAATCAACATCTGATGCATACTATTTTGTGTAGCTCTCATGCACAATAGAATAATTCTTAAGCAAATTACTAGCACTAATAATAGGCCTTGAAAGCATATCAGCAACCTTGTTGTAAATACCTTTCTTGTACCTTATTACCAAGTAAAATTGTTGTAGGAAGCCCATCCATCTGAAATGTTGTGACTGCTGCAATTTACTTTGCGATTGCAAGTATTGTAAAGACTGGTGGTCAGTATGAACAATTGTTTCTTTGCCCATCAAATAGTGTTTCCATTTTTTGACACTTTGTGCCAATGCATACAACTCTTTATCATATGTAGGATAATTCACAACATCACCATTAAATGTCTCAGAATGAAATGCAACAGGCTTACCATGTTGTAAGAGAGCTGCACCCATGGCGTAATCGCTTGCATCTGTCTGAATCTCGAATGTCTGTCTCAAGTCCGGTAATGCAGGGACTGGAGATGAACTTATATTCTCTTTCAAAGACTCAAAATATTTATGTTGCTTGACTCCCCATTGGAAAGCACACTTCACACTAGTCACTGCATGCATAGGAGCTAATATGGCAGAGATGTTAGAAATAAACTTCCTCCAATACTGAGTTGCACCTAAAAAACTTCTTACCTCTGTAATGGATTTTGGAGTAGGCTAATTCACAATGGCTTCTAATTTGGAAGGATCAATTCTCAAAGCGCCTCCTCCTACTATGTGTCCCAAATAAGCCAAAGAAGTCTTTCCAAATTCACACTTTGACATTTTAAGAAATAATTGATTTTTCTTCAAAACATCAAGTACTTTCTTAACATGCATGACATGCTCTTCTCTAGTTTTGCTGAAAATTAAGATGTCATCTAAGTATACAATAACGAAATCATCAAGAAAAGGATGTAATACATCATCCATTACCCACATGAAAGTTGTAGGTGCATTGCATAAACGAAACGGCATAACAAGCCACTCAAAGAGTCCCTGTTTGGTTTTAAATGTTGTCTTCCAAATGTCACTTTCTGCAATTATAACTTGATGATAACCACTACGTGAGTCTAACTTAGTGAAATATTTAGCATCTTTCAGCTGATCCAACAAATCATCTATCCTTGGAAGTGGGCAATGATTCTTTACCGTTATTTTGTTCAATGCCCTGAAGTCCACACATATTCGCCAAGTTCCATCTTTCTTTGGAATCAACACTATTGGTGACCCACATGGTGAAGTGCTTGGTCTTATGAATCCTTTTTCCAACAAGTCTTTAATTTTCCTCTTGATTTCATCATTCTCCATGATAGACAAGCAATACATGCCAATGTTAGGAAGAGGACAATCTTGATGTAAATGGATCTCATGTTGAATCTCCCTTTTAGGAGTTAAACCTGTAGGTTCCTGAAACATCTCATGCTGTGCCTCAACTAAATCATATAAATCTGATTTAATCTTGGAATCACAATTTTCAAATGACTCATGATTCATATCAACCTTGGGCTTAACCATAAGAAGTACAAAACTCTTGCTAGAATTGACTAGCCTTTTTACCTGTCCCGCATTTACCATCGCTATATTTGTCTTCTTGCGATGTGCTATGACAATGAACTCCTTGCCATATTTAAAGAGATGATATTTATTTTCATGGAAATGGAAGATCTCTTTCCTGTCAAATAAGTGAGGACTTCCTAAAACAATTCCTGATATATCAAGTGGCACCACATCAAGTTCAATTGTGTCAATAAAGTGTGTAGTTATGTTGAATTGCAATATGCACTTTCTTGAGACTTGTAAGTTTTCATCCTTGCATATCCACCCAAGTGGATAAGACTTTGGATGTGGAATGGTCTCAAGTTTTAGCTATTTGACCAAGTCTTCTGATATGAGATTTGCTTGCGACCCACTATCAAGCAATGTGTCTATTTTAGTATGTTTTGAGACTACCCTCACATGGAACAATTCAATTCTTTCTTCCTCATTAGGAGCTTGTACATGAAAGTTTGAAGTACTAGTGCTTGCTTTAGTTTCAATTTCCTTTCCCTTCATACTTTCCAAACCCATGGCTACAATTTTGGTTTCATCCCCTGAATCATCACCTAAATCTTGAGGTGTAGTTGTAGTAGCTGCAGTTTTCTTCTTTCCCTTGTTTTTGTTAAACTGATTTCTTTTTTCAGGATGTAATTTCCAATATTTTTTCTCTTCATGGCCCTCTCTTGAACAATGTTTACAAATGAATTTTTCACCCTCTTGTTTGATAGAAGCATTCTTTTTACCTTTTCCCTTAAAGGTTTTATCTTCTCTCTTCCCTTTGAAAGGCTTGTTTCTACCCTCACCAAAAATGTTCTTCCCTCTAGCCTCTAAATGAGTAGCTTGTACACAGACTTCTTCTAGACTAGTAGGATTAAACATAAGGATAGTATGTTTAAGGTAACTATGCAAACCACCTATATACTTCAACAAAGTATCTTGACTTTATAAGTCTACCCCTATTAAGAGTGCTCTTCTCCTAAATTCCTGGGTATAGTCTTGCACATTCTATCCCTTAAGTTGTCTAAAGTTTTTCCAATTCATTATAGCCTTTTGAAGATGAGCAAGAGGATACAATTTCTTTTTGATTGCAGCAATAAATTCAGTCCATGATCGAGTAATCTTACCATGTTTCTTGATTTCATCCTTGGTCTTGGCTTCCCACCATACCAATGCTACTCCATCCATTCTTAGTGAGGCTAGTTGTATTTTGGTGTCGTCATCATGCGGGTTTTGAATCCTTAAATAGACTTCCAATTGTCTGATCCAATTATCTAATTTATCTGCATTAACTTCACCGTTAAACATTGGCAATTCAAATTTGACATCAAGATTTAACAAAGGATTTTTACCAGTGGTTTTCGACTTATGTGACTAATTTACCAAAGTCAAGGAAGAGGATGAAGATGGAGATGGTGGATCACCATTTCCTCCATTCCCTTTCTTTGATTGATCATTACCATTCTTTCATCCTGAGGAATCCTCTCCTTATTTTTGGTTTTTATACCCTTCTCCAGCAATCCTATCATTTCTTTCTTGATATAGGATCCTTACCATTTCAGTCATATCCAAGAAAGCTTTCTGGAATACCCGTTCTTCTTCTTTTGGATCCATCTCTTCAGGAGATTCTCCTTCTCTTGAAGACATGCTTGTAGCTGCTTCTAGGGCTCTTGGAGGTGGTTCTTTGACCCTTCTTGGTTGTGGATTAGTTTGTGCACTAACCAAGTTTCCTTCATCTCTCTTGAGTTTTAACCTAGTTAGCATCAAAACTTGCAAACAAATGACTTAATCTTTGCACAAAAAAAATGTTGAGTAAAAACTCTAGCTCCTATGGCTCTAAACCTGAGCTCTGATACCAACTAATTTGAAAATGAAAGTATTTTTTTTTTCTGTTCAAAGTATTCATTTCCATTAAATTAAGTGTGCAAAGTGTTTGGATAGTCTTGCAAGTGAAACAAAGTGTTTTTGTTAACTGTTTATGAACTTTGGTGTGAGGGAGTGTTGTTTTAATTTACTATTTAACAACTTTAATCTAAATAACATAGCAGAATAACTTCACCATAAACTCACAGCAACATGATGAGGCAGTTCACCCCTCCTGGGCTACATCTATCGGGTCCAAGGCTCCCAATGTGCATGTCCTTAATATATTATGATGCTCAAATTGGTAATACAGTGAGAAAAAGGCCTAAACAGACCAATCCAGCTGTGAAAATGGATTCAGAACATAAAAAGAAGCTAAGAATGACTTTGATTTCACCTAAAACAGTGAAGTGTAGTCCAATGCAGCTTCGTTTCCCTCAAGGCCCTGATGGTTCCCCAAGCTTCTCTGAAGTGTAAATGGCTGAAATACACCTTTGATGACTCTGCAACCTATTCCAATGGCTTTAGAATGTTGAGAATACCTGAAATTAGAAAACAATTTCCTCCAAAAGGTTCAGTAATGTGAAATTTATGCCCAACTTAAGTTCTTTCCAAGTTGGCCTAAGGAAACTCCACCAAACTTGGAGTAACTGCAGTTAGCTCCGTTAACTTTGGCATAAACGCCTAAAAATGTGGACTCTACTCCAAGTTATCCGTGCGGTTTTTGGGTGGCCATAAATTTTAAGGGTCAGCGGTCACATGTACCACCTAAACCCATCGATTTAAACCATTGGCCCAACGATTTTCAAACAGTGGCCTTAACTCATTGCAAAGACTCCGTCGGATTCATGTGAGCACATATAACTAACCGCGACTATCAAAGTTGGTTAACTGTTGGAGGATGGCCTGTGGTTTCGCACTGTGGTTCCATGTAGAGGGGGTTGGCCCCCTTCTCTCCACCCAACCGTGAATGTCAACCAATGTTTATTGCTGACCCATACTCGTTCAGCCCTGACCTGCGGGTAGACCTTGCCGGTGACTCCATTCACGACCAACCGCCTGTGTTCACTGCTAACCCGCGGGTAGAACCTGAAGGTGGCTCTATTCACGACCTTTTGCACACGCTCGTTCAGAGCTAACCCATCACGTTCACTGCTGACCCGGGTCTCGTTCATGCTCCACCCACATTCACGGGTAGACACCACCCGTAGGTGACCCGTGCCCATCTGGGTCGGGTCGGGTTAGGTCGGCCCGAATGAACCAAAAACTTTCAACATCAAATTTTTTTAATCAGATTGAACCTTCAGGCCTGGGGCCACATGGCACCCACTGATAGGCCATCCCCTTTTTTATAAAAAAATGAAATTTTCCATTTCACAATATTTCTGAAGATGCCATAATTTTGATTTCCAAAGTGTTGTTTTGAAGGTTAATAGATAAATTAAAAATTGAATATCTTCCATATTCGGCATTGGATTTGAGTGCCGTTTGCGGCGTTAGGATCACAATGACGAACCGGTCAATCAATTTATTACCAATTCTCAGCAGTTCCAATTTTGAGAATTTTTTCACTTAGGACATGATCACCTGATCAACAAGGGTGACGAGAGTCTTAAATAGGATATTTTTTTTTCTCCAAATCCAAAGATAAGTCGACTTACAATTGTTTGGTGGACAATAAATTTTTAATGTTCTAAGTTTTCGCCCAATGTTCTAAGTATTCACCCAACATGTTAAAAGTCACCAGTCTTTACGAATGATTTTTGAAGAATATTGAGTTGAAACATTCTCTTCCTATGTTTTAGCCTTTTTGGTTTTTCAAAAGAATATTTTTTACTTGATTAAAAATGGTTGAAATTGATAATTTACGTAATTAAATGGAATTTTTTTCCAAAATATAAATTTATTTATATATTTAAATATACCTTTCAAGATTCTAATTTGATTTATATATTCAAATATACATAGACCAAAGCATGGAAGATTGAAGATGAATATAAAATATCAAAACAATGAACCTTAAAAATGGAGAAGGGATGTCATTTTAAATGAAATTATTCGTAAAGAGAACATGAAAGAATAATTCCTTATTTCATTATTATTTAATGAATAATTATAATGAATTAGATTAATTAGGGGACAAATTTAAATCAATATTGTTGTGTTAGATGTTAGAACCAATCAAATTAAAATAAACTATATATAATATTTTGACTTCTTTATAAGGAAGGAGTCCAATTATTTAGTGAAGACAAGTGAGGTTGAAGATGGGAGAAAACCAAATATCATGGAAGATGGAAGATGAAGATAGAATATCAAAATAAAAAAACCTTTAAAATGGAGAAGGGAACATTTGAATGAATATTTTTCATTAAGGGGAACATGAATGAATAATTATTATTTGTAATGCTAAAAAAGTGCATGTAAAAGTAAAAAGAGAATTTTCAAAGTATATTTAAAATACACCTAAGAATCTCCAATGGGGGTGATGGACATAGTGTACAAGGCACATTGTGGCCCATGATGACCAATCGCTGGGACCCAGGTTGAGGGCCACCCCTATCCCCCTCACTTCACTTGACATATGGGGAGGAGTAATGGTTTGTGTGTGGAATTTAGTAGCACCTTGACTAGCATGGGTGACGTCGTTCTAAGGTCGATGATGGTGGATGGGTACTTCATTCATGTTTCGTTTCAACTTCATGCCATTGCCTGGTTATATGCTCGTAGAAGAAGGAAGTTACATCACTTCCATTAGGCAGGGTTGCACCCCTAGAAACAAGGTTAGACCCCCGGTGGAATTGGCCTTCAAGAGCTTCTGGCCTATTTTTGTATTGGTGTTCTATGGTTATGGGTCTCTTGGTGGTTGGATTGGACTGTTTTGACAGCGTTTCTCCAGGGAGGGATGGTGGTTCTGTATAAGGCTATCGTCTTTTGGATTTTGGGCCCATAATTGGGTTTTTTGGACACTCCACGTGAGTTGTTCTATGTCTTTTAGGGGGAAGGGAGCAAGATTCATGGAATTAGATGTGACCCTTTGTTTTTGGTGTGGCTGGGTGGGAGGTTCTCAACATGCGGTGGGAAATTATGTGCTTTTCTCAACCCTTCAACATTCGAATTATCCTAAATTTTAGTGCCTCTCTATGTTCGGGCTTGGGGTGGCGCAACTGGTGGGGCAGCGGATCCTTTGAGTCTGTGTGGTGTTATCTGGTTACGGTTGGTGTGAATCCACATCCATATCTGGGAGGTTGTTCGTTACTGCACTTGGTGCGACAGGCCTAATCGGTGTGGGTCGAGCATGCCTAGGGGGTCTTCTGCATTACAGGTGAAGTTGCAAGTCAAGCATCGATGAGACCAACTCTGATAAGAGGGTGGTCCTTCCTCCCTCCAAATACCTTCTCGGTGGGATGCAGGGACCGATCTTCTCAATTTCATAAATGTATGGTTTAGGGCATAGACGTGTATGTGGCTCTTTGGGGTGGAAGTCGGCAGGAAGCTCTAGGAGGATGGTGGTTGCTCTTCAGGGTGGTCGAGGGTGTGGCGACTCGGCGAAGGGATGTGGGGATAGATAGTCGCAAACACCGGTGAGGGGAAGGGCTTAGCGGCATAGCGTTTCGAGACAGCGAGGCAATGTAGGTTCTCTGGTTCCTTGTTCAAGGTTGATTCAACATTGTTTCCTAGAAAATTTTCGAGATTTAATTCAATACCTAATGAAGCGATTGGACACTGCAGAAAGGATCTGATGTGCAGAACATGAGGAACTAGTAGCTACCATGGATAATTTTCACTACATTCAGTGCCACATCCGGGAGCCCATTTTGGTGGTATGGTGAGGACAGAAATTGTTAACGGAGAAGGTGAAGAAGTTTGATTCCTGGATGGATCATTTCTAGGAGCACATCCAATGCTCTTTGATGGGCCTCTAAATTAGAAATAACCTTTCTTATGCACATAAAGGTTATTTTAAATCTCTCCTTATACATTTAATAATGTTTTTTAAGCTTTAATATGTTCTTAGGAAGGTTTAGAGATAATTGCATAATTTTGCATAATATTATTTATTTTTTATGAATATTGTGAGAATATTGGACAAATTACAAAGATTTGGAGAAGGAGATAAATTAGGGACTTGCTCCATACTATAGGAGGATCAATATTGGAGAATAAATTAACAAGATATCATGAAATTATTGAGATATTCTGAAACTCCAATGATTAAGAAAATCTAGGAATGTGTTCCCTGTCACTTAATGAAAACTTCTAGTGTTGGGAACCACATCCACTATTTGAGGGATTTTGGAGGGGAAAGATTCCTTCTTTCAAGGATAATGCTTCCCCATCAATTCATATAATTACCAATTCCAATTGGCCTCTAGGGGCAGGCATTTTTTAGTATTCTTGTGTAGAAAACTTGTTGTTTAGCAACTCCATTTTCATTTCTTGCAGGGATATATTTAGATTGATTCAAACAATGAATTTTGGTGAAAATTTTATCTTCTAACGATTGTTTTATTCCATAGAAAATTGAGACTCCTTGGGCTTGGCCATCGCAAGAGCCTCAGATTCCTCTTGCACAATTTCTTTATGTTCTTTTCACTTCTTATTCACATGCATCTCTTATTCTTGCTTTTCCTATTTCTGTATTTAGTATCGATGTTTTTCTTGCTGTAGGATTGAGTTAAATGATTGAAGTGAGTTATTTTGTAGGTTATTTACATATTCAAAAGAATTATTCATCCTTATAATAACTTTGGAAGTTCATCTTCATCATTGAGCTACATGGATTTGGTTACTAGTTCACAAATATAGGATTTATGGAAATGCCTTGTAGCGAAATAGTAGTAATTTTATGATATTTTTTAGAATGGATTAATGAGCTTGATTTTAGTTGATTCCACTTGTATTAGGTCATAAAACCATTAAACTTAATAACAAAATTTACCCCACTTCATTTTCACTTAATCAGGTTAGGCATTTGATAGGTTAACTAGCTAACTAGTTCTTGAATTACTATTTTTTATAGTAGTAATTTTTGTTATTTTTTAGCATGTGTGACCAGAGGTATTTTGGAGTGATTCCACTTGGAATGGAGACCTAAGACATCACAATTAATATAAAAAAATTCCCATCCTATTTTTATTTGATTTACTTATTCATTCAGTGAGTTATCTCCAGAACATAACTTCTTGTAGAAAAAATAGAACTTCCTATAGCACACTTGTAGCACATGTAAACTCGACCAAATTTGATCCCAAAGCTTTGATTTTGTATATTTGGCTTGAATCATGACCCCTATGATCTAAATCCATGATTTAGGAAGAATAAACACCACTTTTTACATGTATTTTTACAAAGTATATTAGGCCTATTGAATTGAATTCATGCTCTTAGGATTTTAATTACAAATTGTTGTTATTTCCTAGGATTAATTTATTTTCAAAGTAACACTTCCATTTATACAATTATTTTAGGAATTTTTTTCATGACATTCACTCCATTACATCATATCAACAAAATAAGGATACATTGTATGTTGCGCATATAGTGTCGATATCTCTTAAGTTGTATGAACCCGGGTTGATAATTAAAGTTGGTAACCTTGGGATTTCCAACATTCTTGTTGAAATACTGAGGCTCATAATTTTTTAGTGGTGTTGTCGAGGAGGTGTCAAAGCATGCATTCTTTTCTTCCCTAGTTGATTCATTTCTTTTCTTTCTACAAAAACAAAAATATTTTCATTAGGCATATTTCATTTCAAAAACAGAAAATTGCATTGCATTAGCATTCTTATTCCAAAAAAAAGAAAAAAAACTCCAAAAACAACCCCCCCATCCCCATTTGATGACGTGGTGCAGTAAGAACCACATCACCATCCACTTTTTCAGGTAGAAGAAATGGATGGAGATGATTACAATGAATAATATCTTCTTGGATTTCACATTCAACATATTGATGTTAGTGTGCATATGAAGAACATCCCTCCATATTTCCTTCCCAAATTCCATGGTATTAGGTCAGAGGATCCGAAAACGTTTCTCTTTGAATTTGAATTTTTTTATAGATCATACGGTTACTTATTAAACCCTCAAAAATTGAGATTGTTTCCGTCAACATTGAAGGATAAATCTCTTAAATGGTTCATGAGCTTAGGGAATAATTCAATAAGATCATGGAATGATATGTAAAATATATTTCTAGAAAAATATAAAGGCCACGATCTTAAAGAATAAATTTTTACTAAACCCTTAAAAATTGAGATTGTTTTCGTGAACATTGAAGGATAAATCTCTTAAACGGTTCATGAGTTTAGGGACTAATTCAATAAGATCATGGAATGATATGTAAAATATATTTCTAGAAAAATATAAAGGCCATGATTTTAAATAATATTTTTTTAGAATGAATCAAGGAGAAGATGAGATCCTTGAGGATCTAATAGAGTGGTTCATGTATAACTGGAAGAGCCTAAAATCACATCATTTAGGATTCAACACACTAAAAACCCTCTTACTTAGAAAAATTAGGGATGAGTGGATTGATCTCCTTGATCTCATGAGTAGAGGAGATGTATACCAATTAACATTTGAAGAAATTTGTGAAACATGCAAGCACATATCAAGAGAAAGGGAAAGAATAAGTAAATCGGCATCAAGATTGGTAAGTCAAGCTAAACTTGGAAATTTGTTTGATGACTTTAAAAAAAATCTTAGAAATATAAGTGAACAAGTAGAAATGTTAAGAATGCAAAATGAGCAAAAAAAATAGGTTGATATTTTTGTTATCCATGTAGAGTCACATGCTACTAAATATCGTCCATCATTACCAAGGTTGAAGGAAGTTTACCAAGAGGAAAATGGAGCAATACAATCACCAAAGAAGCTATTTTATGTAGCTCCAAGAATACCATGATGGCCTAGTCAACTTGATATGATCAAGACACTAATTCATAATTTCAAGGTTATGCACATCCATCTCAAATTAATTGGAACACACTCCATCTTTGGAAGCCTTGGTCGTGTCAACCCCAAAACCAATCTTGGCAACAAGGTTGCAAGAACCTTATGGGATAATTTCATAATATCCTCAATATTTTCCTCAATATCCTCCATACCCAACTCCATGTTATCCCTATCATCCACCTCCACCACAACCTCAATTACATCCATCTCAAAGATCCACTCCCACTCAACTACCTGTACCACCATTTCCAAACCCACACAAGGAAGTATCTTAGGCCACTTACAATGCTGAGGTACATGTTGCACTCAAAAATATCACCTTGACATTTTGTTGACTGTATGAGCTCATTGTCACTCATACTTACCTCCTCTGCAAGTCTTACAATCTTTACTCCTCATGTCAAGCCATAAAAACAGGAGAAAACCCCTAAAAAACTCCAAAACCCTAGGTACGCAGGTAATGTGAAGCTTACCTGCGTTCCTAGCTAGGGTACGCAGGTAATGTGAAGCTTACCTACGTTCCAGAATGTATTTTCCATGTGTAATGCTTGCGTACCCCTGTCAAAATCAAAAGGTCAAGAAAGTAAAGTGAAAAAGCTGATTTTTGGTCAATTCTAGAAGCTTTTGGATGAGATTTTTTGGGGGTGAGTACGCTCTTGTAAGATTCATGCATCCCACACCTTAAGGAGCTAACCCCTTGATGTGAGGAGCCTATCTCTTTGAAGGAGGATTCTATCCCTTCATAGGTTGAACCCTAACCTCCTCATATGCACTATAAAAAGAGGCATTGGGTAGCCTCAAAGGGAGTTCAAGATTTAGTGTGTGATTGAGGTGAAGTGTTGTTGAGATTTAGACTCCTTTCTGCTAAGCTTTTGTGAGGAAATATCACATACCTCTATGTGCTCCTAGAGGAAGAGTGCAAGGCTTATCAAAGTAGAGGAAACTCCTGCTTCGGACCCCAAGAAGGCCTGGTCAACATCAAGGCTAAGGTTGTAAGGTTCTTCTATTATTTCAAAGTTAATACAATCAAGTTTGTTTTTCTCAATAAATTGTCGTTCGATTGTTTATTTCAATAAGATGTCGTTTGATCATTTATTTAATAGATTCCTTGATCACTATGATAGGTATGTTTTATAATTATTTGTTATACAGGTGCTATTTAATATTTTCTTGTTTGTGATTGAAAGTCTTTAAAGATGACATTTTTAAGCAACGGAAGAAATATTGTTGCAACGAAAGAAATATTGTTACGATGAAAGAACTATTGTTGCAACGGAAGAACTATTGTTGCGACGAAAGAACTATTGTTGCGACAAAAGAAATATTGATACGCCGGAAGAACTATGGTTGTAAATAAGCATTTGGATCTAAGGTATGATCGACACCTTTATAGCATTTACTTGTAAAATGAATATATTTAGAGAAAGATAAACTTAGTTGTTCATGTGTTGCTAGATTGTCTTCTGACACTAGGGAGATCAATCTTGTCTGCAAGATCGATTTATCCGACCAACAAATTGGCAACTCCACTTGGGAAAGAACTTGTTTTTATTTTCCTTTGTTTTGATTTGAGAAAATTCTTTTTTCTGATTTTTGATTGATTTGTATGGGCTTGGGTAACTTAGATTTACTTTGCTTTGAAAATTTTTGAAGTCTTTTTTATTTTTCTTGAACTTTTCTGGGGACCACACATTGTTGTAGACCCTGTTAAAATTCTTGAAAAACTTAGATTTATTCTTTCAGTTTAGTTTAGATTTGATTTTGGATTCCTCGTGTCTGCCCAAATTTGTATGTTTTCTGTCAAAAATATCTTCTGAATGAGTTTCATAGCACTTTTTTTTTGAATGATTTTCTAGAAGTTTTGCATTTTTAGAGTGGTTTTCTCTTTGTCTCTATAGTGACCCAAAGATTAGAAGCTTAAAATTTCCTTAGATCACCTTGGTATCTTTTATCTTCTTGATGAGTCTGACTTGGTTGTGAAATTCATTCTTTTTGAGAAATAGATCTAGTTTTCTCTTTGCAAATATTTGAACAAAAGTTTGTTATAAGTTTTGAATTTCATTTTTACAAAAGAAAACATATCTGGATGTTTTTTAATTTATTTGTTATTCTGGGAAAATGAATCCTTAGTTTACTGAACAACTAAGCAAAACATTCTAAAAAAAAAAAAAAATATTTTATTCAATTATATTTTCAAAGTTTGTAGATCTCAAAATTACTTTTTCATAGTTTTGAGTGCTTTTTAGAACTTGTAAATTTCTTTTGAAAGAAAAGTTGTTTTTTGTAGTTTCGAGTTTTGAAAGAGAAAGGTATTTATTGTGAGCATTGATTATTTGTCTCATTTTGAGTTCTTATAGAAAAAACAAAAAAAAATCTTTTCATTTATTCTTCATGTTCAAAGAAAGAATTGTCTCTTAAAAGAAGTTGCATTCTCGAACTCTTTCTTTAGCTAGAATTTCATTGAAAGAAAAACAAATTGTTTATCTAGCCCAGGGACACACACACATTGAGACTTTATATATGTTATTACTAAGTTCGGGATAGACACGAATTAGTTAATGATTTCATGATTGAATTCAAGCAGCCAACAAGCCAGCAATGTTCCATTGAAAAAGGAATAAATAAGAACTACTTCATTGATATACGAGCTCACATTTTAGGTGCATTTTTTAGTGTATTTGGAAGTCGAGTCTTCACACCATAAAATTTTCATTTCCATACCTATTGACTTAAAGAACAACCATAAAAACAATGCTTAATTAAAATTGATCTAGTAATATTTTCTATTTCTAGGGCTCTTATCACCAATGTAGCTTAGGCTAGTATCTTGGAGTAGGGAGTAATTAAATTTCCAAGATAGTAAAAAAATACAAGTAGATAAATCTTGCGATAGGAAATAAATCGAATTGTAATTGGTACAATCTAGGAAGCTTCTCTTAAAGGAGTTAATCATGAGATCATGTTCGAACCTTTGAGACAATCAATTATGTTTCATTGGGAAAGATAGAAGATCTGCGCGCATTACAAACGGTAAACCTCGGATTAACCATTGTTGAGGAGATGGGGTCACTTTTTGGTAAACCTCGGATTGACCATGTCGAGGAGCCTTCAAGGGGATTGAGCTTTGTTACTTTGCCCTTGTGCGTGGAATTGGATCATAGACTGTTCCCCCAATTGTATTTGTTATTGTTGGTAATCGTAGTGTCCATAAGCTTAAGATTATTTCCTAAGGTGATGGTGAAGGAAAGATCTCACTGTACCTAGAGCAGACGTTGACTAGACTCACTTGGACTCTCTGGGGGGTTTTCTTCATGCAAGATGGTTTTGTGAAGAAACTTGTGCCAATCTGTTTCATTAAGCAGGTTGTCAGGGTAACTGTTCCAACCGCCCTTTCTGTATTAAACTTCTACTAAGTTGGATATCATCACCAACTAGTGTTTTTAGTACGAGAAGTCATTGTTTGTGCATGGTTTGAACTCTTATATTTTTTAGGCGTGATTCAACTGTTTGTTCCTTTAGAGACTTTAGGTGTTTTTATTGAAATTTTCTTTGTTTGCGTGTGATTGATTAATATTTTATCGTGGCAGAATTACCGAGACAGTCCCGGAGACTTCAGGGGAAGCCCCCTAAGTATACACCAAGTCAACTTGAAGGGCTGCGTGCTCTAGTATCATCTAGTAGCAGTAGAATTAGATCAACATAAGTCAAAAATTCATCTATAGTTGTTCATCCTGATCATCAAATACCCACAACAGAGCATATTCAAGAGCTGATTTCAGTTTCTGAAGTTACTGGTAGTATTTCTCCTTCCAGTGAACTAGCTAAAGAACCTAAAGTTTCTGAGCCTGACACCGAACCTTATGTTTTGGAAACATCCTCAGGATTTATTACTCCAACTTCTAGTGATCCTGGTTCACCTAGGGTAAGAAATATTGTTACTAAAGATCTTCCATCTGGCCTCATTTCTATTGAAGAACTTGCTAGTCCAGAAGAAGAATTAACTCTTCTTGAAACCCCACAGTATTTGAATCTTAGGGAGTGTGAATCCATTTTCTACAGCCCTATTAGGAGTGACGCTTGGTATTTATCTTTGACAATTTTTTTAGAAAACCCGGGTCTGGCTTTTTCACCACCTCGAATTTCTTTTCATCCTACGCCCAGAGGTTAGTATCCTTCATCGATCATGTCAGGAGAGTCATCTATGTTTTAACAAACACCGGAAACATTTTTATATGGTGGTCCTTCTATTCCTTTAGGGTACCAGGCTCTCTCTGGTACTTTCTCAGGAGCAACTCCTCAACCAACTAAACAAGTATTATCATCTGGTCTTAATGGAATTAAAATTGAAACGTCGAATGCAGAGCAAATCTTTATGATGTATAGTAATATTAAAAATCCTCAACCTCAGGGTGGTTAGTTACTGCCTGGGGGGCAACCTCAAGGAAGTCAGTTACCACCTAGGGGGCAACCTCAAGGCAGTCAGTTACCGCCTGGGGGGCAACCTCAAGGTAGTCAATTACCGCTTGGGGGGAAAATTCAAGGTAATTTTTTCCCAGGACAAACTGTAGGACAATATTATTTTGGAGAACAACCTCAAGGACAGTACATACCTCAAGGTTGTCAACCTTCAGGATAATACATACCCCAAGGTAAACCCTAGACTCAGTATATTCCTCAAGGTCCTTATCAACCCCAGATTCAGTATGCGCCTTAGGGTTATCAACCTCAAGGTCAGTACCCAACTCAAGGTTTTCAACTACCTTCTGGTCAATCATTTGTACAAGGAGTTTGAAATTTACCACTTAATTATCAACCCTACATTCAACCAGGTTATGGTCCTTCATATGTACAACCTTCTACGGGACAATACCCTGGAATGAACATGGTGTGGGATCCATCCCAAATTCAACAGACTATGCAACCTAATGTGCAGTTACCTAGTCAACCTAGACAGCCTTTGGTTGCTGGTCCAACCCAGAAACCTGTCCAGCCTACTATTCAAATCCTTGCACCTGGTTCTATTCAACAGCCTGGGCCTAGTACACCTCAGACTCCTCCTCAAACTGGTGCAACTACTACAACATCTTTTCAACCTATAACACCTATTTCTGGAGTATCTGTAGCTCCGGTTTCTTCTATCCCTGCATCCGTGCAAATTCCTCAAGTCTCTGTACCCCAGTCAGGACCTACAGTTCAGACTTCGGTCCAGATACCTACAGGAAAAACTGGTACAAGTACGATTGTTACAAGTCAACTGCAATTCACATATCAACCGTACCAGGGACAGTATCAATTCGGTCTCATTGCACAAAACCCAGTTTATCAGCATGAATCGTATCCTGGCTATACTTATCAACAACCTCAACAACCACAGTTTGGTCCGGTTAATCCTGGTTTCCCGGGAGGTTATACCATTCCTAATGCAAATCTGATTCCAGTTATCCTGGGTATCCTCCTCCCGGAATTGCTCTTATTACTCAAGGTTTCAGCGACCCTAACCATTAGTTACCATTTATTGCAACTTTGGATTTACTTGATTTGTCACACCTTACGAATGATCCAATTTACTATCATTCATATTGGCCGCCAATGCAACATAAGTTGCCCAGTGATATACAAAAATTCAAGGGTAAGTCAGGAGAGGATCTGTCAAATCACGTTATGACTTATCACCTCTAGTGTGCGTCTAATTCAATAATTGATGATTCAATTCGCTTACGTCTTTTTCAATGAACTCTTATTGGTCTTGCCACCAAATGGTACATTGAATTACGACGAGGCTCTTTTAATAATTTCAATCAGTTAGCAGCTACTTTCTTAACTCATTTTCAGTTGCCTGTCAGATACGACAATGGCACGGAACTATTGACTTCACTAAACAAACCACGTCCACATATATTTCTGATCATATTCACGAATGGCGATGTAGAAGGCGTTTAGTGAAAATTTTCATTCCGGATCAAATTTTGGCAGAATGGTTCATTAAATCACTATTACCAAAAATCCCTAAAGATGTATCTAAGGGAGGAGTTGTTACTGAAGAGCAAGTCATTGCTCAAGCTCAGTACCTTGACCTTGTTTACATGCAGTCAGGTACTTTACATGAAAAAATCCCTAATCTTCCAAAACACGGTCAAATAACTACAGCTCCCTCAAGGTCTCATGCCACTGATGGTATGATTGGTTCAATTAGTACTAAAAGCAAGAAGAAATCTTCAAAGAATTCTTCTCCTATAATAACTTTACCTGATTCCCCGAAAGGAGAATCTTCTACTAAAAATTCTGCTGACATTCATGTCATAGAGACATCTACGGCCAAATCTAAATTTGGTGGTAAAAAGAAGGGGAAGAATAAAAACAAACAAAAATTCAAAAGATAAAATAGATAAAAATGAATCTAATGATGAAAACAAACCTCGCTATCCTTGTTTCATTTGCGACGAGGATCATTTTACCAAAGAATGCCCACATCGAGCGGAGGTTTTGAAGTTTGTTAAAGGTTCTCAACAACATGTTGTCTTTAAGGATCCTTTTCCTACTCAAGATAATAAGATGATTGGTTCTACCTCGAACGCCTCAAAAGAACCCGTTATGATGATGTCTCATGTCAGGATTGCGACACGATCGCAAGATTATGGTAGTAAAAGTCTTGTTGGTGGTAAAGAAGCAGAATCTTCTAATTCAAACACATCAATTACACCTCCTCCTGTTTCTGATCCACTACAGACCGAGAAACCCAATTCAGACTTAGTAATCAAACTGCCTACTAAAGGTGTACTTCGTAAATCATTTTTCAATCCACATGCAAGAGTTGCTCAAAATTACAACATTGTTGAGGATTTAGATATTTCCCCTTCAGCAATGTTGGCTTTGGAAGTGCTGCAATCGTGCCTAGCACAACATAAATTACTAGTGTCTACCATAGGAGCTTTCGATATTCAGGATTCGAACCTAATAATCTTCGATTTAGAGAATAGTACACCCCACCTACCTCATCAAATGGCTTTCTATATTCCAGTATTAGTCAAAAACAGACCCGTCTTTCATACTATGATTGATGAAGGGGCTTCTACGTGTATTACGTCAATCCAGTGTTGGAAATCGCTTGGTTCTCCTACACTCAATTAGTCTCCAACAATTCTAAAGGCTTTTGATGGCCGAGGGTTCCATCCTTTTAGTATTTTGCAGGATTTACCTATAGGGGTCGAAGGCAAAACCGTAAATCTAGATGTGGAGGTGGTTGATGCCCCTCTAGATTACAACCTTCTCCTGGGTCGTAGTTGGTCTTATGCTATGACTATTTTTGTTTCATCGGTCTTTCGGCTTATCAGGTTTAAACATCAAGGAAAGATTTTTACAATAGACCAGCACACTTATTTCTCATCCGATCCAACCTCTACAGAAACTATCCAGCACATCGGTAAAACAGCTATCCCTTACAAGGATGTTGGCATAGGTATAATTAAATATTCTAGTTTACAAGGAACTTTTTCCTTTCCTGCTCCTAATGTATCGCCTCCTATTGCAAATATTCATATTATTTCATCGAATACTATTACTTTTGATGATCCTTGGATCATACCTTCCGATTCCGAGGTGGATTCATTTGATGGCGTGATGCCTTTGAGTCCCTTTGAAATTGCATATCAGGCTGTACAGTCGCTTTTTGATCCTTCTTCAACCAAAACTGATCCAATGAATGTGATCCATGAGGAATCACTTTCTATATCTAGCTTAGCCACAACAACATTTCTCGATCCTGTTCATACTGATGAGCAGATTCGTGAACATTTGTCTGTTGACGATTTACCATGGGAAGATATACATCACCGATCTTCATTTTTACCTAAGCTTGATCATTTTGACAATGATTTATCTTCTATTTTTACCACTAAATATGTCAAAGAACCGCAGAATCCATTGCAAAATCCTGATTTTGAGTTAAATTTGGAAAATATCTCTTGAACGATTCCTATTGACATTTTAGTTAAGCCTAGAATAATTGAAAACATTCACATAGGTGCTTCCTGTACGGACGATGAAATCCAAACTTATAAAGCCCTATTTCAAGAATTTCGTGATGTGTTTTCCTGGTCATATGAAGAAATGCCAGGAATCGATCTGTCAATTGTTTTACATGAAATTAAGACTTACCCAGATGCAAAACCTATCCGAAAATGCTTATGTTAGATACATCTGAGAAAATCTGCTGCTATCAAAGCTGAAGTTGAGAAATTAATTCATGCAGGTTTCATTTATCCAATTCCTTTAACCGATTTCATATCGAATATTGTTCCTGTTAACAAAAAACAAGGAACGATAAGAGTATGTATCGACTATAGGGATATTAATCAAGCCTGTCCTAAAGACAATTATCCAACCCCCTATATCGATCAAATCATTGATGATTTTTCCAGCAGTGAAATGTTCTCCTTTATGGATGGTTTTTCTAGTTACAATCAAATAAACATACTCCCTGTTGATCAACCTAAAACAACATTCATTTGTCCATGGGGGACATTTGCTTATTACAAACTACCTTTTGACTTAAAGAATGTTGGGCCAACTTTTCAAAGGGATATGTCTTACGCATTTCATGACATTAAGCACATTGTGTAGCCTTATCTCGATGATCTACCTGCTCATTCATCGCGTAGGGCCAACCATCTCACTCATTTACAAGTTATATTTATGAGATGTAGGCATTATCGGATTATGCTAAATCCACACAAATGTGTTTTCTGTGTAGAATCGGGTCGCTTACTGGGATTTTTTGTTTCAAAAGCAGGCATTCGCATTGATCCGTCGAAGGTTGAAGATATTGTCAATCTACCTCCTCCTTCGACTTTACGCCAACTCCAAATTTTTCAAGGGAAAGAAATTTTTTTACGTCATTTCATTCCTAACTATGCCAAGTTAACAAAGGGTTTTACCAGGTTATTAAAATAGAACGTTCCATTCTTTTGGGATGAGATCGTTGATCGATATTTTGATGCACTCAAACACGCATTGACCCATGCACCGTCACTGCATCCTCCCAATTACAACCAGGATTATTTTTTGTACCTTGCCGCTTCTCATTCCACCATTGGGATGGTTTTAGTTCAGGAAGATGAATTCAACAATGAACATGTGATTTACTATCTTAGTCAAAATCTGCATCTGACTGAGATCAAATACACGCATGTGGAGAAATTGGCCTTGGCAGCTATTCAAGCTGTCCAAAGATTTCGTCACTACATCTTATTACACAACACCACAGTAATTTCTGACTGTAACCCTATGACGTACATCTTGACCAAACAATTACTAGGGGGAAATTATTCCAAATGGATAGTTATCCTGCAAGAATTTGACTTGGAATTTGAAAAATCCAAGGCAAAGAAATCTTTGGTTTTTGCAGAACTAATGTGTGATTTCCCGTCTACTGATACTGAAAATTTGGCGGAGCAGCCCATTATGGACGAATCCTTATTTCTGATCAGTACTCTTGATCCTTGGTATGGATATATTATTGTTTATCTCCAAACCCAATATTTTCGGCCTAAAATTTCATGATCTCAGTGACGAAAAATACGTTTCCAGTCCCAACAATACAATATTATTGGTGACACACTCTATCGTCGTGGAGCAGATTCTGTTTTTCGACGCTGTCTTACTCATGAAGAAGCTGAGAAGGTTCTAAATGACTGCCATTCTGGAGCAAGTGGCGGTCATATGTCTGGGTATGCCACAGCCCAAAAGATATTGCACGCTGGTTATTTCTGGCCGTCCTTATTCAAAGATTGTATCTATGTAGTCTGGAAATGCCACAATTGTCAGGTCTTTGATCGTAAAATGCGTGCACCACCTGCTCCTCTTCACCTTATAATTGTTTTCGGTCCTTTTACAAAGTGGGGTATCGAATTTATTACATGTAACCCTCACTCGGCCAGGGATCATGCATATATTATCTTAGAAGTAGATTATTTTACTAAGTGGGCCGAGGCGATACCTACATTTTCGGCAGACGGAAAGACTGCTGCAACTTTCGTGTTCAATCATATAATTGCTAGATTCAATGTTCCTGAAGCCATTATTATAGATCATGGAAGTCATTTTCGAAATATCACGATGACTGAACTAACAGATCAACTTGTCCTGCGCCACGATAGTTCTACTCCATATTACCCGCAGGCTAATGGTGTGGTTGAAGATATCAATAAAGTTTTAGTCACTATTATTAAACGAATCATTGGTATTCATAAGTATAATTAGCATTCCATGTTATTTTTAGCACTTTGGGCATATCGAACCTTAGTAAAAACATCAACTGGTTTCACTCCTTTTCAACTAGTTTACGGTTTGGACGCTGTGTTACCTATTAAATGTGAAATTCCGTCATTACAATTAGCCATAGAATTACTCCCAGCTATGTCTAAAGAAGAGAGGTGTTTTTGTACTTGGCTCAGCTAAATGAGAATCGAAAAAATGCTGCATCATCAAACGAAGCTCATTTCAAACGAATAAAAGCTCAGTACGATAGAAATGTTACACCTCGTAATTTTTCAGAAGGAGACCTAGTTTTAGTGTACGATCAAGCCAACGATAAGCTAGGGGTTGGAAAATTTGTGCCTATGTGGCATGGTCCTTTCATTGTTAAGAAAAATCTGGCAAAAAGGGCCTATGAACTGATATATTTCGACGGTGTCCCTTTAGATAAACCCAAAAATGGGCTTTATCTGAAGAGATATTATGCTTAAATTTGGTGTGGAGATTTTTGATTAGATTAGTTTCTTTACTGTTGGTGTTTTTTAGATTAGAAAAGCATGCCTAGTTTAGAGTGTGCTCTTATCACTATTCCTGCTTATCTGAGTTTTACTCTTGATATTGCAGATGTCAACGTTCTTCTGCATTGGTTTTGTTGACAGCTCGTCGTAGTATGTATCAAACATTTATTTAAGAAGGCATTGCTATTTGTTCTATTCACCTTCCGATGAGTTAGTTTTTTGGTGTATGGTAAGCCCCTATTAAACAACAAATAACATTACATATAGTAAAAGGATTGGAGTTTTTCTATGAATCCATCTCATTTGGGATTCAAAGAGTTCGATTGCTAGTGGCTTGGACTCGAATTTTGTTGTGATATAGCTAACAAAATGCCATTAGAATCCAATGTTATTAAGGTTATTTTTATTTCATCTTTGAAATTTTAATTGTCCATATTGAACACTGGGCAAAGGAATTCCAAGACATTTAAATACATTACAAAGATGTATTGCTTCTAAAGATAAATAGACATTTGTAATAATCAAAACAAGAATTAAACAACATTTTACAATACAATACGTATAGTCATATGAATAGTGATATATCATAGCATAGAGATGTGTTTCAAAATATACATCATCTTGTTTTGGACGATTTAAAATACAAAAAAAAATAGGACTTAGAAAGTGTTGAAAATGATTTTTACTTGAATCATCCCATTGCTCTCCTGGAGGAAAAGCCATGTCTTTGTCACCACGGTAGTCCATCCCGGCGTATGGAAAATCCTTAATGACAAATATTTGGTTGTTCAACCAACGAAAATATGCCGACAGAAATCTAACAATCTCAATGCTCTCAGCATGAGATTGGAAACACGTAGTGCTGCACTCCTGTACAGTCTAGTAACAGTGAAGAAAATAACTTTGAACTCAGGATGGATAATAGTTTTTATATCTATCCATTTATCCTTGGGGTCTACTCAACCATTGCAAAACTCTAATTTGAGACTAGCAACAAACTGGCCACCTGGTCTAGTCCCGAATAGAGATAAGTGTCCGCCCCTCTTGGACAAACCAGTCAAAAAATATATGTCCTCCAGCTCAACTTCGAGTCGGTGGCCGCCAATCAAGAAACATTGGTCCTGTGTGTCCCACCTATTCACTAGCCATATCAGAAGATCAACTTAGGCCCTCATATGGTCCAGAATTTATACAGATTACTTGGAGCTGACGGTTTCTGATTTCGATGAACGGATTTTCCAGAATCTTCACAGGAAGTTTTTTTTTTATCCAAAAGCTCTCACTTTTTCACTCTGAATTCAAATAGTAAAAATGAAGTTAGAAAAGTCCATTTTATAAGTTTTTTTGAATAAATGAATTTTTTATTTTTTTATTTTTCACTTTAAAAAGGTAATTTGGAAAACATTTTTACTTATCTTAAACAGGTATGTGTAATTGTTTCGCGTTTTTGTGCAGAATATTGGATTTTTCGGTAAAACTTATCATTTTTCAACAAAGATCATACTTTTATCACTTTTTCGGACTCTTTCAAAAATTTATGAAAAAGAAAAACATTGGAGTCCTCTTTTAAGCCCTTTTCAAACTCTCTAAACATGAAAATATTGCCGAGCACTTGATTATTCGAACTCGTTAAAATAAATGAATGATCATCCCTTCAGTATAATTTTACCTCTTTTACGGACTGAAATGGAATATTTACAAAAAAGGCATACGTTGACTAATTACGATCTATAGAGTTCTCTCCCACATTATTTTATCCTTTTTTGGGCTCGAGAGACTAAATTTACGAAAAAGTACCCCCATGGAGTCTTCTTAAGTTTTTTTCTTCTGACTCCCTAAAATTGAAAAAACACCGAGTTTCTCCTATGCTGGACTCGTTAAAATTTAACGTAAAGGACCTGTTCAATTTTAAGCAAGAACGAACCACTCCTTCTTAGGGTTTGAATCTTAAACTATGTTGGACTCATCCGAAGGATGAGCTTATAAACAAGTAAATTTTATCCTCCTCAAGCTTGTCAAAAATAAAGAGGTACTTGCCAGAAATGGTGGGGGAAAAGAGAGAAAAATGAACTTGTTTGTTACATTTTGATTATTCAGAAAACCGTTAACCACTCTTGAACATGACACTTTTGTTCACCCGGGTTGGGAAAATCCTTTGCATAACAGTTAATCAAACCATATTGAAATTCTTCAGTTAGTTTCTGGGTATTAGCTTTGGGTCAATTGTCACCAAGCCATCTGTAGTGTTGTTATGTGTTCAAGAGGACAGTTCAAACAAACCATTCATCTGCAAAATATTTGTCTTCCATTTTGACCATCCCTGAGTCGGTCCTTGCCAATATATTTCTTCAATACTTTATCTATGATTTCGTGTTGTGGGCTTGCCTACGACAGATCACTTCCTATCGACGACAGCTCATTATCTAGGAAGTTGATCTAGAAATCATCAGTACCTTGAAATCTGCATGCCTCAATGGCAAGTTTCTCATCTTCGATGACAGGTTGCATCATTGACCTTCGAGCAAATGATTCCATGACATGTTCGACTTCAGCTCATTCATTCAAATTTCATGGATTGTACTGAGTACTTTGAGGGCCATTGAAATTACTGGTGGTTACTCTCATACTTGTTAATAGTCTACATTATTGACTGGTAATCAAGTGGTTTCTACCATGTTCGACTTTGACACATTTATTCACATGGATAGAATCATACTGGTTCAAGAAATGGAAATCAAGACCCTAGATCTAGTTTCCACCATCTAGGCTACGAGGAATTTTGTTATTCATTTATACAGTGGACTATTCATAAACAGATGGTTGCATCCATACTATTTCCACACATGTCTATACTATTGATGTATTGAAAATCATTCCTATATCAAAACAGTTTAAATCAGTTTTCTAGTTAGTTTTGATCTGAGTATGGGAATGCCTACCTCAGCGATGATATGTTTACATATATATGTTTTGCATTGAATGTTTTTACAGGTTTCGACTGGGGTGTCCATAGGATGATCCTTGAAATGATAAAGTACTTCACTCTTCATATATGACAAACTTCATCTTCATCTATTCCAGACTTTGCACTTTAGGGGGAAATCTGTTGCACTAAAAATTGTCACCTTGACATTCTGCTGACTATATAAGCTCATTGTCACTCATACTTACCTCCTCTGCAAGTCTTACAATCTTTACTCCTCATGTCAAGCCCTAAAAAAAGGAGAAAAGCCCTAAAAAACTCCAAAACCCTAGGTACACAGGTAATGTGAAGCTTACCTACGTTCCTGGCTAGGGTATGCAGGTAATGTGAAGCTTGCCTACGTTCCAGAATGTATTTTCCATGTGTAATTCCTGTGTACCCCTGTCAAAGTCAAAAGGACGAGAAAGTAAAGTGAAAAATCTGATTTTTGGTCAATTCTAGAAGCTTCTGGATGAGATTTTTTGGGGGTGAGTATGCTTTTGTAAGGTTCATGCATCCCACACCTTAAGGAGCTAACCCCTTAATGTGAGGAGCCTATCCCTTTGAAGGAGGATTCTATCCCTTAATATTTGGAACCCTAACCTCCTCATCTACACTATAAAAAGAGGCATTGGGTGGCCTCAAAGGGAGTTCAAGCTTTAGTGTGTGATTGAGGTGAAGTGTTGTTGAGATTTAGACTCCTTTCTGCTAAGATTTTGTGAGGAAAGATCATATACCTCTATGTGCTCTTGGAGGAAGAGTGCAAGGCTTATCAAAGTAGAGGAAACTCCTACTCCAGACCCCAGGAAGGCCTGTTCAACATCAAGGCTAAGGTTGTAAGGTTCTTCTATTATTTCAAAGTTAATGTAATCAAGTTTTTTTTTTCTCAATGAATTGTCATTCGATTGTTTATTTCAATAAGCTATTGTTTGATCGTTTATTTCATATATTCCTTTATCACTATGATAGGTATGTTTTATAATTATTTGTTATACAGGTGCTATTTAATATTTTCTTGTTTGTGATTGCAGGTCTTTAAAGACGACACTTTCAAGCGACGGAAGAACTATTGTTGCGATGGAAGAACTACTGATGCGACGAAAGAACTACAGTTGTAAATAAGCATTTGGATCTAAGGTAGAATCGACACCTTTATAGAATTTACTTGTAAAATGAATATATTTAGAGAAAGATAAACTTAGTTGTTCATTTGTTGCTAGATTGTCTTCTGACACTAGGGAGATCGATCGTGACTGCAAGATCGATTTATCCGACCAACAGTATAACACTTCCAAACATATCCTCTTGATCTAAATGGTATTAATATTAGTTCAAGAAAGATATTGAAAAAAAGATATTCTATTGATGTCATTGAACGACAACATCCAGAAGAAGAAGATTCAAATGAGGAGATCAAATAATCATGGGTTGCACTTAATGTAGATAAGACATCAAAATCAAATACTGAGAAGGTTCCCTCATGTTTACTATCAGATCATCCATGTGTTCAAGAAAACAATCAACAAAAAGAGGAATATTTAAATTTCATGGTAGGAGAAGACATGAAGAATTATCTAGATGAGAAAGTGAACCAGGGGAATCAAAACTATATTGAAATATTGTTTCAGACAATAATTAAGTTGCAGCAACACACTCTTCTTCAACAATTTTTGATCTCCTCTCAGTCAAAGAAGTTGGTCTCTCATATTCAGGTACATTCCAAAGAATACATTTCAATCCTACACATGAGTTTATATGTCATATTTATGTGCACATGGAACCATTGGAAGTATTCTTATACTTGAAGGAGAATTTTTTTCAAGTAGAGTAGGATAGAAAAAATTTAAAAAAATGGAAAAAGAGAAAAAAGAAACGAGTAAAATCTCAGATGAAAACCTCTTTTGAGGCACCTGAGATTGCCTCATTTATTAAAAACCTCCATGAAGTGTTCAATGAGTTGGAAACAAGAGAAAAATAAAAGATCCTAGGTGAAAACCTCCTTTGAGGTGCCTAGGCAGACCTACTAGTTGAAAACCTCATTGAGGCACCTAGTAGGCCTAAGAAAAAAGAAAAAAAATGAAAAAATGAAAAGAAAAAAAATATTTTCTCCATATATATCTCTCCAATGAATGAATTTTCTCTCCAACCTTTGCAAGCAACAAAAAAAAAGGTTGGCACCAAAAGAAAAAGTTGGTCAAAAATATAGTCAAAGGAAGTCAAACCTGGACTTTCTCCTCCTTTTCTCAAATGCTCCAAAAGGACCAAGGTCATGCCAATACATCACCCTCATCTATTTCCAACATGCACCCATCATTTCCAAGAATTTCTCATTCATTTTCCTCATTTTCCTAAAACGCTACAGGAAATCCTATTTTTTCTATAGGAAGTCCTGTTTTTGAGCAAAACTGTATTTTTATTATTTCTTGAAAACCATGCATCTATTTTCAAATTTGTTTCATGAGGAGATGCATATAGATTATGGTAACATGCTTGAGAAATTTCAACAAATTCCAATGCACACTTTGTGATAAATCATCCTCCATCACCTACAACCATTTTTTATTTTTCTTTAGATTTGTGCATCCAATGGCTGAGATGTTTTATGGGGAGGTACATAAGGATTATGGTAACATGCTCAAAAAATTTCACGTCAATCTAGTCTATTTTTTGAGATTTACAGATAAAAAAAATTATGTTACAAGGGGGTTGTCCTGAACTACTACAAGAAGTTTCGTAACTGCTACAGGAAGTTAATAGAGGTTTGCAAGAGAAAAAAAAATTCTACTAAGGGGTTGGAAAATGATTATTTAATTGTTAAAAGGTACAAAGAAACACAATAGAGATGCAAAGGATTTGCTACAGGAATTTTGGGCTGCTTAATTGTAAATTCTCCAAGGCTGAAATTTATCCAAGTTAGTAGATTATTTTTACATCATTCCTTTCTTTTGCTTTAGGTTATTCAACATAATTTCATTCTCTATAAGAAGAAAGTGCTCTGTGTTAAGTGATTTCAGTTTCGGAATTTAATGAGAAAAGAGAATTCAAATTGCTATTCAAGGGTGTTCATAAAAATTTAATGGTAATTCTATCAACTACCACCATGATGACACTCTTTAATTCAGACTTAGGTAAACCCATGATAAAATCCATTGAAATCTCCTCCCAATGTTTGCTTGGAATGGATAAAAATTTTAGAATACCCGGGGTCTTAATTGTCTCAACTTTATTTTGTTGGAAAACCAAACATTCTACCACAAACTTTTGAATATCATATTTAAGCCCATCCCAAAAAAAAATCTTTCTTCACCCTGTGGTAAGCTTTTAAAAATCCTGAGTGTCCTCGTAAAGGAGAAGCATGCAATTCCAAAAGAATCTTTTGTTTTAGTTGGGAATTCTTACAAAGATATAAGCGAACTTTGTACCTTAAGGAATCATTTCTCCAACTAAATGTATCAGATGTACTAGGATCTTGCTGCAAATTTTGAATGAGTGTCCACACTTCTTCGTCCTTCTTCCATTCATCCCTTGCTTCGGTTATTCAATCTGGTTGGATAATAGAAATTGCACAAAGCAATGCTTCCACCCCTTCATTCCTTTCTTGAGAGTGCATCTGCAACAACATTTAACTTCTCTTTTTTGTAGATGATTTCAAATTCATAACCCAACATCTTTGTGACCCATTTTTGCTACTCTTCTGAAGATAGTCTTTGTTCCAAAAAGTGTTTAAGACTATCATGATTATTTTTTACCTTGAAGTTCCTTCCCATTAGGTAAGGTCGTCATTTCTTTAGTGCATGTAGTATTGCCAACATTTCATTCTCATAAATAGCTTTCTATAAATAATTTCCTTTGATTGGATGACTTTCAAAAGTAATGGATCTTCCTTCCTGTATTAAAACAACACCAATTCCATTTCTTGAGGCATGACATTCCACAATAAATGTTTTTGTGAAGTCTGGCATAGCGAATACCGGTGCTAGGCACATTGCCTCTTTAAGATGTTCAAAGGCCTTAGTTGCTTCAGGAGTCCATGAAAATGCATCTTTCTTCAATAATATTGTTAGAGGTGCTGCTATTCTCCCATAATTCTTAACAAACTTGTGATAATACCTTGTTAACCCAAGAAATACTCGCAACTTCTTATGGTTTTGGGGACTTTCCATTCCTTAATGGCTTTAATTTTGTTAGGGTCTACCTTAACACCCTCGTGAGATACAATATGACCCATATATTCCACCTCTTCTACTCCAAAGAAACATTTGGATGGTTTTGCATATAATTGTTTCTCCTCCAATAGTTTGAGCACCCTATCAACATGCCGAACATGATCCTTCCAAGACCTGTTGTAGATTAGTATGTCATCAAAAAATACTAGCACCAATTTTCTAAGGAAGGGTTTGAAAATGGAATTCATCGACCCTTGAAATGTAGAAGGTGCATTGGTAAGGCCAAAAGGCATGACCAAAAATTCATAATGACCCTCATGAGTTCGAAATATTGTTTTTGGAATATCTTCAGTCTTCATTCTAGTTTAATGATATCCTGAACGAAGATCCAACTTGGTAAAATCAATTGCACCATGTAATTTATGCAATAATTCATCAATCACATAAATGGGAAATTTATCTTTAATAGTGAGCTTATTGAGCTCCCTATAATCTGGACACATGCACCATGATCCATCCTTCTTGTGCAACAATACTACTAGAGCAGAGAAAGAACTTTGACTAGGTTGAATTGTACTAGCCTCTAACATTTCTGCAATCATACGTTCAATTTCACTCTTTTGTACATAAGGATATTTGTAAGGCCTGATGTTTGGAGGAACACTTCCTGGAATCAAATGACTATCATGATCATGATCACAAATAGGTGGGAGTCCTTTCAGAGTTTCGAACACCTTGGAATGATTGTCCAAGTCTTTTTGGAGATCTGGAGAAATAGATGATTTTGATGTTGGAACTTCTAATGAGCATAATTGTGCAATTACGCCTCGTTGTCCTTTCTTCAGAAGATTTGTCATGACATTAGAGCTTATTATCTTTCCCAGCTTCCATGTGATACCCTGTAATTCGATTTCATTTCCTTTCGAAAAAAAATTCAAGAAAATTTCTTGAAAATTAAAAGCCATCTTCCCTAAATATTGTAACCATTGTACTCCTAATACAACATCAGCACCTCCCATTGGAATGGAAAGCATTGGAATATTCAATACATATTCCCCCATGGTTAGCTTGATATTATGGAATTTTCCAGAGTAATTTATAATTCCTCCATTTACAACCATCACTTGACATTCTGGTGCTGGATATAGGAAAAAATTCAATTCCTTGGCTACCTTAAAATGAATAAAATTATGGGTACTACCTTAATCAATCAACACTATTAGCTTTTTCTTCTTGATATGTCCTTCTATCTTGAGAGTTTTATGAGTCTTAATTTTTTTCAATGCATTACACGATATGGTCGGACTCATTTCTTCTTCTTCTATGGTTTGTTCCTAGTGTATATCCTCTTCTTTTGAATTTTCTTGTTCATTTTCTTCCTCCTCTTCACAATCTATGTAAAATAATTTCTTCACAGTACACGTATGACCTTTAGTGTATCTGCTATCACAATTGTAGCGAAACCCTTTTGCTATTTTTTCTTCCAAGTGTTGTGATGTCAACCTTGTAGGTTGTGGAAGTCTAGGAGTAGCAACACTTCCATCTTTATAGATGTGAGTGGTAGGCTTCCTTGTCGCCATAATTTTACATTCAATTTTTCTTGCCAACCTGAATGTCTTCTCCAATGAATTAGGTTCCCAAACACAAACTTCATGTTGGATGTTATCCTTTAAATTCCCTATGAAGACATCAATCTTGTGTTCCTCTAGAATATCAGTTACCCTTATATTCAATTTTTGGAAGTCCTCAATGTGCTCCACCACTGAACCCTTTTGTTTGAAATTTATCAATTGGCTAAAGAAGGTGTTGCTCTTTGTATCCTCATAATGTGCTATCATTTCCTCTGTAAAAATTGAGCAAGTGACTATTTTTTTTACGGGAGCAAAGCCATTGATACCATCAAACTTCCTCATATCCATCTTTGGAATATTGTGGTTCTTCCATCCAACATTAGAGTTTATGAAATCATGTTTAACATTTATTTTGTTCTCATCATGATTTTCCTCTACTATATTTTTTCCATTAGGAAAAATTTCTTGAATCAAATTTTTCAAACCTTCCATGTCTGTTTTTAGATCATTCTTCATGTTTTCCATGTTTTCTTTCATTTTTTATTCCATGTCATCAATATTTGCTTCCATGCCAGCTTCAATTCCATCCATCTTAGCTTCCATTCCATCCATCTTCGCTTCCAAGCCTTTCTTCAAACCATCCATCTTTTCTTCCATGCCTTTCTTAAAAACTTCCATTTCATTTTTTGTTGCTCTTTGAGAGAGAAAAATTTGGTGCACTTTCTCTTGTAATTTTGATAGATCATGTTGCAATTCTTCATCTTCATGAGTCACAGTGGAGTATTCTGAGGGCTTAATGTGTGTTGAATTCTTTTTAGGAGGCATTTTATAACCCAATACTGATATCTATGCTCAATATGCCCTTGGAATCACTTAAAACTGTTTTTTCAAACAAGACTTATGCAATTTGAAAAAAAATACACACTTTTTTCTCGCTTTTGAGGAGCTCGATATTGAAACTGAATTATCTCTATAATTATGGATCTTCAATATCTGAAATTAGGTCTTGTAGTAGCCCTCTAAATCTTCTTTTGAATGCCACATTTCTGACCTGATTTGGATACTTCAAAACAAATTTATGCCTAATCTCCCACAATGACCTAATTATGGACTAGTTCAGTAGAGCACACTTGTACGCCATTCCACGTCTCACTATTTTCTCCTTTGGCTCTGAAATTTCTACATAGGAAACCAAAGTTCATGTAATTACGGCCAATGTTTACATAATTCCAATCCAATGCTCAGAGAGACAGTTATGATGATTTTCCCAAGGTCATCTCTTTGATATGAAATTCAAGAGCCTAAAAAACCCTTAACTTCCCCAGACCATATCTCTAAAACTATTGCAAACCAAGATCTAAAATTTTCACAGGAGGTTCCTCAAGATTTCTTCTTTGCTCTATAAAACGGTTAGCTTCTGAACCTTCATAGAAAAAACGTTATAGCACAAATTCCATGATTACCTATTTAGGTGAAATTTGGGAGCCTAAAAAAAGCCTAACTTCCACAGATCATATCTCTGAAACTATTACGAACCAAGATCTGAAATTTGTACAGGATGTTCCTATGTATTTTGGCTTCACTCTCTCAAAATTTTTGCTTCTAAACCTTCGTATAAAAAACGTTATAGTGAAAATTCCATGATGACTTTTTTGGAGTAGTGAAACCCTAGAATCCAAAGCTCTGATACCAAATGTTATGAAACCAGCTCCAAAAATAGAAGAATAGAGAGATCAATGCCTTAGAAATTAGCCACTTTAAGGGGGGAACCTCCAATACATTACATAAATGAAAAATTCTTGGATGATACAAATGACAGAACCTCCTTCTATATATAGGGGTCCATGGGGTCACAATATAATCCTAGCCTCCCTAACAATAATAATGTAAGGGAACAATAATAACAATAAGGGGTTTACAAGGGTACAACAATAACAATAAGGAGGATAAACTAATAACAATAAGAGACTAAACTAGTAATATGGGGACCTAACAATGAATAATATGATGTATCATGGCCAAGAATCCAAAATTCACTCTTGCAATTGAAAACCGAGTCAACCATTATCAAAATTATTCCTTTTTCACAGCTGCTACATGAAGATTATGAGTTGCTACAGGAAATTTTAGAGTTGTTATAGGAAACTCTGTTTCCTGTAGCATCCCCTACTTTCAATGAGTTTCCTTTTTTTCTTCTTCTTGAGAGAATTTTTATAAAGGCTGGAAGGAAAAGGCATTGGGGGGGACTTCAAGTGTGTTGTGAGAGGTATCAAGGACACATCAACTCCTATAAATAAAAAACTGAGTGGTACCAGTAAGACCCTATGTTTTCACATAAAATTCATCTAATTCATATTCTACAAATATGGGGGGAGGATTTAACAGGATAAAACCCATCAGCATAGAGAGAATCCATCAGCATCCTAAAATGCTTACCATTTTCTAAAATTGCAGCGAGATGGGATTCTTTGAAAGAATAAGGGGGTATGGTGATGAGGCTTCACTTGAGGTTGCAGTCAATTTAAAAGCTCCAAGTGAACAAGAAAATGAACCCAAATCAAGGTGTTACACTCAAAAATAGGACCCATTACAGTTGAATAATCACCTCAGAGAAATAATCATCTTGAACATACATTACAAGTTCAATGGGAAACTGATATAGGGGAAGAAATGAAAATAGAAGAGTGGAAACAAGAGCAGCAGGAGGATCAACACATGGACCAACAAATAGAGAATGAAATAGGTCTGCATACATGAAGAAACACAAGGAAAGGAGGATGAATAGGTTGCTCAGAGGATGAACAATAGTTTCAGTAGGGGGGTATGATGGGCCTCTAAATTAGACATAAATTAAGGACCATCTAACCTTTCTTAGGCACATAAAGGGTATATTAGATCTCTCCTTCTACACTTAATAATTTTTTTTAAGATTTAATATGTTCTTAGGAAGGTTTAGAGATAATTGCATATTTTTACCTAATATTATTTATTTTTGAAGAATATTGTGAGAATGTTGGACAGATTATGAATATTTGGAGAAGGAGATAATTTAGGGACTTGCTCCCTACTACAAGAGGATCAAGATTGGAGAATAAATGAACACAATATCATGAAATTTTTAAGATATTCTGGAACTCCAATGATTGAGAAAATCTAGGAATGTGTTCCCTGTCATTTAATGCAAACTCCCAGTGTTGGGAACTAGATCCACCATTGAGGGATTTTGGAGGGGAAAGATTCCCTTTTTCAAGGATAATGCTTCCCCATTAGTTTGTATAAGTAACAATTCGAATTAGCCTCTAGGGCTAGGTATTTTTTACTCTTCTTGGGAGAAAACTTGTTGTTTATCAGCTCCATTTTCATTTCTTACAGGGATGTATTTAGATTCATTCGAATAATGATGTTTGGTGTCATTTTTAGATTCTAAGGCTTGGTTTATTCCATAGGACTTTGAGTCTCCTTGGGATTTTCCATCCCAGGAGCCTCAGAGCCCTCTTGCACAATTTATTTATGTTCTTTTAACTTCTTATTCACATGCATCTCTTATTATTGTTTTTCCTATTTATGTATTTAGTATTGATGCTTTTCTTGTTGTAGGATTGAGTTAAATGATTTTTTAAAGTTATTCATTTTGTAGGTTATTTACAGATTCATGAGAATTATTCATCCTTCGAATAAATTTGGAAGGTCATCTTCATCATTGAGCTACTTGGATTTGGTAACTAGTTCATGAATATACGATATCTGGAAATGCCTTGTAGCGAAATAGTAATAGTTTTCTGCTATTTTTAGAATGTGTTAATGAGATTCATTTGAGTTGATTCCCATTGGATTAGGTCATAAAAAAAATTAAAGTTAAGAATAAAATTTACCCCATTTCATTTTCACTTTTTTAGGCTAGGCATTTGATAGGTTAACTAGCTCACTAGTTCTTGAATTTCCAATTTTTAGAGTAGTAATTTTCTGTTAATTTTTAGCATGTGTGACCAGGGATGTTTTGGAGTGATTCCACTTGAAATGTAGACCTAAGACATCATAATTAATAAAAAAAATTGTCTCATCCCATTTTTATTTGATTTACTTAGTCACTCTGTCTGTTTTCTCCAAAACAGAACCTCCCTGTAGCAAAAACGGAACTTCCTGTAGCACTTTTATAGCACATGTAAACTCAACCATATTTGCTCCCAAAGCTTCATTTTTGTCTCTTAGTCTTGAAACATGACCCCTAGGATCTAAATCCATGATTTAGGAGCAATAAACACCACTTTTGACATGCATTTTTACAAAGTATATTAGGCCTATTTATTTGAATTCATGCTCTTACGATTTCAATTACAAAGTTTTTTTCTTCGGTGGATTAATTTCTTCTCAAGGTAACACTTCCATTTCTTCAATTAGTTTAGGCTGCGATTTCATGACATTCACTCCATTACATCATATCAAAAAAATAAGGACACATTATATGTTGAACATATAGGGTCAATACTTCTTAAGTTTGTACAAACCTCGGGTTGATAATTAAAGTTGGTAGCCTTGGGAGTTGAAACATTCTTGTTGAAATATTAAGGCTTATCAATCTTTTTGAACTCTGCCTACTCTTGGGACAGTACTGGAAAACCCAGCCTCCACCATGTCAGATGATTAGTATGACTTCAAGTGTTTTATATGTTTATTTGTCTTCTGGTGCCATTAGCCTTCTCGGTTTTGGACGATGTCATTAGTTTCCTTTTTGTACTTTTGTCATATGTTGTATGTGGTGGTCAAAAAATATGGTCGAGGTGAGACCACTTGTTTTTTTTTCTATTGTCGATGTACATATTACTTGAAGAATGAATAAAATTTCGACTTAAAAAAAAAACTACACCTAAGAAAAGGAAGAGTAAATGGGATAATCTTGATTCATCATTAATTTCCAATGGTTTACAAGTTCAAAATTTTAGCAATCCATGATATTGGAAAGATAAATACAAATAACTCTTTATATAAATGATAATTTACTTCTTACATGGAGGAAATTTTCCAAAGAGTTAAATATGTGTAAGTATAAATATATTTAAAAAGTAAAGGAAATTTTATATATACATATGGGCATTACTTACTCTAGAAAATAAAAAATAAGAAAGTGCATTAGTGAAGGTGAAAAGAAATTTAAAATTTTATTATTATTAAAACAATATCAAGTTAGAAGAAGAATAAAAAACATGCATTACTATTAAATATTTGAAGTGGAAAAAGGTAATTACTATTTTAATTAAGGGGATAAAGTTTAAGGAAATTAATTGTTTTAAATAGGATAAAGGATATTATATTAATAATGCCTAAATCAAAAAAGTCTTGAATGATTAACTGAAATATTTTAAATTTGAAAAAGTAAAATGGAGACTAATAATGGAACAGTTGCATGACAGGATGTTATTATCTCTAATGCACCTACTCAAGATGAAAATTATGTTAGTACTAGATGCGCTAACTAATTAGTGGTACTTAAGTCAAATTTAATAGAAAAAGTATATAAGGATGAAAAACAATATGACATAACCAATTTACAAATAAGTATTAGGGACTATATTTTTTTCTCACAATTCACTCTTAAATCTTTATTCTTTGATGATATTGACATTATTTTCAGTTTTTCGTGGACTAAATCACGGGATCCTTTATCTTAAGTACGAAGAAGAAATTTTTTACATGTATTTGTAAAAAGAAAAAAATAGCACTACAAGACGTTACATTGTAGCTAGATTTAGTAACATGAAAATACATAAAATATATTTTAAAAGTAATTATTTAAGAAAACCAACAATTAGTGAAAAAATATGCAAAACGAAGTTGACAAAATTATAGTACACAACAATGAAGAAATTTCTCGCCTCAAGTACCATGGTGAAATTTTACTTACACAAATTAAGAAGTTTAAGAAGTATAAGAAGTCATTGGGAAACAAAGTACAACAATTTATTGCAAATCACATATCAAAATCTTTATATGCATAAGTTCAAGTGGAATAAGAGTGAACAAATATATATCTTATTAACCTCATGGCTAAGTCAAATCTGAATCCAATTGAAGTAACGACATAATCACATGCTACATTTTGAATTATAGAAATCCCAAGAGAATATCCAGTAATAAAATAAATGGAATCAATACACATGAAAGATCATATGCCAAAAATAAGTAGAGAAAATGCTACAAATGCATTAAAAAAAAGAAGACACAAAAACTACTTATCGACACCCAAATCATAAGAAAACATCTATCCACTCAATGAATCTATATCAATTATGAAAAAAATGACAGATTTATATTCCAATTGATATTGATATCAACATAATTAATTCTTATGATAACAATTCATATTTGGAAGCCTATAAGTGAAAAGTTCTACAAAATATTGATTTGGGATAATTATATCATGCTATAGTTCAACAATTCTACTCAATGCTTATAACTTTGTATCGTTTAATGTCATCAACCATGAAAATATTAAGATCATACAAAGATTTGCAAGTAAAAGTACAAATATAAAAATATTCCTGTTGGCAATATGATGCAGAGTGTTGTCCTTGATGGCAACCCACTAAATGAAGATGAAGACATGTGACTGTTGACATGTGTTTTCCTTGATGGCAATCCACCTGATGAAGTTATTCTTGACGTGATGGACTTGGTAAATGATGTTTGTTAGCAATATGATGATGAGTGTTGTCCTTGAAAGGAAACCCTCTTGATAAAGATAATGGCAACTTACTTGATGAAGTTGTGCTTGATAGAATATGTTTTCGATGAAGTAAATCTGATGTATCTACAGTGTGTACAGAAGGCATTGGAGAAAGGAATTCAGCTTGTGCTAAATCTATGGTGAAAAAGAGTATGTCTCAAGGAATACGCGGGTTGGACTAGGGGAAGTCACGTATGCACGCGGAAAAGAACGTTCCAAGTCGCGTATGGGCAAAAGCGCTCAAAAAGTGCAAAACCAGGGGTAACCACCATGGTATTGACCCTTTGTATTGGGTAATGATCCGCCTAATTGACCCCGTCTAGGAATACCATCGGAAGTAATGTGGTTTTGGGCTCATGGTATTGAAAAAGGGGCTCATGGTATTGAAAAGGGTAAACCTATATAAGGAGAAGAAATTCATTGTGCAAATCATGGGTGTGGGTGCAAGATGTCTGAGCTTGAATGAATACTTCACTCTGAAGTAGATCTGAATGGAAAGGGTTACACTTGAATGATAAATTTGAATGGATGATGCACCAATGATGAAGAAGGGGATCTATATCTGAAATGCACTTGTATCTGCTAGATCTGCTTATGGAAGGCTTAGATCTGTGATGAGGCGAACATCTAGGTGAACATCTGTTTGAAGAAAAAGGGTAAATCTGAACTGAATATCTGATCTGAAGAAGTATGTTGCTCAATAATGATTGAAGATCGATATGCTACTTCGCCGCAGAGGAAGCGCGTATATACACGGCTTCGATGAAGATAAAGCGCGTATGCGCAATGAAATATACACAGAGGTATACGCTGGTTTGTGTGGACGGAAGCGTGTATATACGCGACATCAGTGAAGTGAAAGCGCGTATGCAAACTAGGGTTTGCTGAAGCATGGGGTATGAAACATCTGATCTATTCTCGTCAGACATCGTTATCCGATCCGTGTTGTCCGAATTGGTTAGTATCTCGTTTGGTGATGTATAGTTGAGCTTGGTGCTATGGAATGGGTCCACGACATTATGATGAAACACGGCCTCATGTTGTGTTCTATTGAAGTTGTTGGATCCAAAAGGTGAAAAATTGATGAAACCTGGTCCATAGAGGTGCTGAGGGTTGTAGCCTTCAGTCAGGGGGTTGTAGATCCCTTCCAGGTGAGGCTGGTAAATGAGAGCAGGGGGTCGTAGCTCCCTTCCAGGAGAGGCTGGTAAACGAGTCAGGGGGTTGGAGCTCCCTTCCAGGAGAGGCTGGTAAACGAGCGCAGGTGGGTGCCTGCGTGCCGGTAGAGTCTGCACCAGCACATATGTTGTAAGATGTTTTCTCTATAATAAAATATTGAAGGCTGAGCAACTGCAGCGGTGGTTTTCTCCCGACTTGGGTTTCCACCTAAAAATCCTGGTGTTCATGTGTGATGCTTTGTGTGATGGTTTATTCGGTTCTTACTGCACATGTTTACTGTTTATAGAACATCTAATGAATGAATGATGGAATGATATAAGTGAAGAACTAATGGCATAATTAGATCTCTGTGTATACGCGAGTTTTATGAAGTATATCCGCGTGTATACGCTACTTGGCTTCAGCAAAGTAGCGTATGGGTTTTAAGGAATGAAAAAGTAAAAAGCTTTGAATATGCAGTAAATACTGATTCACCCCCCCCTCTCAGTATTTTTCCCAACAATTGGTATCAGAGCAGGTCCTTGTGCAGAAGCTTGATCGCTTAAAGGAGATCCGTCACAAGGGGAAGTCAAGAAGGAGTAATGTCTATAAAGCCACCTCTATTCAATGGAAGCAATCTGATATTCTGGAAGGTACGTACAAAAGCATATCTGCAAAGTCTTGGTGCAGATGTATGGGCAATCGTGGAAGAAGGTTATCAATACCCAGCAAGTATTCCTACCGATGCAGCAGAAAGGAAGAAATATGAAATCAATGCCAAAGCAGTGAATGTCTTGTTAGGAAGCATGTCTGAATCTGAATTTGCTAAAGTGATGCAGCTACATTCAGCAAAAGAAATATGGGACAAAATCATTCTGAGCTATGAAGGAGATACAAAGGTAAAAAGTGCAAAACTCCAAACTCTTAGAATTGAATATGAAAATTTGAAGATGCATAGTGATGAGAGTGTTGCCAGTTTCTTTCTTCGTCTGGATGATATTGTAAATCGAATGAGAAATTTTGGTGAAACCATAACTGATACTACTCTGGTGGAAAAGGTCTTAAGATCCTTGACTTCAAAATTTGACTCTAAAGTTTCAGCTATTGAAGAAAGGCAAGATCTGCAAACTCTTTCTATTGTTCAATTGCATGGTATTCTGACTGCTTTTGAAATGAGACAAGGAGGTCCTTCCCAAATCAGAGAAGCTGCTTTTAAGGCATCTACAAAAGGAAAGGAAAAGGAAGTTGTCAAAGAATCCAGCTATATATCCGATGAAGAAGAATTGAATTTCGTGAGAAAGCTCCAACTAGGTACTGGAAGATTCAAAGGTAAGCTTCCCTTCAAATTTTTTGAGTGTGGAAAAGTTGGTCATTATGCTGCTAAATGTCCTTATAGAGAAAAGCATGGTAAAGGGAAACAATTTGAAAAGAGAAAGATTTATTATGCAAAAGAAGATGATGATGAAGTGTCCAGTGAAGATGAAGAAGATTCTGACCATGATCTGAAAGTGCTCATGGCAAAGAAGCAAAAGAAGAAGGTTATTCAAGGAAAGGAGATACCTCAGAAATCATGTACAGCAAAAATTGAAGAAGATGAAACAGATTCTGACGAAGATCTACAAGTGCTTATGGCAAAGAAGAAAAAGAAGAAGGCTACTCGAGGCAAGGAGATATCTCAGAAAATAGAAGAAGATGAATCAGATAGTGATTGGGGTCATCCTTTGCATGATCTTGGTGGTACAAAAAATAATGAAGTTTTTGAAAGTAGTGTTTTGGAAATAGAGAAAGCTCTCAAGATCAAAGATGAAGAACAACAAAGAGAAATTGATAAGAAATATTCTATCAACAAAGAGATGATCTCTCAAATGAAAGAACAAATAGAAATGCTGAATGGTCAGGTGGACAAGTATCAAAATCGTATTAAAGAACTAGAAGCAGAAATCAACAATCTAAATGCAGATCTCGAAAAATCAAGCAAGAAGAATGAAGGACTTGAAGTTGCAATCATCTTTCTACAAACAGATCTTGAAGCATCAAATAAGAAGAATGAAGAACCTCTGTCATTTGAAAAGGAAGGCCTTGAAGCAGAAATCATCTCTCTCAAAGAAGATCTGGAAAAATCAAATAAGAAGAATGAAGAGCTACAACAAACATGTGAAGGAAATGAAGATTGGTTGAAAGAAGAGATTCTAAATCTGAAGGATCAAGTTGAAGATGGAAGAAGAAAAGAAGAAAGCATGACAAAGCAATGTCAAGCCTTGGAGGTTGAGGTAAACATTCTCAAAGGTAAATTAGAAGAAAAGGTTAAACTTTTGAGGTTTCATGATAGTACTAACATTTTGGACAATATTCTGAGTAATCAAAGGTCTCCTGCTATCAAACATGGTCTTGGTTTCCATGAAACTATTAAAGGAGAATCTAGCTCACAAGGAAGTGCCAAAAATTCAGAGGATGTCAATGCACAACTTGATCAGTTGGAAGAAACAAAAGATCAACCAACAATCATGAATTCTCAAAGGAATTCATTCAAGAACGTTGAATGTTTTAAATGTCATAATTATGGGCATGTTGCAGCCAATTGCAGAAGCAGAACAAGTCAGCCACAAACTAACAAGTTCTACTCAGAAAGGTACTCTAGTAGCTTCAAGGGATATTGTTTTTCATGTAACAAGTTTGGACATAAAGCAGCTGATTGTAAAAGGAGGAAGATTAGAAATACTCATTATGATTCTTATGTTTATTTTTCTGGCCACATGAGATGTTATGCTTGTAACAAGTATGGACATGTAGAAAAAGAATGCAGGATGAACAGATCTGGGAAAGTGGTCAATTTTCAGCACACGGTTGGAAAGCTCAAGCAAATTTGGAAAAAGAAGGAGGACCGGTCAGAAACGTAGGGAATTTTGACCTTACTGCAGTCATCCTCTTCTGAAGCTTACTTTTCTTATTGACTGCAGGAATGATGTGGGATACATTATGAGATTTAGTAATGTATCGTCACAGGGGGAGCAATGCATGATGACTCTCATGGTTGATTTGATTATTCTGGTTATGTTTACTTCTGACAGTGCATCTGATGTGGAAAGGACAGGTACAGGAGGTACAAGCTCAGGAGGAAATGAAGGAAGATGGAAATTTTCTATACTTCACTTGCCATACGCGGGTTATATTAACAAAAGTCGCGTATACACGCGAGTTCCAGCAGACACAGTCGCGTATGCATTGAGGATAAGAGAATTCATATGATAACTGAAGATCTGGAGCAGAAGTTCAGGGGGAGCATCAGTCTGACTATTGATGATTGCACTGTTAGCATTATTATGGTTATACTCATGATTATGATGATATGATACTTGGTTTCCTATGTTGAAGTTTATGGATGAGTCCTGTTTGCTTGTTGATGAAGAGCATTCGTTGCTGAGATGAAAGTCCTCTAATTCGGAGATAAGGGCAGCCCATGCAGAGATTGTTACTGATGACTTGCTGATGAACGTGTTCAGGTTGCACAAGTTAGAAAGGAGCACTGGTCCAGGGGGAGTAGCAGGTTGAATACTAATGATTGCATTGTTGGCAATATGACTGCTTATTCTTTGGTTTTTGTGATACTCATGCTCAAATGATGATGAATTGGTACATGATTTATTATGATGAGTTTTTGAGCCCTGGTTGCTGATAAGTATCTTTTGTGCTCACACATGGATGAGTTGGATGTAAATCTTGAAGATCATGCAGAGTCTGTAACTATGGTTGAGATCTTTTGCCTACATATATTACTTCATGTTAAATCTTGAAGATCATGGTGATATTGGACCACATGGATGATTGACACATAGTTGAAAATATTGTTCTGGTATGATAATCTCTCTTGGAAAGATTGTATTGATGCTGCAAAGAATCTGAAGGCTTGGTTAATAATGGGCTTATGCTACAACCGTTGGATGACGCTTGAAGACACAACTACACTGTTCTATCTATCTATAGTCCAGGCAAGCATTCAAATGTCTCAGAAAGAAGCTGAACACTGTCTTTTTCTCACAAAGGATCAGATCTGGTTTAAAAATGGAAGATGGCATTGGATACGCGGGTTTCCTGATACACAGTCGCGTATATACGCGAGTTCATGCACATAAAACCGCGTATGTCTGATTGCTGACAATTTTCTGTTTGGAGTCAGCTCTCTTCAGCACAGCTGCAGTACTGATTGGTATCTCTGATACTGTTTGATATATCTGGTGGTGTTCCAGTTCTCATAATTATATTTCTCATGTTTTGATAAATATTCCTTGATGATTTGTTGATGAAAGTGTTCAGGATGCACAAACTAAGGGGGAGCCTTAGTCATATAAAAAGGATGCATGGATGCACAGATTCAGGGGGAGCAATAGCTTTGTTGAGCACAATGCATTGTTGGCAGTATAGTGGTTCTGATATATGATCTCTCTTGAGGTCTTTGTGGTATTGATTATGAAAGGTCATATTTATAATTTGATGAAAAGGTCATGATGAGACCCATGATGTAATTTTGAAATTTTCAGTCATGTAAGGACTTGTCAATTTTGTAAACCCACTTGGTTGGGTAGCTGAGTCAATTTTGTAAACCCACTTGTTTGGGTAGCTGAGTCAAATTTTGTAAACCCACTTGGTTGGGTAGTTGAGTCTCATATGTAAATCCACTTGGATGGATATTTGATGTAAGTATGAGTCATTGGTGATAGGAAAGTCATAGAGTCATGTGCTTCATTAAAAATTTGTTTTGAAGATTCAGCATAAACTCAGGGGGAGCTTGGTCACTTCAGTATACATCAGATCTACAGAACGCTTCTTCCACATGCGGAGAAAAGGGGGAGAATATGTTGGTTTTGATCTGCTCTTTGTCCTTGATGTCAAAGGGGGAGAGTGACATGGTGTTTGAATGATGTCAAAAGGAGAGAGTGACATGGTGTCATTGTATTCTTAATGTACCTACTGTGGTAACCAAACACCATCGTGGTTGCCATCAAGTCCAAAGGGGGAGATTGTTGGCAATATGATGCAGAGTGTTGTCCTTGATGGCAACCCACTAAATGAAGATGAAGACATGTGACTGTTGACATGTGTTTTCCTTGATGGCAATCCACCTGATGAAGTTATTCTTGACGTGATGGACTTGGTAAATGATGTTTGATAGCAATATAATGATGAGTGTTGTCCTTGAAAGGAAACCCTCTTGATGAAGATAATGGCAAATTACTGGATGAAGTTGTGCTTGATAGAATATGTTCCTGATGAAGTAAATCTGATGTATATACAGTGAGTACAAAAGACAATGAAGAAAGGAATTTAGCTTGTGCTAAATCTATGGTGAAAAGAGTATGTTTCAATGAATACGCGGATCTGTTTAGGGGAAGTCGCGTATGCACGCGGAAAAGAACGTGCCAAGTCGCGTATGGGCAAAAGCACTCAAAAAGTGCAAAGAATAGGTAACCACCATATCGACTTTCGTATTGGGTAATGATCCGCCCAATTGACCCCCGTCCAGAATACCTGTTTACCCAAGTAACAATGTGGTTTTGGGCTCATGGCATTGAAAAAGGGTAAACCTATATAAAGAGAAGAAATTCATTGTGCAAATCATGAGTGTGGGTGCAAGATGTCTGAGCTTGAATGAATACTTCTCTCTAAAGTAGATCTAAATGGAAAGGGTTACACTTGAATGATAAATCTAAATGTATGAGGCACCAATGATGAAGAAGGATCTATATCTGAATGGCATGTATCTCATGCAGGATCCGTTTTATGGAAGACTTATCCGTGATGAGGCCAACATCTAGGCGAACATCCTGTCCAAGAAAAGTAAAATTCCAAACCGAATATCCCATCTCCTAAGAAGTATGTCGCTTCAGTAATGATTGAAGATCTATACGCTACTTCGCCGTGGAGGAAGCGCGTATATACGCAGCTTCGCTGAAGATAAAGCGCGTATGCGCAATGAAATATACACAGAGGTATACGCTGGTTTGTGTGGACGGAAGCGCGTATATACGCGACATCAGTGAAGTGAAAGCGCGTATGCAAACTAGGGTTTGCTGAAGCATGGGGTATGAAACATTTGATCTATTCTGCTGTATTACTGCTATCTGATCTGTGTTGTCTGAATTGGTTAGTATCTGTTTGGTGATGTATGTTTGAGCTTAAAAGTATGGAATGGGTCCAGTCTGATAATATGATGAAACGTGGCCTGCAAGTTGTGTTCTATTGAAGTTGTTGGATCCAGTGTGAAAATTGATGAAACGTGGTCCATAGAGGTGCTGAGGGTTGCAGCCTTCAGTCAGGGGGTTGTAGCTCCCTTCCAGGTGAGGCTGGTAAACGAGATCAGGGGGTCGTAGCTCCCTTCCAGGAGAGGCTGGTAAAGGAGTCAGGGGGTCGGAGCTCCCTTCTAGGAGAGGCTGGTAAATGAGCGCAGGTGGGTGCCTGCGTGCTAGTAGAGTCTGCACCAGCACATATGTTGTAAGATGTTTTCTCTATAATAAAATATTGAAGGCTGAGCAACTGCAGTGGTGGTTTTCTCCCGACTTGGGTTTCCACCTAAAAATCCTAGTGTTCATGTGTAATGCTTTGTGTGATGGTTTATTCTGTTCTTACTGCACATGTTTACTATTTATAGAACATCTAATAAATGAATGATGGAATGATATAAGTGAAGAACTAATGGCATGATTAGATCTCTGGGTATACGCGAGTTTTATGAAGTATATCCGCGTGTATATGCTAGTTGGCTTCAGAAAAGTAGCGTATGGGTTTTAGAGAGTGAAAAAGTAAAAAAAGTTTTGGTTTGCCCTAAATACTGATTCACCCCCCCCCCCCCCCCCTCTCAGTATTTTTCCCAACAATTCCTTCAATATGCTTTGAGGATAAAGCATTTCTAAAGGGGAAGACAATGTTATAAACATAAATATCTATAAAATAAATATAAATAATAATGATATAATAATAAATACATTATAATTAATAATTATGATAGGACATGTCCCAAGTAACATGACTCTTTATGAATGGACATTTTACCTTAGGTATATATACGAGATCCTAATGGTACTCTCATTATCACAGTTTTATACTATCAATTACTTATATACTACTTATATATTGTCCTCATGAATTTCTTTATATTCCAAACATTTTGACTATTTTTTGTGATAAAGAAATTTTTTTCGTTGCATAAATAGATGTCTAGCAAGGTGAGATGAAATCATAAAATAAAAATCTAGTGAGGAAAGCACCTACTGTGAGCATGTGTGCTAACATGAGAGAATGGGAGCATAAGTGCTAGTATCAATAAATAAATAAATAAACTTTGGAGATGAAATTTGTAAATCACGTTTTTATGAGAATATGTTTGTAAAGCCTTGTTAGGCATGAGTACCCATACCAATAAATCTTGGAATATCCCTAGGTCATAGAGGAGGATAGAAAGGCATATTTCCCCAGTCATGTTTAAGGGAGGGGGGGAGTTAGGGTAATCTTGACTTGATGAAAGAGTCAAAGTTGTTAGGTCCATAGTGGTGATTTCAAACACATGGGTTTGGTGGCCCGTGGTATTAGATCCCATCGATTACATGTGGTGAATCCTTTAAAAGGATTTTGGGTGCTCCATTATAATGTGGCTGAGTTGAGAAGAGTGCACAATTACCAAACCAGAATGTTGTCCAACTTCATTGCTTTTAAGTCAAGGCACATATGCTTTTAAGCCATAAGATAATAATATATCTATTATTAGGATGGGTTTTCCACGGTTAGGGTTTTCCATGGTAGATCATAGAGTGCATTGAATATGTGTGATTTTTTATATATGTAATCTCTATCTATTAAGTAGTATGGAGGCAACTACATTGGATTATATGAAGAAGTTGCATTGAGACAATTTCACCCTATGGAAATCACTAATGAAGGATATATTGATTTTAAAGCATTAATATTTTCCAATTGAGGGAGTGGAAAAGAAACCCTCATCGATATGGATGAATCATGGAAATTTTTGGATATAAAGGTTATTGCTAAAATCTAGTAGTACCTAGCAAAAATTGTCTACTTCAATGTAGCTAGTGAGATGACAACATAGGGACTATGGAAAAATATACATGATTTATTTGAGAAAAACATGGCATCAATGAAGCTGAGACCATTGTTATAGCTTCATAAGTTGATTTTTTATTTACTATTTCAATAATAGAAGCATGTTTATGTACTTTTAGCAGTAACATTGATTGGGTAATTGACTTTCGGGCAACTCACTATGTAAAAACAATTTTATCTCATATGAGGTAGGTGATTGTGGTGGATTACATTAGGAAAATAGTACCTTATGTAATATAAATGGAGTGGGATATATTTAAATCAAGACAAATGATGAACAAAATATATTGTTGAAAAATGTTAAGCATATTCTAGATATGTTTATGAGCTTGATCTCCATGGAAAACTATATGATGAATGTTGCTCCATGATTTTTGGTAAATCTGGATAAAAAATTAGTAAAGGGCCATTAGTTATAACTAGAGTATTCAAGACAAAAATCTTGTATACATTGAGCGAAACAATAGAAATATTAGATGTGGTTTTTTTTGCAAAAGAGGGAAACTTGGTGTATTTATGGCATAAGCGCTTGGGCCACATGAGTGAAAAGGGCCTAAAAATCCTTACTGGAAAAAATATGCATCCAAGTTTGAATTCCTATGAACTTGAACTTTGTGAGTATTGTATATATCATAGGAAATGAAAGTTTCAATTATGAGAGGTGACCATGAAAGGAAAATGAAAGTGCTATATTGAAAACGCTATCATGCAGAAGTATCCATGAGGCTTACTTGGGTTTCCAAGTTTCCAAGGTGAGAAATTAATGGCATGGAGGAAGTATTTTTTTTGGTTTACATGAGGTTGTAATGACCTTTCACACGAAATTAGTCGACCTACATTTGGTAGTTCAAAACACAGCTTGGCGAGCAGCGCCAGTTTGGGAGAAGGTCACCTTGTCCCTGTGAAAAACATGATTTTAGTTACCCTCATATTGTTTAAGTTGTGAAAAATACTTATTGTGGGTGTTGTTTGTGAGTTGAAAATTTCTTGGAGGAAGGTTGTGTCTTGTTGTTATTTAAGGCCGCAGGGTTTTCCACTACGGTCATGGTTTTTTTTGTTACTGTCACGAAGTGGATTGTTACTCTTATTTTACTATTTCATTATCAACTTATTAGCATATTCAAGATGGTAAAACCAACAAAGATTGTCGACCTGGAACTGGAGCTAGAGGATATTCTCTTTGTTTGGGGGTTGGAGCCAATGAAGCATAACCTGGCAAAGGTGTAGCTTCTAGCTCGGTTGTCAGATGGCTTGAAAGGAGTCAATTGTCTTGCGGGTTTTCCAGAGGGTGGATTTAGGTACATGGTTTTTGGATATTTCAACGGACTAAAGGTGGTTTTTCATGTTAATAATTATAGTTTGCTTCCTGGTGTGAAGGAAGTGATTTTTGGGGTGAAATAGACGGATTTCGGACAAGTGGTCAAAGTAGTAAGTCAGAAACCCTCTTTACAATCCCATGTTTCGGGTTTATTGTCTAGAGGCTTGGAGGATGTTGTTTTCGTTAGTGTGTTGAGAATTAATAAAGGATTTAAGGCTTGTCTAGATAATAAAGGGTGGTTTAATGAGTTGATTTTCAAGTTTCCCCTCAAAGACATAGGTCCCAAAAAACTTAAGTATCTCCCAAAGGCCGAATCATTTTAGAACCATTGATATGAAGAGTCTCAGAGAGAAGCGGGCTTCTTAAATAAATGGTTACCTTTATTATAGATTGATGAGGAAGGGAGAGTCTTGTTGAGGGACCTATTGCATTTATCTGGCGGTCCCTGTAAGGAGAAAAAATCTGAGGTCTTAAATGAACAGGAGGTTTTATCCCTCTGTGACCCGGTCATTGGAACTTAGGATCAACAACTGGCACATATGGTCTCTAGTTATATGTTGATAAAGGTAGAATAATGGGTATGAAAACTTGTTGAAGAGGAGGTTGGCATGAAAAAGGGACAAATTTCAAACAATGTGGAAGCAAGCGTTGGAAAAACGGGTCAAAAAAGGAAGAAAGGGAAATTCTTACAAATGAAAATAGAAAGTATTAATCTAGTGATGGGGGTGGATATCTAGATATATGGTGCTATGGAAGCTTTGGAATATAATATGGTGGGTAGAGTGAGAGGGAAATCCTATTCGACATAGTACATAATGGAGTGGATTGAAAGAAATTGGAGACAGGTGCCAGACAAAGAAGTAGAAGTATTTACACTAGGAAAAGGATGGTTCATGATCTATTTCTCAAAAAGAGAAGTTGTCGACTCGGTTTTAAGGTGCAATTGGGGATTCGATAAGGCCCCTATTTTATTTAAACAGTGGTAACCTTTGTTTGATGCTCAAAGAGAAAGGGTAGAAGAGATACCTATGTGGGTTCTTCTTCTGTGTTTCCGCCCTCATCTCTGGACTAAGGAAATTTTTATAGCTAATGGGAGAATTTTGGGATCCATCTTAGAGGTGGATAAAACATTATAGGAAAAAAAATGGATAAATGTTGCACACATCCTAGTGAGGTTGCATCCTCGAGAAGTTCTGGCGGAATATATTCAGATTTAGAGGGAAGGTTTCTCTTTTTGCCAAATTTCTGATTATGAGCATCTCCTTTTTAATTGCCATATATTCCATAAATATGGTCATCTAGCCCAAGACTGCCCTCTGGGCCCTAGAAGGAGGCAGAAATTGGGAGATGAGAACAAGAAGGAGGGTAGGGCTAAAATTGAAGTGGAAGAGCTTGTACAAATGGAAGGGGGGGAGATTCACCAGGAGAGAGAAAAGTTGGAAATGGAGGGAGAGGTTGAGTTGAATAATCGACAATAGATTCTTCCGATGACAAAGTTAGACCAGCCACAGGATGTCATCGTCATAGAAGCCATTGAATATGGTGAGACTGAATAGGTGGGTATTGTCTCTTGTCCTCTTTCCTCTTTACATTCTCCTCTTGTTTCCTTATTAATTTTTTATCATGCACTTGGTCCTTAAAAGATTTTAAATAATGATAATTCAGGATTATATGTTCTTTCTCATACTCTGGAAAATATCGTATCAACTATTCCTTCCCTATCTCTCGACAAGCTTCCATATAACCTTCGGCCAAGGGAAAAGTTATCTTTGTCAGTCGATCCTATTTGAGGTTTGTGGGGTGACCTGGACATGGGGAAGCCTCAAAAAATTAACGGTAGGAAAACTAACTTGTCAAAGGCCCAAATTAAAGCTAAGCTTGACATAGCCAATGGTAATCAACTCTCCTTAAAAGGGGTTCTTAGAGCAACTTATTCCCCTTATTTTGTTCCCAAATGATTTTATTGTCCTTCAATTATCGAGGGTTTTCTAGCATCCAGAAAAAACTAGCCCTTAAAGCCCTGTTTAAATATTATAACCCTGATGTAATCATACTTAAAGAAACATTGGGTTTGGCTGAAATTGTTATGTTGTCTTTAACCAAAATGTTGCTTGGATGGACTTTTGTGATAGTTGATGTTAAATTTCATTCGGGGGGTCTTGCTTTGGGTATTAGAGACTGTGTCAAACTCTTGGGGGTCGAAGTCGGACCTAGGAATGGAAGCTTACTCTTATGAGCTTGGTTCTGTTTTTATTATTATCAACGTATATGGTCCATGTCAAGAGAGGATTTCATTCTGGAACAAAATTTCTCAAAATATTTTATGCATGGTCACATTCTCTTGGTAGGAGAAGATCTTAATTTCTCCTTAGGATTTTCTAAAACTTGGGGTCCACAGGCTCAAGTTGATCCTTTATCGAACTACTTTTCGAATAAGAGTAGAGATGGTTGGCTCATTGATATAAACCTGATCAAAATTTCTCCCACGTGGAGAAATAGGAGAGTTGGTGAAGCAAGGGTAGCCAAGAGATTGGATCGCTTCCTTATTAATGAGTATTTCGTTAATATGAATGTGGGTTTCAAACTATGGGTTGGGAGAGGAGGGGAATTGGACCACACACCTATCTTGCTGGAACTTTCTAGGCTCAACAAAAAACCAAGTGCTCCTTTCAAATATAACCTAGGTTGGCTTAAATACCAAGTTTTAACATGCTTGTAAAATACTCTTGGAGACCTCTTGATATATTAAAATTTACTTCTCATGCACAATCCTTCATGGCCAAACTTAAAAGTATTAAATCTATGGCCCTTCTTTGGGAAAAAGAGAAACAATTGAGGGAATAAGAAGACCTCAAAAATATATGGGAGGAAATGGAAAGGTTGGAGATCCCAGATGAAAATATCTATGAAACATAAGAGAAGAGGGAGAGGATAAAAAAATCTGGAGACTAGGAAGAGAAATATTTTAAGTGACATTGAATAAGAACGGATAATAAAAAGGCAATCCATCTAGTTATCAACAGGGGATGAAAATACAAAATTCTTCCATAATTATGTGAAGGGGAGAAAAAGCATTAACACTATATGGGAAATGAGAAAACCAGAGGGAGGAAAATAAAAATCCTTTAATGAACTAGCCTCCATGGGTATAGAACATTTCAAACTCCTTTTTAAGTTCTGAGAGGGTGCTAAAATTGTAGAGGTTATCCAGGTAGCTCAACATTTCTAGAGATATGCAGAGGAGGAGGATAATGAGAGACTTAAGGATCCTATAATGGAAGTGGAAGTGGAATATGTCTTAAAGTCCATGAAAAAATATAAGAGCCTCAATCTTGATGGGTGGAATGTGGAGTTCTTCCAACACTTTTTTGAGTTATTTGGGGAAAAACTGGTTGGAGTGGTGGAATATTCTAGGAGTAGAGGTTTCATCCATGAACCCTTCAATACTACTTTTTTGGCCTTGACCCCTAAATATAATGACCCTACCTCCTTTGAAGACTTCAGACTGATATCCCTTTGTAACTGCATCTACAAAATCATAGAAAAAATTATTTCCACTTGATTAAAACCCATTCTATCCTATAATATCTCTGAAGAACAGTTTCAGCTTTTGGTTGGAAGACAAATACATGAAGCTATTGGGGTAGCTCAAGAAACATTGCACAACTTAAATAATTCTAAGAAAAAGGTATTAATTTTCAAGATTGATCTCTCTAAAGCTTATGACAGGATAAGTTGTTTATACCTTAGGCTCTTGTTAACTCATCTCGGCTTCAGTACAGGTTTTACAAATTGGATAATGGGATGTATTTCAAATGTGTCTTTTGTTGTCCTCATCAATCGAGAAACTTCCTCTTTCTTTCATAGCCAGAGAGGACTCATGCAAGGATGTCCTTTATCCCACCTTGTTTTCATATCAACTGCTGAGGGCCTTAACCAATTTCTCCTGTCGGCCAAAAGGAATGGTGATCTTAAAGGTATCAAAGTTGCGACAAATATTTTCATCACTCACCTGCTCTTTGTGGATGACATCCTTCTTTTTAGTAATGGGAGTTGGGATGATGTAAAAAAGTTGGAATCATCCTTGGATTTATTCCTAAAGGCTACTGGCATGAGTATAAATACTCAAAAATATGCTATGGTTTAGGTTGGTTTGTCGGTTATGGATCTTGAAAGAAACAAAAACCTACTCCCCTTTGATATTCTTCCCTTAAGTGATAGTCTCAAATATTTGGGCTTCTATTTAAAACCTGACTCCTCTAATAATAAAAAAATTCCATTGGCTCCTATCAAAGATAGAGAAATGGATAAATATATGGAGCTAAAAACAGCTATCTAGGGCAAGCATATTGGTGCTTATTAAATCAATTCTTGTATCCATTCTGGTATATTAGATATTGCTCACTTGGATCCCAAAAGGCATCCTTTCCAATATTAGGATACTTTGTAGTCGTTTCCTCTTGGATGGGTCGAAGGAGGATAATATTATTCCATGGGTTGTTTGGGATAGCATTGCTCAACCAAAAGAGTGGGGAGGTTGAGTAATAAAGGAGATCCAATCATTTTCTACCTCAGTTGCTAAAAAATCTAGATGGAGGCTTATAACTTAGGATAAACTTTGGACAACAGTGATAAATCGTAAATATATTGACTCGGTCCCTCTAGAACACTGAATTTACAGTCATGGAAAAGAATCAATAAATGCATCCATCATTTGTAAAGAAACTATAAACTCCTTCAAGTGAGTGGAAGAGGGCCTTGCATGGCATGTTGGGAATGGGGAGAAGGTCAGGCTGGGTAGATATCCGTGGGTGGGCTGCAATGAGATTTTTTCTCTTTCTATAGGTATTCAAGAGGCTCTCCATTCTAAAAGGATATACTACTTGATCCAAATAGAAAAACATGAACAAACTACAATATGGAAAAAATTCTAGAAATCTGTGAAGGATATACAGTTGGAGCCTAAGTGGGCATTGTAATGGGAAAATTCATCCAGGAACTTAGGCGCACAAGTGTCAGGATACAAAACATATTAGACTCTCTTCGGTGGGTACATGCTCTGAATTCCAGTTATGGTCTACTAATGAACCAAAGAGATCGAGAATAGGTTTTTTGGTACAAAAGTTTGTGGAAGTTGAAATTTCCCTCAAAAGCCATACTTTTCTTCTGGTGCTTCCTCAAAAACAAAGTACCTACTTGGGATAATTTAAAAAAAAAAATTAAAAAACATGGTCTGGGTTGGTGTATCTTATGTAAGGAAGATTAAGATTCTATCAATAATGTTTTTCTTAGTTGTTTCTTCTCGTCTAAAGTGTGGGAAACCACATTGTCCCTATTAGGCATCAAATAAAAATGGCATGGGGATAACTGTGGGAGTGCCTGGAAAAATTGGTGGAATAATACACCAAATGATCATTTAAAAAACATTCCTCTAATTATATCCTGAGGCATGTTGTTAGCTAGAAATAAACGAATTTTCAGAGAAGCAATTTCCTCCCCAACCTTGATTGTGGATGAATGTGTGCCGATTCCTTCCATTCTCCCTACAAATGATTCTCCTCAGAAAATCATAAATATAAGCGCTAAACAAATCAATCGTGGTGTTTCCTAGGTATATTTTTATGGGGCCTCAGATGGCCTAAATAGATGTGGCTTAGGGTTGATAATTCATATAAATAAAACATGTCTCTTAAAGCCTATGTGGGTATTGGTTCTGGTACAAATAATTTTGTTGAGCTGATCTCTTTGAAACTTCTGCTTTGTTGGCTTATCTAGATGGGGATTCAAAAGGTTCAAATATTTGATGATTCCATGAATGTCATAAACTAGTTCAACAATTCTCATAGATGTCAAAAACATGTTTTAATTCCTATCCTTGAATAAATGTTTCAATTAAATATGACATTTGATCTCATTACTATGTGCCATATTTAGAGGGAATGAAACAATGATGTTGACTTCCTTTCTAAGGAAGGCATACAATAAGATTTGGACTCATGATGCATTGGAGAGGAAGTAGATGGGATCATCCATGTGTCAGATACCAGGCCATATTTCATATAACATCACAGGGGCTCCTATGTTTTTTACTTTCTATTGATATTATACAGGCTACTATCTGTTGTCCTTCCCTCTGGGTTCTGAAGTTGTTTATTGTCTAGTTTTTACACCTGACACTGCATATGGTAGACTTTATCATGTTTTTTTATATTGTTTCATGACTTTTATGGATCGATTTGTTTTTACGTTGCCAATTACTTGCAGGTCATTTTCTCCAAATATGGAGAGGCCTTGTTCTATATTATTGATTTTGAGTTTTTAATATGTGGCTTCTATCAGCACGGGTTTCTTCTGGATTATATGCCATGTTGGGTAATTGTACTACATATCTTTTGAATGCTTTATGCATCTGATGTGTTAACTTTTTATACTCTTAATAAAAAGTTCACTTTTTTCTTTGGAAAAAAAACCATAAAAGGAAAATAAATATGTTAGAATTGATACACTATGATGTATTTGGTCCAGTCAATGTTAATTCTTTAGAGGAACCTCATATATTGTCACATTTGTAGATGATGCATTTAGGAAGTTTTGGTCCCACCCCATGAAAAGAAAAGGTGAGGTGTTTGAGATATTTTGAAAATTTTGTTAAAAGAGAGACTAACAAAGTATTTAAAAGTTTCAGGATAGATAACATTTGAGAGTATTTCTCCAATGCATTCAAGTATTATTGTAATAGGTTTAGCATAAAACATGAGAAGACTATCCTTGGTGCTCCTCAACAGAATGAAACTACAAAAAGGATGAATCTCGCATCATGGAGAAGGTGAGGAGTATGTTGTTAAATTCTAGATTGGAAAATTACTTTTGGGTAGAAGCAGTAAGGACAACTTATTACTTCATCAATAAATCATCTACTACAACCATGGATGGTGGCATTCTTGATGAATTTTGGAGTAGTAAGACATTAAACTATTCTCACCTAAAAAAATTTGGATGTGAATCATTTATGTGTATTCCCAAAGAGCATAGAACCGAGTTAGATCAATTAAATGAATTTTTCTAGGATATATGGATGGTGAGTTTGGTTATTGTCTATAGGACCCAATTAAATACAAAATTATTAGAGACGGTGATGTCATATTTAATGATTTGGATATGTATAAAAGGGATACAAGTGATATGGAGGTTAAGAAAATTGTTGATAGGTTTGCAAAGCATCGTGAAAATATCCCACCACTACAAGAAAATGGGAAAAAAAAATCAAGAATGTGATGGAAAACAAGTGGAAAATGATGGGTAGTAAGAATAAGAAACCTTGCAATAGTAATTCAAGATATCCAACTAGAAAGAACCACCACAGTTGGTTCACAGGTTTACTAGGTCTAATAAACCCTCACAAAGGTATCCATCCTCAAATTATATTTTGTAACTAATGAAGGTGAACCTCATTTTTTTCAAGATGCTTTTAGTATGGAGACTAGGAAAGAGTGGAATAAAACAATGGAGGAAGAAATGGACTCCCTATTGGAAAAAGAAACTTAAGAGTTAGTAAAACATCCAAAAGGAAGAAGTTCCTTACAAAAAAAAAGGTCATATAGGATTAAACATGAGGGTGAATGGAACAAGGAAATATACAAAGAAAGGTTCGTGATGAAGGGCTTTTCCCAAAAATAAGGTATTTACTTTACTGAATTCTTTTTGCATATTGTTAAGACGTCATCTATAAAATTTATTATTTTTCTTGTTGCTACTTTAGATTTGGAATGTGAACAATTAGATCTAAATACAACCTTCCTTCATGGAGAATTGGAGGATATTTACATGGAGAAACTAAAAGGATTCAAATCAAAAGGTATAGAGAACAAAATTTGCACGTTGAAGAAGAGCCTCTATGGTATTAACCAACCTCCCCGCAAATGGTACAAGAAATTTGGTTCATTTATGTTGGATTAGGGTTTAAAAAAACCAAAGGTTGATCATTTTTGTCTACATTAAGAGGTATGACCAAGAAAAGTAAATTATGCTACTATTATATGTGGATGACATTCTAATTATTGGACATGATGAGAACGTGATCAATACGTTGATGAAGTATTTGGGAAGTCAATTTGCAATGAAGGATTTGGGTCTAACAAAAAAAATAATGGAAATGAGGATCATACACAATAAAAATAACAAAAAATTGTCGTTGTCACAAGAAAAATATAATGAGAAAGTGTTAAATAGGTTTAATATGAAGGATTCCAAACTAGTCAATAAACCCCTAGCATCCCACTTCAAACTCAATATTGATTTTTGTCCTTGTGCTAATAAGAAGGAATAGGAAATGTGTAAAATCACATATGCATTAGCATTCATAAACTTGTTGTATTCCATGGTATGTACCCAATTAGGTATTGCACATGCAGTGGGAGTAGTAAGCAGATTCCTTGAAAATCTAAAGAAACAATGTTGGGAAGTGGTAAAGTGGATTTTAAGATGTCTCAAGGGTGCTAGTAATTATATGTTATGTTTGGGTGATAATAATAATGTTATTCTTGAAGGTTATACAAATTCAAATATGCCTAGAGATGTGGACACCAGAAAATCCACCACTAATTATTTATATACTTTTGTATGTGCAACAATATATTGGATGTCTAGACTACATAAAGTAGTGGTCCTCTCCATGACAATGGCAGTATACATAGCTGCCAGAAAATCCAACAAAGAGATGTTGTGGATGCAACGATTCTTAGGAGAAGTGGGAATAAAACAAGAAAAATATGTGTTACAATGTGATAGCCAAAGGAAAAAACCAAGGATATCATTCTAAGAAAAAGCACATTGATGTGAGATATTACTATATTTGTCAAGTGATAAATAATGGGATGTTATTGTTGGAGAAAATACATACTAAAGATAATCCATTTGATATGTTAACAAATATTTTTCCAATGGATAAGTAGGAATTTTGTGGAACCATGGATCAGCTGATGGAAATGTGATGAAAGATATATTGGGAAAGTATTAGTAACAAGAAGATAGAAACAATGGCAAAAATATTCACTCAAGCTTCTATTTTCTCTCAAGTGAGAGATTTTTATATGTGATACCAAATGAAATTAAAATAAAATATATATAATATTTTGACTTCTTCATTCTCATGGAATGTTACGAAAGGATTCAAACAAGGTATCGTTGTTTGGGCACACGATATTGATAATCCATAGTGCTAGCCCCATGGTAGTATCCCATTACAAAGCCTATTTACCTGCTAAGAATAATTTATGGTAAAATGGTTGTTTGAGTGACAAGTAAGTGGATGTGTGTATTTTTATTTGTTTATTGAATAAAGATACCAATAATTTCCATATAGTTTTTCCCATTAAGAAGAAAAATAATTCATACTTACAATGTTTAATAAAAATTGTAATGATGTAAACTAACTCTAGAAGTCTACATAGAAATAAGAGATGGAAAGAAATGAGATAAATTACTAACAAAGATTTATCAAGATATTCATAGAAATATCATGAATATAATTTTGGAAATATTATGAAAATAGTTGTGGAACTAGTGTCTCCAATTATGAAATGGTTGTTATGGTTAAGGGACCTTTGTACACGAAAATGGAAAATGTTTTTTATGATCACTAGTTATATAAGGGAACTTTGTCCTAAAAAATGGAACACAATGGAAATGATTAAATAAACAAAATTTCCCCTTATTTTTTCTTCATAAATGGTTCGAGTGTCCTTTGCTTTAATACTGCATATTTTTCTATTACAACTTTTATGTTATCAACATCACCAATTCCAATGACAAAAAAATAAAATAACAATGAGACGATGTCATCCATATCATCGATTCCAATGAAAAAATTAAAAAAACGTGGAAGAATGAGATTTCGCCAATTTTGGTTTATTTTCTTATTTGTTTCTTTTAAATTACGACTTCCTCTAATAGTGATGATGTTTTCCTTGGATTTGGATCCCAAGATGTCGTATCAAGCTAACGAGTCGAGTGTTATATGTTTCTAACAATGACTAAGTACTACATCTGAGTTGGGTTCTAACCAATCTGCGATGATTTTAACATTGAAGTATTACAATGATTATGCATGTGTTAGGATTGTTGTTAGTGATTTTGTCTACATGTAGATTGTTGTCCATATTCTTTAGTATTTTGGTGAAGAGTGGTGTTTTTTTTTTTTTTTTTAATGTTCTAGTTTATATTTTTGTGGTAAATGTTTTCATGGGTTATGTTTTATAGTTTAATTTTAAGTCAAAGGAGTTTAGTTCTAAGCATTGAAAGGAATTGTTGATTATACTTACTTTGATAGTGTTTTTTATTATTGTACCTATATCTTGAAGCTTAATAGTGACTTTAGTTGTTAGTGGAGTTTTTGAGTATTGAATGGTCTTATTCATTGTTCTTGCATTTTTTCTTCAACTTGTCAATGTGGTTGTGTTGATGATCATGATTTATTTGTGTATTATGGTAGTTTTTACCTTTCACCATGAAGATTGTTGGCTCTTGTATTTTCGTTGTTGATCTATTTTGATTGGTGTTTAGCATTCAACTCTTGTCCTAGAATATTATTTTAATCGGTTTTCCTACTAACACTCCATTTTATTGTTGTTATTGGTCTTGTCAAAAGTCATTTGGCATGGATTGTTGTGGTGTTATCTGTCATGGGTATTCTAATGTGGTTTCACCATTCACCTTTGGTTGGTTTTTTTTGGTAGGGCTTGAGTTTTCAACTCTTGTTAGAGAGCACAAAAATTGTTACTAAGAAATTTTCTTTGAAGAGATTGATTCAAGAAATTAGATAGGAGTTTATCATGTTTTCATTTCTATGCTCTACATATTTATTTTAGAATTAAAATGGTTTGAGTTAGTTGTATAAGTAATGAAGCATAGTAGGTTCGTTGAGCATTATATTATAGAAATTGAATCGATGGCATGATTTTTCTAGTAGCGTATTCTATATTAATTCGTATTTTTCTTTAGGGTGATGCATTTGTGAATACATTCCTATGAATAAAAATATATATTTTGATTCAGAAGTATTCCTTTCGGTGGTCTCATTTTTAGGTTCCATCGTGTTTTTTATGTTAGTATGATGGGGTTTGTTCTTCCACCAAACTTCATGCTCTTAGTTTTTTTTATGTGGTTTTCCATTTAGGATTTTGTTCTAGATGTTTAATTTAATAATGGAAATTTAATATGTAATGAATCACATTAAATTTGTTTAGGATTAGATTTCCTAGGATCGTGCTTAGTGGCCTACTTGGCATCAAATCCAACGTTCCTTTAACATAATAGACTTGTGAATATGTTCTTATGAAAAAAAATTGGTCGTTTTATTTTGGATATGGAAATTGTATTTTATGGTCATAAAATTCCTATTTGTTCTTTTTATTTCAAGGATTGTGTAAGATTTTTTTTTCTAATTGTTTTAAATATTTTGTATATGTTGTGTCATTATATATTGAGAGTTATATGTGTTTCACTGCCATAGTGGAAGTTTACCCTTAATTATCATTTAACATAGCCAAACTTGTACTTAACATGAGTATGGATGAGAATTTAGTTGGTGATGTGTTAAATCATTTTATGTTATTGTTATATTCATATTTTTATAGGGTTGCCTATAAATTCTTGTATTCCGGAATTTGTATTTCAGAACTCAAAATTGTTTAGGTTAAATCTATTTGGAATAAAGAATAGTAGGTTTGTTGAGGAGGTGTAATTTTACCCCCAATTAACATTTAAACTAATCAAATTTTTATGTAACCTAAATATGGGTGAGAAGTTAATTTGTGGTGCAATGAATAATATTATGATATTTTTGGTTGTTGGAAACAATGTTAATAATAAGAGGGGGGATGAATCAATATTAAATCTAATTTAAAATTTTATGCCAATTTATATTTTCTCATTCAAACTTTGCATCCATTATATGAGAGAAACCATTAAAAAATCATAACAACAATCATATGAATCAACACAAGCACACACATCATGAGCAACAAACACATGACACATAGGTTTAATGTGGAAACCCTTTCAGGATAAAAACCACCAAAACTTGTTTTATTATTGATGTAAATATGAGTAGCTACTTTATTACATCAATTTTTTTGTGAGCCACCACTCACAAGAAGCACCAAATCCCTTTGATTGTTTTCTAGAACCCACTAGCAAGAAGCACAAAGTCCCTTCTTCTGGAGACACCTAATCATCTTACTAGAAGCACCAGCTTCATGGATTTATTGCAAGCACAAACTTTCATCTCCCTGTATTTTTTCAAGCACCAACCCCCAATATTTCTTCAGATACCCACTATAGATGGAAGCACCAACTTCCTATATATAGGCTCCAACCCACACCTAATAGGGAACTAATTTTATTTGTACTTGGAAGCCACTCTTCCTGATTTAAACTCTTTGTTCTCCTCTACAACCTTATGTTTATTCGACCCACTTAGAATTCACTATCCATACTACAGCGGCTCACTATTCTTGGTCCTCATTCATTAATCACATAGAAATGCTCAGCCTTCAACACTTCAGCAATATACATCAATGCGGCTCTTGGCCCTCTACACTCAGGAGCATACGCTCAGATCTCAGCCCCTTCTATTCTAGAGGCTCTCTCATATTCTCACAGTAGCATAGGCACACTTGGCCTACTCTTAGAAGTGCTCACTCTGAGAACTCCCCACTCAGCTCATTCAACTATGTTGCATCCCCCCACCCCCCAATTACTCAATTGAAATTATGGGTTTTGATTCACTACCATGCAGTGATCGATGTTTTTTCTGTTGTCCTTACTTTGTCATCCACGCTGCCCAAGTGCATACTCCTGCATGGCCCTCCAACCTACTGTTGCATCTAGTTACTTGTCATTGCATCACCATTAAATGGAAGAATGAGCTCTGAGCACTTCTACAAACTAAGAATCAATCTCATTCAACTTTCACACTCAAGGAGTACCTCCTTTGAATTATTCATATACACACAACATGGCACTCCAACTCTCCATAATGTAATTTGGAATGGAATTATTTATCTTGGTATGATATCCATTAATACGAGGATTATATTCTCATTTATATCTTTATAACGTGAGGAGCAGTCAGGTATGGTGATTTTGCACCTAGTCATATTTCCAGTTCAATTCTTCTTAGTGTACAAGAGAGCTCAAGCATGACTATTCTCAAGTCAATTGCTGCCTCTGCAAATAGTATTCCTCTTTGCCTTAGTCTCCTACGTTCGACAAACACCATTGACTCCATTAATGCCTTTGTGCATCATGGTACTTGTTTCTTTTCCAACTAGTTATTGACTCATCCATGCCTAAGGAGATAAACTCTTAAACAACTATTGATTCATCTAGTCACTAAACATATGTCCTCAACACTTTTTCCTACCACACCCAATTATGGAAAATAGCCAATTTGGCATAATCGCCAAATATGGAGGACTTCTCTTGAAAGCTACTGACTCTTCCATGCCTTTAAAAATATGCCCAAAAGTTGTCAACTCATCCAAATCACAACATAGAACATGAACCTGGAGGCCTGCATGCCCGTAACCTCTTATAAAATACAATTCTTCAAACTTTCAAGCTATAACCTCCTGGTATGTCCCACAATATTCATTATCATATTCCCACTGTGATATTTCATTCGTTATTAGCACATGGCCCTTGGTCAAAATAACACATGAAATAACCACAAAACCAAGTCATGGGTGTGCCTTTCAACTTTTGACAGATTGTCAATTGTCGTAAAAAACTTCCGTCATCCGGATTTGTTACTTGACATAAAATCTTGGTGCTTTATTTTTTCACCTATTAGCCTTTGCAGAGTTGGAGCCTGGATTCGCACATGCACATAATATTTTATAAAATTAATTTCCTATTCCTTATGGGCTTTCAGTCTTCTATCCTATCCCACCTATGTGCATTCTTGGCAATGTCACTCCTCTTCTTTCGTGCTCTGTAGATTCCGGACTTGGCCCACTTTCCACCTATTAGCATAATGTATACCACACTGGCCTCTTCATGTCGACTGCATTCATATCTATAAACCCCTACGAAGCTGGAGCGCAGTTTCCCTAGTGCCTGTAACTTCTTATAAATTGCAATTGCATAGACCTGACGGCCTTGCGAGCTTCTGAGTATGAACATATAGATAATGATTGACCTATTTATTTTCATTTATCAAAAATTAATCATATGCCTCCTAAGTAGCATGGAATTTGTTCTAATTTCTTTATCATGAGCTTGATAGTGATGAGAATTAGTTTGTGCATTAAGAGAAATATCTTATATCTCCTCAACATCTCTTTTCTGGGAAGCTTTCTTCATCTTCTATTTATAATTTCTAGCACCAACATCTGCATGTTTTGGTTCACTACTTGAGCAGCAAGGTTCTTAGCATTCTCTTGAGCCACATTTATATCTCCTCTATACATACCTTGCAATATGTATAACATTTCCTTTATTGTCTCAAAATTCCTTAGTTTAACAACATCTTCATTTGATATCCCTTCCATGATAATATTCTTGGCTTCTACATTAAACTCATTCTTCTCTCCATATTCCACAGAAGCCAAATATCTTCATTGATTACCATTAAATAGGCTCTTATTCTAATCCTCCAAAGCTCATAGCCCAATCCATTCAAAAATGGAACTCCCTCTAGTGATAGTCACACTTGATTTTCCTTTTAATCTACCTTCAAGTGGTTAATTTGTTCCTGAAGGAACCAAGCTCTAATACCAAATGTTGGAAACAATGTTAATAATGAGAGGGGGTTTGAATCAATATTAAAGGTAGTTTAAAATTTTATTCCAATTTATATTTTCTCATTCAAACTTGGCATCCATTATATGGGAGCAATCATTAACAAATCATAACATCAACCATATGAATAAACACAAGCACACACATCATGAGCAGCAAACACATGACACATAATATTAATGCGAAAACCCTTTCATGAGAAAAACCACCAAATATTGTTTTTTTTTATGTAAATATGAGCACCTACTTAATTACATCAATTTTTTTGTAAGCCACCACTCACAGGAAGCACAAAATCCCTTTGATTGTTTGCTATCACCCACTAGTAGGAAGCACCAACTCCCTTCTTTTGTAGACACCTGACCATCTTACCAGAAGCACGAACTTGCATGTCCTTGGATATATGCAAGCACCAACTTGCAGGAAGCACCAACCCCCAATATTTCTTCAGATACCCACTAGATATGGAAGCACAAACTTCCTGTATGTAAGCTCCAACCCACACTCAGTAGGGAACTAATTTTCTTTATAATTGGCATCCACTCTACCTGATTCAACTCTTTGTTCTCCTTTGCATCCTTGTCTTTTTTCGGCCCACTCATCATTCACTGTCCACACTCCAGCAGCTCACTATTCGTGGTAATCATTAATTAGGTAGACAAAATTTCTCAACCTTCAATACTCCAGCAGCATACATCAGCTCATCTCTCAGCCCTCTACACTGATGTAGAAATAACAAATTTCTAATTTATTAGTATAGAAAAATTATTCAATTTTACTAAGTCCAAATTCACTCTCCATATATGATGGAACTGATTCGTTCCTCATCCCTTAGTGTGCAACATATAAACAATGATTCCTAGTTGAAACTCTACAAGTTACATGTCCCTTTGTAACTTCATTATTGAACTTATACAAATATCATCTCATTTCTAAAGTCGATGTAAGTACTAAGGAAAACATTGCTATATATAAAAATTTGAAATAACAAAGTAACCATCACACAACAAAGTTCGTTGCATCATTGAGGACACATTACCAAACATGGAATCCACTTAAGGAAGCACATGCTGTGTTCCCTTCACACTGCGTTCCCTTTGAATTTTCTACCAATACAACTTCACGCAGGAAGCAAAGACATTCCAATGATGTCACTACCGCAGACCATACACAGAGATCGAAGTATTTCAATCAAACGATGTCAATGGATAGTTAACACATATGCCATTTGTTGTTTATACCATATGCCATGAATCTATGTTAAATCTTCACACAAACTCCAAGAACTAGAGCCACACACCCAACTGCAACGTGCAGACTATGCAAGTCACACTTCACCATTCCGCCGAGGCTATGACAACACAAATCCACCCTCTTCAGCCTTCGATTGTGTTGGTAACCTCTACAGCACTCCACTGTGTCCACACCAACGCTTGACTTGTCCGCACTCCACAACAGTATAGTAATCATGGTAGTGCGTTAAGGCTACCACTATTCATATGGTTTAAAACAAATTCGAAACAACCATTTCAACTATTAACGCAATGTGAAATCTCCTTCACTCTAGCTGCATAACATATCTCCACTGTGAAATCGTTCCTGCATTCAGAACTCACATACAACATATATATATATATATATATATATATATATATAGTTTCCAGACTTAAAAAGAAACATATATTGTGAGATATGAATTAATTTAACACTGCATGGGCTAAATATTTCATTGACCACCCCTTGCGTTTGCAGTCTTTACACTAGCACTCTTATCTCCCTTTTCTTCCCTACTTCCCTATTATTTATACTTGAAATATGAAACGGTTCCTCTTAGAATAGGTTTCTTCTCGAATTTTCTCAACAAATCAATACCTCCCTATTTTTAAGTGCTTATCCCTATGTTGGCTCTATATCGATGCAAGGAAAGAAACCAATTCCTACTTTTATTCCTAATTGATTAAAAATGCAAAAAAAAACTAAATATTCTCATAAATAAATAATAATAATAACAAAATAAAATACTACTACTAATGTTTATTTCTTTTGGATTAGCCACAACATGTGAACAAACATCACATTGTTGGCTAAGTCCCAATGCTCCTGCATCAAACTTCCGAGGAAGAAAATTGATCTTGTAATGCTTCAGAATCTACTCCCAACTTCTGTAGCTCTATTGTAGTCATCCAACTAGCGTCTTCCATGGGTTATCATTTCCATTTGATTAAATACTGATAATAGGTTTGGCTCTTGGTTTTCTTTGACACTCTCTTCTCCAAAATGGCTTTGACTTCCCTCTTTCCTGTTTTGGGCATCTACTCTTCCCAATTTACTATCGAGTTTTTTTCTGCTATTGAGTCCCCTTGTGGTTCTTCTTCTGGTTATCGATATAGATACAAATATGCAACATTGAATATTGGTGATATTCCAATTCCTGTTGGCAATTTAATATCATATGCATTTGAAGAAAATTTCCTTACAATTTTACATGGCCCTATCTTCTTCAGTTTTAATTTGTTATAAGTTTTAATAGGAAATATTTATTCTCTTAAATATACCATAACTAAATCACCCACTTGGAATTATTTTTTTCCCCTCCTCATATCTGCTCTTTGCTTGTATTTTCTACTGCTTTCCTGCAATCTGCTTTTGACATCTCCCTGTAGTTCCTGCATCTGTTCTGCAAATTCTTCATCTTTTGTGCTCCTTACCTCCTGTTTTCCCAGATCTCTGAGTTCATTCACACCCCTTGGATGCATTCCAAAAACAATATGGAATGGACTCATACTAGTACTTCAATTTGGAGTATCGTTGTAAGAAAATTCAGCCTGAGCAAGGGCTAAATCCCACTGTTTAGGATTTTTATACACAAAGCTTCTCAATATGTTTCCCAGACTTCTATTCACCACCTCGGTCTGTCCATCCATTTGAGGATGATATGTTGAACTGAAACTAAGGTTGGTACCTAGTTTCTTCCACAGAGTTCTCTACAAATGTCCCACAAACTTGGTATCCCTGTCAGACACAATGCTTACAAGTAGTCCATGTAATCTTACAACTTCTGAAAAAAACAAATTAGCAATATGTGTTGCATCACTTGTTTTCTTGCATGCAATAAAATGAGTCATTTTATAAAATATATCCACAACAACATAAATGGAATCATTTCCCCTTTAAATTTTTGGAAAACCCAAAACAAAATCCATACTAACTGCATCCCACGGTCGGTCGGGTATTGGTAATGGTTGATACAATCCTGTATTCTGAATTTTCCCCTTAGCATGCTGACAAATCTTGCATTTTTCCACAACTGTTTAACATCAATTTGCATCTTCAGCCAGTAATAAAAATTATTTACTGAAGCAAAGGTTTTGTCTTGTGCAAAATGTTCGGATAGACCTCCACTATGCTTCTGCTTGATTATGTTTTCCCTCATAGAACATTTAGGAATACATAACTTATTACTTTTGAATAGTAATCCCCCTTGGATAAGATAATCCAACCATTGGCTTCTGTTATGGATGGCTGGATTTTCTACAACTGCATAAATTTCTTTAAACTATGCATCATCTTTATACATTTCAACCATCTCCTAGAACCCTACAACACCAACTTGTAATTCCTGCATAATTAATTTCCCCTGTTCAAAGCATCAGCAACTTTGTTTAATTTACCACTCGTATGTTTGATTACAAAAGTGAAACTCTGCAAATATTCTACCCATTTGGCATGTTTCTAATTTAACTTTAGTTGATTGTTTATAAACTGCAATGCATGATTATCAAAATATAACACAAACTCTTTTGGAAACAAATAATGTCTCCATTTTTTTAAAGCCTGTACAACAACATAAAGTTCCTTGTCATAAGATGAATATTTATTCTTTGCTTCATTTATTTTTTCACTAAAGTATGCTATTGGTTTCTGATCTTGACTCAAAACTGCTCCAATCGCAATTCCACTAGCATCAGTTTCAACCTAGAAAACTTTCTCAAAATTTGGTAAAGCCAAGACTGGTTTTTCTATAATTTTTCTCTTTAGCAATTTAAAGTTTCGATCTACTGCTTCTGTCCATTTGAATGGCTGATTAGTTTCTCTAATTGTTTCAATAATGGGTGCATAAATCTGTCTAAAGCTTCGGATAAATTTTCTGTAGAAACTTGCAAGACCATGGAAGCTTCTTACCTCAAATATGCTTCTAGGAGTTGGCCAATTCACAATTGCTTGGATTTTCTCCAGATCCATTTTCAACCATTCCTTAGAGACTACAAACCGCAAATAATTAGTTCTTCCTTCATAAAGTTGCACTTCTTCAAATTTATTAGAATTTTTTCTTTTTGCAAAGTTTTTAGAACTAATTTAAGGTGTCCCAGATGCTCCTCTTTACTTCAACTGAAAATGAGAATATCATCAAGATAAACAATTACAAATTTACCCATATATTACTTCAAAACTTCATTCATCAACCTCATGAAATTACTAGGTGCATTAGTAATTCTAAAAGGCATTACTAACCATTCATACAAACCATTATTTGTTTTTAATGTGGTTTTACACTCATCCCCCTCTCTCATTCTTATCTGATGATACCCACTCTTCAAATCTATCTTAGAAAAATAATTCGACCCGCTCACACAATCCATTAAATCATCCGTTCGTGGTAAAGGAAAATGATACCTGATGGTGATTTTATTTATGGCTCTAGAATCTGTACACATATGCCATTCACCTCCTTTCTTTGGACTGAGTACTATTGGTACAGCACACAGACTGAGGCTTTCTCTGATTAATCCTTTATCCATTAACTCTTGCACTTGTCTTCCAACTTCGGCATTTTCCTGCAGCATTAACCTGTAGGCTTCTTTATTCGGCAAACTGGCTCTAGGGATTAGATCAATGTAGTGACTAATACTCCTGATGGGCGGTAACTCATTTGGCAACTCATCCACAATAATATCAGCAAAATCATTCAACAAATTTCCAATTTCTTCAGGTAAATCTTCTAAATTTTTAGAAGTTAAAATTACCTTGGGTCTCCCAACAATAGAAAAATGCATCTCCTCACCCTTCTCGACTTCTTGCAACAAGGTTTTTCCACTCATCAACATAACGATGTTTCCAGGTGCTTCCTCATCAGCTTCAGCTTTCAATGGAAGCAATGTATTCTTGTTCCCATATTTCTCAAGAGTATAAGTGTTTCTTCTGCCATCATGTATGTCTTTCTGATAAAATTGCCAGGATCTTCCCAACAAAATGTGACATACATCCATTGGCATTACATCACATAAAATAACATCCTTATAAGTACCAATCTGGATTTTGACTTTACATTGTTCAGTTACAATAATTTGATGGCCCTTTTGGAGCCACGATACTTTATAAGGAGTGGGGTGTACTGTCTTCTCTAAATTCAATTTTTCCACCATTTCTGTAGAAACAAGGTTATCAGTACTTCAGCTATCAATTACCAATTTGCAACACTTACCTTTTGACTTACACATAGTTTTGAACAGATTCTTCCTCTGATCTGGTTCTCTGGCTTCCTTAGCTGCTTTAAGCAATATCCTTTTCAACAACAAGGATTCTCCGGCTTCATGTGGTTCCTCTTTGGCTGCAGTCTAAGGAATATCTTCCTTTGTTTCAGCAACGTTCACATTTCGCTGGGTTGTTGGTCTATTGTGAGGACAATCCCATTGCACATGTCCCCACTCACCACATGTAAAGCACCAAATCTCTCTTCCTCGGCCTCTACCTCTGGACACAAACCTTCCACAACCAGAATCTCCTCTTTTTGGTGATCTATTACTCAAACTCCTTGCTTCATTCTTGGAGTTTTGAAATCTGGACTTAAATGTTCCCCTTCCTTTTGCCGGACTCTTGCCTCTATTTCTCTGATTTTGTTTGCACAACATTTTTTTCTCTGCCCTCAAAGCTTCTTGATAGGCATCGTCAATCGTCTTCAGATTTAATAAGATTATTTCATCCTGTATTTCATATATCAAACCATTTATATATCTAGCTACCTTTTTATGTCATCTTCAATATGTCCTGCTCTAATACTCAGCTTATAAAATTATTCAGTATATTCTTTGATAGTCATCCCTTTTTGCTTTAAGTTTTGCAATTGTCTAAAAATATTTAATTGATAATATTTTGGCATGAACCTACCTTTTATTTTACTCACCATCTTATCCCATTGCTTGATTTTGGGTTTCCCTTTTTGTTCTCTGGACAATTGCAATTCATCCCACCACAAGGCTACGTGACCTTTCAATCTCGTGGCTGCAAACTTCAATTTCTTCTTGTCATCGACTTCTTCACAGTCAAAATATTTGTCTAATGAAATGATCTAGTCCATTAGTACTTCCACACTAAGATTTCCATCGTATAAAGGTACTTCTATCTTTGGTCTGCTACTGGCTTTGCGAGCATCTTCATAACTCTCGTTGTCTCGTTTTCTTCCTCTATTTCTTCTTCAGTAGTTTCTTCTTCATCTGCACTAGAAATTCCATCATCTGTTGCCCTCCTCTGAGTAGTTTCTATTGTGACCATCCTTGTACGCAAGTGTGATATTTCGTCTAGCAAAACTGCATTTGCTATAGGTCTCCCTCGACCTATCCCAACTCCTCTTCTGGACGGCATTCTCTGCAGTGCTTCAAGAACAACTCAACGGCTCTAATACCAAAATTGATGTAGAAATAACAAATTTCTACTTTAAATTTTAGTATAGCAAAATTATTCAATTTTACTATGTCCAAATTCACTCTCCATATATGATGGAACTAATTCGTTCCTCATCCCTTAGTGTGCAACATATAAACAATGATGCCTAGTTGAAACTCTACAAGTTACAATTCCCTTTGTAACTTCATTATTGAACTTATACAAATATGATCTCATTTCTAAAGTTGATGTAAGTACTAAGGAAAACATTGCTATATATAACAATGTGAATTAACAAAGTAACCATCACACAACAAAGTTCATTGCATCATTGAGGACACATTACCAAACATGGAATCTGCTTAAGGAAGCACACACTGCATTCCCTTCACACTGTGTTCCCTTTGATTTTTCTACCAATAGAACTTCACACGGGAAGAAAGGACATTCCAATGATGTTACTACCGCAGACCATACACAGAGATCGAAGTATTTCAATCAAACGATGTCAACGGACAGTTAACACATATGCCATGCGATTTTTATATCGTATGCCATGGATCTATGTTAAATCTTCACGCAGACTCCAAGAACTGGAGCCGCACACCCAACCGCAACGTGTAGACTATGCAAGTCACACTTTTCCATTCTGCCAAGGCTATGATAACACAAATCCTCCCTCTTTAACCTTCAATTGTGCTGGTAATCTCTACAGCACTCCACTTTGTCCACACCAATGTTTGACTTGGTTGCACTCCACAATAGTATAGTAATCACGGTAGTGCGTTAAGGCTACCACCATTCATATGGTTTAAAACAAATTTGAAACAACCATTTCAACTGCTAACGCAGTGTGAAATCTCCTTCACATTGGCTGCATAACATATCACCAGTGTGAACTCGTTCTTGCATTCACAACTCACATACAGCATATATATATATATAAATATATATATATATATATATATATATATATATATATATATATATATATATATATATATATATATATATATATATATATATATATATATATATATATATATATATATATATATATATATATATAGTTTATGTACTTAAAAAGAAACATATATTGTAGATACGAATTGTTAATAACACCGCATGGGCTGAATATTTCATTGATCGCTTCCTTGCGTTCGTTGTGCCTTTACACCGGCACTCTTCTCCCTTTTTCTTCCCTACTTCCCGCTACACAATGCGCAACATGAAACTGTTCCTCTTAGAATAGGTTTCTTCTCGAATTTTCTCAACAAATCAATACCTCCCTACTTTTAAGTGCTTATCCCTATGTTGGCTCTATATCCATGTAGGGAAAGAAACCAATTCCTAATTTTATTCCTAATTGATTAAAAATACAAAAAAAACTAACTATTCTCATAAATAAATAATAATAATAATAAAATAAAATAAAATACTACTACTAATGTTTATTTCTTTTGGATTAGCCACAACATGTGAACAAACATCACATTGTTGGCTAAGTCCTAATGCCCCTACATCATACACTCAGTACAATATACTTAGATCTCAGCCCCTTTTATTTCATAGGCTCTTCCATCCTCTCATAATAGAAAAGGAACACTTGGTCTACCCTTAGCAATGCTAACTCCTAGATATTTCCACTCAAATCCCTCAATTATGTTGCATCCCCACCCCCCCCCCCCCAATTGCTCAATTTAAATCCTGGGTTTTGATTCACCACCATGTAGTAATCGATTTTGTCTTTGTTTTCCTTACTCTGCCATTCATGTTTCCCATTTTCATACTCCCGCATATCTCTCCAACCTATTGTTGCATCCAGTTAGTTGCCACTACAACACCATTAAATGGAATAATGGGCTCTGAGCACTTCTCCATACTGAGAATTCAATATCAATCAACTTTCATTAAAGGAGTACCTCCATTTCATTGTTCCTATACATGCAACATGGAACTCCAACTCTCCATAATGTACTTTGGAATGGGATTATCGAGCTTGGTCTAATCTCTGTTAAACCCAAGTTTATTTTCTCATTTCTCTTCATGACGTGAGGAGAACTCAAGTATGGAGATTTTTCAACTAGCCATATTTTTAATTTAATTTTTCTCGGTGTGCAAGAGAGCTCAATAATTATTGTTCTACATTCAATTTTTTCCTCTACAAACTGTGGTACTCTCTTCCTCAGTCTCTTGCCTTCAACAAACATCATTGACTCCATTAATTCTTTTGTGCATCGTGGTATTTTCTTCCTTTCCAACTAGCTATCAACTCATCCATGCCTAAGGAGCTAAACTCTTAAATAGCCACTGACTCGTCCAGTCACTAAACATAAGTCCTCAACACATTTTCCTGTTGAGACCCTATGATGGAAAATAGCCAATTTGGCATAATCGCCAAATATGGAGGACTTCTCTTCAAAACTACCGAATAATCCATGCCTTTAAACATATTTCTAGAAGTTGTTGACTCATCCAAATCACAATGTAGAACATGAACCTAGAGTCGTGCATGCCAGTAACCTCCTACAAAAATAAATTCTTTAAAATTTTGGGTTATAGACTCTAGGTATGCCCTACAATTTCCATTACCATATGTACATGGTTTTATTTCTTTTATTATTGGCACATGGACCTTGGTCACAAAAACACATGAAATCACTGCAAAACTAAGTCTTGGGTGCGCCTTTGGACTTTTGATGGACTATCAAATGTCGGTAAAAAAATCTGTCACCTGGCTTTGTTACTTTCCATAAAATCTCGACGCTTTATTTTTTTCACCTATTAAGCCTTCGAGAGTTGGAGACTAAATGTCAGCATGCATGTAACATTTTATAAAATTAATTCCATACTCCTTACAGGCTTCTGGTCTAGTCCACCTATGTGCACCACTGGAAATTTCTCTCCTCTTCCTTTGCACTCTGTTATTAGATATTCTGGCCTTGTCCCACTTTCCACCTATCAAAATCTTGTACGCCACACTAGCCTCTCCCTATTGGCCCCACTCATATATATACGTCGTTGCTGAGCTAGAGACTAGATTCCCTAATTCTCGTAAATTCTTATAAAATGAAATTGGATATACCTTACAGACTTACAGACTCTGGGTATGGCCCTATTGCCACTCAAACTAGCAGGGATCCTAGGAGAGGATCCTATAGGGAAACTACTAGGTCAAGGGAAAAAATGGAGCAATAGCCCACTGTCACCTCAGCTAAAGCTCCCTACTCTTTACAAAATTTCACTGATGGTAGGAGACCGGGTATAGTAAGGATCACGATAACTAATGTATCAATGATAGGATGAAAGGTGATCCTAAATGCCTATTCACAAGAGAGGCTCAAATATATGTCTTGCTTGCTTGGAAATCAAGGTGAAAAGCTCTCTAGGAAGGGATAGGTGGATTTCAAGGGCTGAGGTTTGAAGATATGACTTACAAAGGAGATTCCTAGACCTTAGAATACTTGTGGAAACTTGGTTTCTAAGTGGTCTTTGAAGGATTAGCTTTGATAATACGTGGGAGCACACGGGACCAAGTGGACCCAAAATTAGGTTAGGGGATGGAATTGATCAATTAAGAGTATGCTTGACCTAATTGAGGAGGAGAAAGGGATCAAATGATAAATTTTCTTTGAACTTGATGCAATGATCCCAGTGAGGTAACTAGCCAATTGAAACCAAAGGAAAGAATAGATCTCAGAGCTAGGGCTTGAAATATATGAATATCCCACCATTATAATTTCGTGAAATTTGGAGGGCACCTAGAAGACACACTAACGCATTAGTAGGAAAGAGATCAAAATTTTTTGATGGATTAATTGTGATAAAATTGATGCCCTAGGTGACCTATGGAGGCTAGGCCTAGAAAAGAGAAGAAGGTGAGACAAATAAGCTTTTTAATGTTATCACCTATGGAAATATTAATGCCTAATCCTTTGGGAGAGATGGATTCAAGGAATAATTTATAGCATGAAATAGATTCATCTAGCCAAGGAGGCCTTTAAAGAACTCTATGTGGCAATAGGGCATGTTAGAAGCAGCTTTAAGGTCTTTACACTTCGGTTTTGCAATATTTGATGACTTATCAAGACAAATTTGTCACAAATTATCTCTAGGAATAGCAACTCATTCATACATGGCCCATGACACGATTCAACATTACAAAAGAAGAAATTTCCACAAATTTGCATAATAAAAGCAATAAATTGAGCCTATTATAGCAAGAAACCTAGAAACATGCATGTGACAAAGTAAATAACAAGAATAGTATTAAAAGAGAACTTACATGTAAGAAAGATTATATACAATCATCAATATATCATAATAGAGAAGCTCCTAGATAATATGAAAGATATCCAAACATCATAATTCATCCAAACTCATCCTCCAAAAAGTTTAGCGAAATTCTCCCAAGAGGAGATAACCTAATCCAAGTGACGATTATCAAAATGAATCATCTCACTTCTATTTATACACTCTCTAATGAATTATATTTATCTAATTTGGCCTAATTAAGCCCCTAAAATAAAACAATGGGAATAATAGCAATAATTTTGGTGGAAATCCCACCAAATAGCTCAATAATACATGAATAAGCCTCTCTAAAGGGTCGAATGATCAACAAAGTCAGTCATTGGGCTTTTGAGGAAGCCTAATGAAGTCCAAAGGGTGCCATGATGTCGAAATGGACTCCCAGCATAGTGGAAAAAGGTTTGGGCCCTTGTTTTCCAAGCAAGAACCTGTGGTGCTCCCATGTGGGTGTGGGGGCACAAGGGAAACCTCATGGGTCTCCAAATGAATCAAATATGCTTGTATACCATCTGTAAGGGCTAGGATGATGACATAAGACCTCCCTCTTCAGTGGAGGCACAAACCTCTAGATCCTTGAACATCTCCCAAGTGTATGACACATCTGTGGAGTCAGTTGGGCATGGTGACCTAGGTGCATCATCCTTATCCAAAATGGTGAAAACGAGTGATAAATGAGCAATTTTGGGGATCCGTGAAGTAATATATGATATGTGGAGGCCCATGGCTCTCAATGCTCACCCTACAAGTTCCAATGTGTCCCTATAGAGGGCTAGGACCCTGTATAGGGAAAGCAAACCCCAAATATGGATTCACTTGCAATCCTGCATAAGATCCAATGCATCCCCTTTCCCTCCAATACAAAAAATCATTAGAATAATATTCAAGTAAAAGAGCTTACAAGTCATGGAATAAATGGGAAACTGCATGGTGGCATGCCTTTCCATGGTGGGCTTTGGTATGTACAAGTGTCTACAAGCTCAATAGGGGGTTAGCCAAGGGCCCTATTTGGTGTTTCAAACCTCTAAATGATGGGACATGTCCATGGTACATCCCTCAAATGGTAGGTGGAAAATGATATAATAATAGAGCATAGTGTGGATCGAGGGAAATCATCCAGAACACATGCCATGGCTCATGGGTAGCTACAATAAGGGAAGCCCACACTTGGGTATGTAAGTGTAGGAGGGAGAAAATTGTGGTACATGAGTTACCCCAACCTTTTTTTTTCCACCCTTATTCATATGTCTTTTTCCTTTTATTGATTTTTCTTCATAACTGCTCGGGGCTCTAGGGAATGAGAGCATGATGTGTAATATGTAGCAGTGAATGCCCCCTTAAATTGGGGTATTTCATCACCCACCAGGGGTTGGGACAATCATGGGTTCCTTAATGAAGGAGGGGGGTCATCCAGGGCCCATAGGAACTAGGGTGATGTCCATGGATAATGGGTAGATTTCATGTTTGGCTTTTTCCCACGTGCTAAATTTTTATGTCCATTTTTTTGTATTTTGTGGTACAATTCCTATTGAGAGTGGAAAATTTATGATTTTTCTTTTCTTTTTAACTGAATCAACCTTCAGGGAATCGTTCTAGGCCCGACCCAAGGTGTGAACAAGGGGAGGGGGAGGCTAACCCTATGTTGACCCAATGGACACATGTGGACCCAGATGGGAAAATAGATGAATGGGGCTAAAATGAGTGGAAGGGGAGGGATGTAAGTGGTGTTGAGAAGTGGGACCATGCAACCAAAATTGGTATTTCCCATGTAGTTCCAACCCAAAAGAAAAATGGTCAGTAAAGTAGATCCCACGAGACTAGGATACAAGGGTAACCATGAAATAAAGTAGTGGAGACAAGAATAAAAGCCTAACCCACTATTTTCACTGAATCCCCCCACCAATCCATGCCCAAAAGTACCCACGATAAGTAAGGAAAATTACTCAACTATACCAATGAAAAGAAATAACTTTGGGGTTGGGAGGCCCACCTTCAAACATACATTCATAGAAGATGGGAAAGGTACCACATGGTTGGCTTAGGTGGTGGAGAAAATGGAACATTGAGATATCTGGGGGCTACAAGGGTTTTTGGTTGTCAGCTAAGGACCATATAAGAGAAAATTTTCTCCTGTGCATACTACCCGTAGGTGGTGGGTAACAGGCCCATTTGGCCTTGGCACCTTTCCCCTACGGCCTTTCCTTTTTCTTTTCCATAGAACCAAGTTTTGTGACCTTAAACTAAGCCTCTAGGAACTATACCTATTTATTGGCTTTAGGGGACTAAACTCCCTTTATAGCTTTTCGTGCCCCTAGTTCTTTGATGTCAATATAACCTTATGATGGAGATTTAGCGCTTAGATTTATATTATTGCTTGCATAATATATTAGCTCGAAACCCATGTCACTTATTAATAAGTTACGAGTTGATTCATGATTATTTGCGTTGTTTCTCATATATGGAGAAATTATGTTTTTTCTCATGATGTTTTGATGCATGCTACTATTGAGATATTGTGCATTTATATGGCTAAATAATGATGTTGGTGTTACACGAAGTTTTCTTCTATTTGAGTATGTATGTTGCCATGATGTTTTCTTTGAGAGTTATTTGGTTGAGGACTATCGATATTTCTACATGTAGAGAGAGTGCATTCTCCTATGATGAGGAGATGTTTAGTTTATGTATATGATGGTGCTACATTGCTAGATCTTATGCTATTGTTTTTGTTGCCTAGTATCTATTGCATACATCATTTACCTGGCTACACATTGGTGATAGAAGAGAGATTTTTTGTTGTTATCTATGCTAAAACACCCTCCAAATTTTGGCCTACACCCAAATTTTGGATCCTACCTTGATCTTGTATAATATTGTCGCAATCTTTAAGACTTGCTACATGTGTTTTCTCAAAGTGTTTTTGTCTCATTTGCAAGAAAATAAAAGTTTCGTATTTTCACATGTTAAGTGTCGCATGTTGTACAAAAGCTTTTTTGGTGATTCTAAGGGGTAATATTTGCATAAATGAGTTTTTCTTACCATGTAAACATTTATTGCACTCATTTCCAAATTTCTAAGCATTGTCGCACAAGGGTCGTCACAATCATCGCAAAGTGTATCTTTGGTATCACACTTGTTGCAAGTTGTCACAAAGTTGTCCCGCTAATGAAATTATGTTTTTCATGTGTTTTGGATTATCTATGTCATGTCATTAATTTTTCTAATTTTGTGATTGAATTCAAGTCTTATCACTATTCACATCAGCTTCATTGATCCCACACTTAGCCAAATTTGGAAAAATTCCCAACCAAGCAAATTAGCCTCATCCAGCCCTCTTGAATTGCGCATTGCATAGTCTTAGCCCTAAAGTTGCAACCCTTCATCTTGGCACTACACAATGCATATTTCCTTCCTCCTAGGACTGTCCACTATGTAATTATAGTGCTTAAGCTCGACGTCTGGCCCAAAAAATTGTGCAATTTCTCTTTCATTCCTAGTTTGAACTGTGCATTGTGTAATATCAAGTCTCAAGCCCAATCCCTAAGCTCTTGAACTGTGCAATTTCACAATCACCTATCCTCCTTTGCCTTCTTGAATTTTGTAGTGGGAAAAATCAGTGCTCAAGCCCTTAGTGTGGCTCCCTGAGCTCCCCAACTGCACAATATTTTTCTCATTCCAAGCTTAAATTGTGCATTGCGTAGTCTCAAGGCTCAAGCTCAACCCTTAACTACCTAATATGTGTAGTCATTAAGCCTCTCCCTCAGCCTTTTGTTGGGCAGTGAAAGAGGTATGAAATTCTTATGTATTTGTTCATTCTTTCACCATAGATATACTTTTGTTTGTCTTGAAAAGGTAATTTATCATAATAATTGCAGTTAATTTGGAAAGGTTTATTATGAGCGCAAAAAGATGACTAAAGACTGTTTTTATTTCCAAAACAGGAATTCGAAGAGGTGAGCTCCTGTATCAAAGACGTGGCTGAGAACAATCTGACTTCTACCCCATTCGTGAAGAATCATATTCAGCTAAAGCCAAGAAGATCTGAATGGATTGCTCGAAAAGGGCAAGAAACAGCTCGGCCTTAAATAAAGAAAACAGAACAGTGATAAAACAAGGGAGATGCGAAACCCTCAGGATCGGAAGATCCTGAGGGATCGCTGTGCAAACTAATCACATTTCCTGATTTGTCTGTCCAAGGATCAATATAAAGGCACGATCTTTAGTGACGGGGGAGTATTTATTTTTTGTAAACGAGCTGTTGTTAAAATACATTTATTCCTTTAAACGATTATCGACTCTCTGTCGTGAGAGAACGCTGTTTGTAATGATTTTGGATTAATATAAAAATACAGGTTCTATCTATTGTTTAGAGTTCTGAGTTAAAGCCCAGCGGTACTTCACTGGCACTGAGGGCCCAGTTCCGATGGGTTACTATGTTGTTGTATCATTAATCTTGGTTTGTTAATGCATGAAGTGTGTTTAATACTTATTTTCATTACATATTTTTTTTATAGATTGGAAAATCAAGTGCAGAGCTATTGTTGTTTTATTCTTTATTGCAATTCCATTTATCGATTAAGTTGTCTTGTCTGGATTTGTTGTTCTGTAATTACAATGAGTTTCTGTTCCATTTATTTATGGCTTGTTGTTAGATTACAATTAGACTGTCAACAGGCTTGATTTTTATTACTTGAACTGCTTTAGAATCGTAGTTGTTGTTTCTTTCAAGAATTGTAACTGCAGTTTCTTTCAAGTTGTTGTTCCTTTCCTAGATTTCATTTCCTTTAAAGTGTTTTAATTGAATCTGCTGTTTCACTTGCTCTAAGATCTCCGAACTGTAGAGGAAAGAGTTATCTACTCCAAGTCCCCATATTTGGCCATCTTACATCGATTTATATGGGAAAGAGTTACTGCTACTGCATCCCTGATCGATGTTCAGCAAGATTGCTGTAGTGTAACCTTTGCATTTTTGTCATTGTAATTAGGTTCCTTCCCAAGCATTTATTACTTTTGTATTTGATTTTATATGCTACATCCTCACAAGCATTACTCTTAGACAATTGCAGCCTCAGACAGAGTACACTCTTGGAATAAAAAGACGCTCCCGGATTGATAATTAATGTAGGCTAATTAGGTGTTCAACAGATACCTTTTTATGGTCCAACATTTTGGTGCCATTGTCAGGGAGAGTGTATGCCATTTTACAGGAGTAATGCACAGCTGATTTCCTTCTGCCTGCAGAGAGTTGGGTATTAAATACGGAAGGTAAGAACCTGCGCACTGGGCAAGGAACATACTTGCTCGTAGCTCGCTTCACAGCAGAAGTAAGTAAGATTTTATTTTGTGTAGGAATGAAGAATTGTTTCTTTTGAATGAATAAACCAATTAAGCGAAACAAAATTCCTCCTAAAACTGAAAAACCTAAGGGACCAGTGACCCTTGGGCGTGTGACCTTTATTGACGAAATCCTTAAGAAAACTGAATCTCAGCCGTCTGTAGGATTTAAAAGAACTACTCCTAGACAGCCTACTAGTTCCCTTCAGGCTACAGAATCACCATCTGAAGCCTTCGCTGAGATATACAGTCAAACAAAGGGAATTAAGCAAGATTCCCAAGAAATTGAGAATCCTTGCATAAGTTTCCTTCAAGAAGGGAATGCTAGCAATCTCCAAGAAGGAGAAGGGGAAACAAGAGAAAACACAAACCCAAAATCACCTATTAAAATTACCCAAACATTAAACAACCCAAATAGGGGGAGTGTTGTTCAACCTACTCAGAACCAAGGTCCTGAATCACCTCAAACAGTAGGACAACAGTGAATACTTGTTCCAGACAGAGGAAGTGCTATCAAAGTTATTTCTACCCCTGTTCGACAACCTAGAAATTCCCTAGAGATCCCAGAGGGGTATTGGCATATCTTCGACCAAATGGCACAGAACCAAAATCCAAATCAGCAGGCACCCCAGCAAACCTCTACGCTGCAATACCATATAGTAGACACTGCAGTTAACGCACCCATGAAAGCCATTCCTCTCCAACATATTCCTACATTTCATGGTTTGGCATCAAAAGACCCAGATGCGTTTCTGTTTGAATTTGGCATGCTGTGTAGAGGGTATGATTACACCACCGATGCCCAAAAACTGAAGTTGTTCCCTTCTACGTTAAAAGGAGCAGCCCTACGATGGTTTATGGGATTAGGGGGGGTGTCATAACTTATTGGGATCATATGAAGGCTGCTTTTTTGAAGAAATATCAAGATTATTGCAGGTCTCGAGAATTAAAAGATGAGATATTCCAGATGACAGCAAAACCAAGTGAGACCTTGGAGGAGTACGTGGAACGATTTCAGTATAATCTTCAAAGATCACCCTATGCGTCTTCACCCTTACCTGATAATGTTTTGAAAACTGCATTAATTAGGGGAATGAAAGATCAATGGGTCAAAACATTAAATCTTATGGGAAAAGGTGATATATATCAAGAAATTTATCCTGACATTATTGATTTGTGTATCAAGTGTTCAAGAGGAAATACAAGGTTGAAATCAGTTGAACGTGACATCATTACAAGGGAAAATAAAACTTCTAATGAAGGTGTGAATCGTGCAGAGATTGGAAATTTGTTAGAAGACTTCAAGATAGACATACTGGGGACTTTAACAACACAGTTTGACATCATGCAAGCCAAGCAGAAGCAGTCAGAAGTAGAGCAAAACCTGGCAGTATTCTGCCCCAGATGTAGAAAGAAACATAGCCACAAAGAATGCCCATTGGATGTGGTTAAAGCCTATGCCATTTTCACGAAAGATCACCCCACAGAAGGATGCCCGTCGCTTCCTGGCCTAAAGGCAGTCTATAAAGAGGCAGAAGAAGAATCAGAAGTGGTATGTCTGCTTAACCAACACCGACAGTGGCAGCCATGACCATCAGGTATGCCAAATGATCCATTTTCTTTTCAGCCTCCTCAATATAATGGTCAACAGTATAGTGGAATGTGGTAGAATCAATCACCCTTCCCTAATTGGTCACAACAACCATTTCTTCCTACATCCTGGCCCAACCAAGCAAATCAAATTAACTGGCCTAATTTTCCTTTCTATCCACCTTTTTGGCTTACACAATGGTCCCCTTCTACTTCTCAGAATCAGGCCTGGCAATCAAACTGGCAAAAACCTCAAAATCAGTCAGCTGGATCAATTCCTCTCTCTCAACCTACACTGCCAGCCCCTTACCCAAACCCCCAGAATAATTTAAGACTGCAGCTCCCAGCCCAGCCCAACCCAAACCCAAACAATAGACTAGTTCAGACTGTACAAATAATGGAACCTCCAGAAACAGAAACTAAACTCAGGGAGTGCAATGACCTTCAATTAAGATTTGGGCGTATAGTGGAAACAAAGAGACATAACGATGAACGAACTGAAGATCCGTTACCTGAATAAAAAATAAAACACAAAGAGAAGGAAGTTCAACAACAAGAACAACAAAACCAACAACAACAGGTAACAACTTCCTCTCCACCATTCCCAGAACGATTAATTATACCTCGTCCATTAGAACAACCAAACTTTGATCTTCTGGGAGAATTAAAAAATCTATGTATAAAAATCCCTCTCCTCCAAGCCATTCAAGATATTCCTATATACGCAAAAACCATTAAGGAATTATGCATAAAGAAGCCCAAGAGGAGAACAACAACCAATCCTACTGTCCAAATATTTGGCACCTTATCCGATTTATTATCAGGAATGGAAACACCTATTAAATATGAATACCCAGGAAATCCTATCATGACAGTTCAGATCAATGGCCAATCATTTCCAAATGCCTTAGTTGACTTGGGAGCAGCAATTAATATTTTAACAACTACCACTTGTCAAAAACTTGGCATTACATCACTTGAACCAACAACAACCTTGTTGGAATTGGCTAATCGATCAGTAGTCAAACCAGAAGGCACCTTACAAGATGTCATGGTATCTGTAGATTCCTGGGAATACCCTGCTGACTTCTTGGTTATCAATCCCAAGAACCGATTAGATGGACATCCTTTAATTCTAGGTAGACCTTGGTTGGAAACTGCCGATGCCTATATTGGATGCCGACAAGGCAAAATGACCATAACAAGGGGAAATTATGCTAAAAATCTAGCCCTATATCCCCCAGCCCAGCCAAGTCTATCAATAATCAAAACAAGAACAACAATTGCATCATATTTTATGGAAAACATGAGGTCACCTCTAACTATAGAAGAAGCTCTGGATTTTAAAGATCAAATAAAGGGTGATGTCATTAGCAATTTTGTTAATAAATCACAAACTCAACCTCACTTGCAATGTCACATGATTGAGGCAGCATTCGACAATAAAGAAGAAGAAGATCCTTTCAAAGACATTCATGATCAAGCAATACCTACCGCTGTGAATAATACCAAGACTGTAGAAATTGAGCTGGGAAAAACTTTGAACATCAACAAGAATCTTACTACTGAACAAGAAGAGAAATTGATCCAATTACTACGAAAATACAAAGCAGCCTTTGCATGGGATTACCCCGATATGAAGGGAATTGACCCTCAATTATGTACTCACCACATTTATATTGAAAAAGATGCAAGACTCATTCATCAACCTCAAAGGAGACTAAATCCTCACCTTAAAGACATTGTGAAAGATGAATTACAAAAATTATTAGATGTTAATTTCATCTACCCAATATCTGACAGCAAATGGGTCTCCCCATTAGTGGTGGTACCAAAAAAGAATGGGAAGTGGAGGATATGTGTATATTATCGTGAACTTAACAAAGCAACACAAAAATACCACTTTCCCCTTCCTTTCATTGATCAGGTATTAGACACATTGGCAGGAAAGAAATTATTTTTATTTCTGGATGGCTTCAGTGGATACAACCAAATACAGATTGCCCCTGAAGACCAGGACAAAACTACCTTTACCTGCCCATGGGGCACATTTTCCTACCGAGTCTTACCTTTCGGCCTATGCAATGCCCCTGCTACTTTCCAGAGGGAAATTCTCAGCATCTTTGCAGACCTAATAAATGAAGGCCTCGAAGTATATATGGATGATTTCACCCCTTATGGGGATGACTTTGAGCCTGCATTAAGAAACCTAGAAAAAGTATTGCAAAGATGTATTGACACTAGGCTTTGTTTAAGCAATGAAAAGTGTCTTATGATGATGACCGAAGGATTTATCTTAGGCCATTATATTTCAGCAGAAGGAATTCAAGTAGACCTAGCCAAAATTCAAATACTCTTGTTAATTCCTACACCTACTACACAAACAGAGGTACGTAGCTTTCTTGGATTTTCTGGTTATTATAGAAGATTTATAGAGCATTATTCTCGAATAGCTGCACCTTTATATGCCCTGACTGGAAATATTGATTTTTCTTGGAAAGACAAATGTGACAATGCTTTTAATGATTTGAAGAAGCTCGTTGCAACAGCCCCTATGCTGAGAGGCCCAAATTGGAATTTGTCGTTCCAAATTTCATCCGATGCCTCAGACACAACAATTGGAGCAGTACTTGGGCAGGAGGAAGACAAAAAGCCATATGCAATTTACTACATTAGCAAAAATCTGACCCCTGCTGAATTAAACTATATTGTGACTGAGAAATAATTTTTAGCTGTAGTTCATGCTATAAATAAATTTAGACATTACATAATTGGGTATCCTGTAGTGCTTTACACAGATCACTCTGCCATTAAGTTTTTATCAAATAAACCTGTTACAAATGGAAGAGTGACTAGATGGTTGATTTTACTGCAGGAATTTGATATCACGATCAAAGATCGACCGGGCAAGGAGAACCCTGTAGCTGACTTTCTGTCCAGAATGCCAAAGCCAACAAATGTAGAAGCAGTTGAAGACCACTTTCCGGATGAACATCTCTTCGCTGTTACTACCAGGACACCATGGTATGCTGATATAGAAAATTATTTGGCAATAGGTAAATTACCTAAAAATCTATCCCTTAATGAACGGAAGAAAATAATACACCGTAGCACCCGTTTTTCTTGGATTGGTGGCCACTTATTTCATACAGGTGCAGATATGAAAATAAGAATATGCGTTAGGGAGGATGAGGTATACGATATTTTGAAAGCATGCCATGATGGACAGTGTGGCAGTCACTTTGCAGATTGTAGAACAGCCCATAAAGTTTTACGAACAGGCTATTATTGGCCTACTATCTTTAGAGACACTAAAAAATTTGTGCAGGCCTGTGATAGCTGTCAAAGGGTAGGTCGCCCTGGGCAGTCTGATGAAATGCCCTTGAACTCTCAACCAGTGATTGAACCCTTTGAACATTGGGCCCTTGACTTCGTTGGTCCCATCATCCCTCCATCAAACCAGAAAACATATATCCTAGTTTCCACTGAATACGTTACTAAATGGGTTGAAGCAGAGCCTCTTTCAAAGGCTACAAAGGATTCTGTAATACAGTTCCTTTTCCAGATTTTTGTGCGCTATGGCCTCCCAAGAGACATAATCATAGATGGAGGACCACAGTTTCTAGGTAACAAATTAGCTGAAACATTACGAAATTATCATATTCAGCATAAAATTACAACACCATACCACCCACAGGCCAACGGCCAAGTCAAAAGTACGAACAAGGTAATCGAATCTATTTTGACAAAAACCGTTGCTTCACATAGATGAGATTGGGCCTACAGACTACCAGAAGCATTGTGGGCATATCAGACAACATGGAGACCTACCATAGGATATTCACCATACCAGTTGGTATTTGGAAAAGAACCCATTTTTCCTGTCGAATTTGAAATTCAAACATTAAGAACAGCTCAAAAGGTGGGTCTGAATTTAGATGAAGCCCAGGAAAAAAGACTGCAGCAACTTAATGAATTGGATGAAATTAGGCTCTCTTCTCTCCAACACACAACATTAATTCAACAACAGAGAGCAAAATGGCATGACGCCCACATCAAAGAAAAGATCTTCCATGAAGGAGATTGGGCACTCCTATATGATTCTCGGTTTCAGGATTTCCCCAGAAAGCTCCAGACAAGGTGTCTTGGACCCTACGAAATTCAGAAGGTGCATGATAACGGCACTCTCACATTAGTCACCATTGACGGATCTGGGCATTCCTTTAAGGTAAACGGCCATCGAGTTCGATTATATCACAAGCCGCTTACCCGCGAATCCTTTTACCAGCAGTGACGGGAATATTCCACCATGGAAATTCTTGCAGAAGGGGAGAATTCCTCCCCACCACAAGTTTGATTACTCACTTCTTTTCAATTTTGTACATAAAGCATTTCTTTCCTGTTTTTTATTATTGTTTTATGCAATTCATTTTTTATTTTTATTTTTTTTCTGTTAATACTTCTTTATTTCTTTATCGTTTGAATTTGGTTTCTTTAAATACGAAAATAATTTAAAAAAAAAAAATTGTTTTTTTCGCATCGTTGTTCCTTTCTAACGGAACAGCACTTTTGTTGTTCCTTTCGAAAGGAACAGCAGTTTTGCAGTGTGCTTTTTTTGTTCCTTTCCAAAGGAACATCACTTTCGCAGAGTATTTTTCTGTTGTTCCTTTTGAAAGGAACAGCAGTTTCACGCAGTGTTTTTGCTGTTCCTTTCTAAAGGAACAACATTTCCACAGAGCATTTTTTTGTTGTTCCTTTCGAAAGGAACAGCAGTTTCCGAAATTGTTTTTGTTGTTCCTCTTAAGGGACAACACTTTTTCGAATGAGTGTTTTTAGTTTGTTTTTTTGAATTTTGTGATCATTTTTTTTTCCAAGGAAAAAATATCATAAACAATCATACAAATTAAGGATTACTGCAATCAGTAAATCAAAACAAATCGTCATCTTTAAGGGAATTGTCTAGTAATAAAAAGAGGAAAAAGGGGCATGAACAATAACATAACATTGCTATTTTGCTACTATTTAATTAATATGATCTGTTATTTTTATCATGATTGGTTCTCTCCCATATAATATAGCTTTCTTTGATATTTATCATTGAAATGGAAATAAGGGTATATTTGTCTCTATTGAGATGTTCAGACTTCCTCCACCATTCCTACTCTTAAGGAGTGTTGAGCCATCCCTTATGAATAACTGAGGAAAAGTGTTGTTTGAAAAAGAAAAATATTGACATATTTAATGTTTTTGCAGATGGAGGATAGGGGGTCTCATTAAGAGCCAGCCTACCGTGATCATAGAGAAGACAGTGAAGTGGCATTCCCAATATGGCCACCAAACCAGGGAAATGGTCCAAAAGATAATTGAAAAATTCCTTGGAACAGGAGGTCTCATCACGAGCCGGCCTGCCCACTTTTCACTTCTTCTCGGTGAACGACATTGTGACTTATCTAGTCACCAAGCCAGCACAATGGCCTCCGTCTTCATATTCAATACAAAAATACAAAGAAAGAAAAAGAAGCACTTCCTCAAGTATGCATAAAGGACAATGGTTCCATGGGTTACAAAACAACTCTGTCAAGGTTATGGACACCTGTGGGCAACAGAGCTCTATTGATGGTATTGAAGTCATATTTATACACATCAATAGTTACTTAACCATTTTTCCTATATCTTTATTTAATATCAAAATGAAAAGCATGAATTCCTTATTTCTAATTTCGAACCTATTACACATGAAAATTATTATAAATCGATCATATTAGTTTAATATGGTAAATAATGCAATTGTATTCATGTCAATCATATGTTGTCCCTTTGCCTCATATTTGAATTATTACAACGCGATTTCCTCATTATTACCGATTTATCTTATGCATTAATTTCAGTAATCACTTAATTTGATTGACTGTATCATAATTGCGCCTGTTTTTTCACTATTGTCCTATTGCTGTGCCACACATGCCACCCTTAATCAATGGTCGAGGATGACCTATCATTCGTTGGGGGGCGCAGATGTCTGCATTCAGATCAAAACTCCAATATTTCTTTACCTGTATCTCCGCATTAGATTCCTATGAATTAAAACCCTCGCATTTTCAGGAATAGTAAGTTTCAACGAACTGTGCTGTGTTGTTCCATTGAAATTACTGTGTGTTGTGAAGAATTAACAGAAGCGCAGAGATGGGAGGACGCCCAATTCGCAGCGAACCCCAGGTGTTGATCGTCTCTGATGCTGCACGAGCAATCTTAGAAAGACTAGGGTGGATTACATACTTCATGAGAATGCAGCAACCCCATGAAGAAGTGGCCACTGAATTCTTGTTAAACTTACAAGAAGGATCCTCCACAGTCAGAGGAAGGCAGATAGCTGTGGCCGATGAGATAATTGCAGAGGTGTCCGGCATTCCCGCGCAAGGAACTTTTTGGACTCAGAAGAAGATCAGGATTCGTGAAGCCATAAAAATATTTCAGGATGACGAACGGCCGCTAGTCGTCAAAGGCAGAGGAGTCCACCCAGCATCATTAGGCGAACCATGGATAGAATTGGCCAGGATCGTGCAAGCCTACATAACATGCGACGGTAGAAAAGATGTGGTAAGACCTCGCCACCTTAAGTTGCTAGCTGTGCTAAAACAGAAATGTACTATTAATCTGCCTGCATTCTTAAACTTTTTATTGCATGATATTTGTCATGGAATTAGAAAATCCCAGCATGCAGATATGGTGGTCAGCCACCATTGTTTGATTCGACTGATAGTAAGTTATATCCTCACCCTGCAACAGACCAGTTGGGAAGAATTTATTGAAGGAGGATCAGCCCTGCCTGCTCCAAGATGGAAAAGGATGGTCGGCTTAATAGCAGGGCCTTCCACTCACAGACAATCCCTCCGATTGAAACGGAGCAAGAAGACAATGGAGGAACTCCCGGGCAGCAGTAGCCAGCCCCGGGAATTGAACAGTTCAGATGAAGAGGAACAGCCTCCACAATAGGAAGGAGCAAGTCCTCGTACTGAGGAAGTAGAGGAATTGGAGGGGCAAATTCATTACTCAGACGAGGAGGAAGTTAGTCACCATACCAGTAGTGAAAAACAACCCAGTACAGAGGAAGAAGTTCGCTACTCGGATGAGGAAGAGGCAAGTTACCATACTGATGGTGAAGAGCAACCCAAAGAAGGGGAAATACCTTATTTGGATGAAGAGGAGATTGAGGGAGATTCAGAGGAAGAAGAAGTTGAAGGAGAAATTTGGTATTCAGATGAGGAGGAAGGAATTTATCACACCTGTGATGAGAGTGAAGGTAATTTTAGCAGCAATAAGGATGAAACGGAGTTTGCTGAAAATGTTAATGTGAGCTCTTTACACGAAGACCAAATGGCCCAGATTTTGGCCAACATGAGAAATTACACATGGCCTCATAGCCCTTTGGACCCCAACAGTGACATTAATCAAATACTAGAATACTCTGCCATTGATAAAGGTATAACTGATAAAACAGCAAACCCTAGCGAAGCTAGGGTTGGTTCTCCTGAGAGGCACGAACAGGAAGATGAACGCATTGAGCCAACAACTCAACCTGGAAGCCCCCAGGAAACCGCAGAGTCAACTAAGCAAATAATTCCTAAGGAACCTAGCCAAGAGCATGAGAGCATGGAAGAAGAACCCCAAGAAGAGGAGCAGGAAGAAGATTTCACTGATGGCACGGCTCAAAACCCTGCTGAGAAAACGAGGTTGGATGAACAAGTTGTTGTCCCTTTAAGAAAAAAGAAGAAAACAACTGAAGTCGAAAAGCTTCGCAGAGAGAGGAAAAAGCTTCATAGACTGATAGAGTAGCTTAGGCAAACCATTAGGGTTTTAATAATTAATCATAAACCTAAGCGAGCCCCTAAAAGAAGAAACATTGTCATTAAACGAAGATCAAAAAGAAGAAGGGTAACCGCTAACAGAAACCCTCAAGTAGAAGAAGAAACCATACCTGAGCCTAACTATGAGGATGTGGAGCAGCAAACGGCTGCTCCAACACCTGTTGTTCCAGAAGAACCTGTTCTAAGCGAAAACATCCAATCTACCAGTTAGCAAACCTTTAGTGATCCAGCATTAGTTAGACTGCAAGAAGAATTGGTACAGGCCCAAATCGAGAGACAGAAGTTGGAGGAAGATACTGTCCCAAGGAAGAAATATCAAGAATTGCAGCAACAAGGCAGAGATAAAAGCTGACAAGGTAAGCAACCAATTAAAACTAGCACGAAATCAAATGGACACTCTTTGCTCCTTGTATACTGATGTCTTAGCTTGTAGGTGCCCTGCCAAAAACTATGCTTTATTTCTGTTAGAAAGATATTTTCAATTAAAAATCAAGGCAGTTAGGGCTAGCAAATCAATAGAGCTAAGAACCATAAACGACCTGATATCATGCTGCAAGCTTTACGGGGACAAAGTACAGCGCCTGTTGTGTGAGTTTTATTTGCATAATTTAATTCTTGAAAATGACTATGAATCAAACCCTAGCCCTTTCATTGGGGATGTACAGTTTCAAGCATTCATTTCTTTTTCCGTAAATCAATTAAAATGGCTTAAAGCCTACAATGCCTTTCAAAGGCAGGAAAATGAATTGGATCTATGGGTCAGAAGTGAACCTCAAAACCCATTTCAACTTTGGGCTAATCAGAAACATCTAATGACAAAGAAAGGCGTTACCCAAGCTCTGGGGCCTATTCATAAGTCAATCATTTTGAAAGGAACAGACTATTTTTCATCTATTAGGGACTAGGCTTATGTAGCAGCCAAGATCCGGTGGAAGACCTTGAGTCAAAATGTACAAAATAGGGAGCCACACAACTATAGGAATTTTGGGCTAGCTACAGACCGTTTCATTGCCTATAGCCATCTTGTTTTGAAAGAAGGACCATTATGGTTAGGGTTTAGGTTTCACAGCCCCATTACTTGGTACCCTGCTTTGGATTACAAAACTATTTATGAGCTTCCCGAGGGATAGCCAGAACATATTCTCGAAGAGTTAGCTACACATCATGGTTTTAGGCCTTTCAATGACAAACCTTCTCCAGCTTACTCTTTGACTACTCTCCATGTAAATTATATTTTTCATGAGGGCATGAAAAAGGTTAAGCAGGGGGGTATGTTGGGCAGTGAAAGAGGTATGAAATTCTTATGTATTTGTTCATTCTTTCACCATAGATATACTTTTGTTTGTCTTGAAAAGGTAATTTATCATAATAATTGCAGTTAATTTGGAAAGTTTTATTATGAGCACAAAAAGATGAATAAAGACTATTTTTATTTCCAAAATAGGAATTCGAAGAGGTGAGCTCCTGTATCAAAGACGTGGCTGAGAACAATCTGACTTCTACTCCATTCGTGAAGAATCATATTCAGCTGAAGCCAAGAAGATATGAACGGATTGCCCGAAAAGGGCAAGAAACAGCTCGACCTTAAACAAAGAAAACAGAATAGTGATAAAACAAGGGAGATGTGAATCCCTCAGGATCATAAGATCCTAAGGGATCGCTGTGCAAACTAATCACATTTCCTGATTTGTCCATCCAAGGATCAATATAAAGGCACGATCTTTAGTGACGGGGGAGTAGTTATTTTTTGTAAACGAGCTGTTGTTAAAAGACATTTATTCCTTTAAACGATTATCGACTCTCTGTCGTGAGAGAACGCTGTTTGTAATGATTTTGGATTAATATAAAAATACAGGTTCTATCTATTCTTTAGAGTTCTAAGTTAAAGCCCAACGGTACTTCACTGGCACTAAGGGCCCGGTTCCGGTGGATTACTATCCTGTTGTATGATTAATCTTGGGTTGTTAATGCGTGAAGTGTGTTTAATACTTATTTTCATTACAGAGTTGTTTTATCGATTGGAAAAGCAAGTGCAGAGCTATTGCTATTTTATTCTTTATTGCAATTCCATTTATCGATTAAGTTGTCTTGTCTGGATTTGTTGTTCTGTAATTACAGTGAGTTGCTGTTCCATTTATTTATGGCTTGTTGTTAGATTACAATTAGACTGTCGACAGGCTTGAGTTTAATTACTTGAACTGCTTTAGAATCGTAGTTGTTGTTTCTTTCAAGAATTGTAAATGTTGTTTCTTTCAAGTTGTTTTTCCTTTCCTAGATTTCATTTCCTTTAAAGTGTTTTAATTGAATCTGCTGTTTCACTTGCTCTAAGATCTCTGAACTGTAGAGGACAGAGGTATCTACTCCAAGTCCCCAGATTTTGCCATCTTAAATCAATTTCTAGGGGAAAGAGTTACTGCTACTGCATCCCTGATCGATGTTCAGCAAAATTGCTGTAGTGTAACCTTTGCATTCCTGTCATTGTAATTAGGTTCCTTCCCAAGCATTTATTACTTTTGTATTTGATTTTCTTTGCTACATCCTCACAAGCATTACTCTTAGAAAATTGCAGCCTCAGACAGAGTACACTCTTGGAATAAAAAGACGCTCCCAGATTGATGATTAATGTAGGCTAATTAGGTGTTCAACAGATACCTTTTTATGGTCCAACACCTTTCATCTGGTTCTGTCTCAGTTAGTGGATCATCATGCAGCATCTTAAACTAGGGGTTTATTGGACTGATGTTGTCTTGTCTTAATTGAATTGCAGATGAAAGTACTCTATCATACCATGACAATATGATGAAGAAGGATATGGAGAAGGGGAGAATGCTAGAAGATACCTCAGTAACTTATTATGCAAGTTGATCAACTAGGAGAAAGAAAATGGAAACTAGTTTGTGACCACAGCTCAAGACCTGATATTACTGAAGACTCCTTATATCTAAGCTATATGGAGGTGAACATAAGAAAATTATTAAGAAGACACATAGCAAGAAGCAGCAAGAATGACTTGACATTTCCATGTCATCATGTAGTCCATGTAATAAGTGTCATGTCATGTCATGTCATGAGTCACCATATGCCATATCATTTTTGTGGATTATGTAAATTCCTGTTCGAAAATGTATTATAAATTGGAAGTCCAAAGGACACGTACAAAATATGAAAATTCATGTAAAGTCGAAAAGTCGTAGGAATTAAAACAGTCGTGAGGGTAGTCAAAGAGTCACAAGGGAGGTGAAGCATCACCCCATTGGTTATATATACACCATCATTATATCAGCAAAGGACTTTTCACCTTGGCTCCTCCCACAAGGCATTAGAGAGACAAGCTAGGTCTTTTGGGGAGAAAGTAATGGCTCCAATCCTCCACTATTAGAGCTAAGGTTTTCGTTGTAGACATGTTTCTTGGGACTTTTATTTAATATATGAAGCCTGATGGCCAGCACGTCCTTCATGCATGGATTATGAATATTTGTAAGTTTTTTTTGTGAATGTTTGTGATTCATGTTTTTTTTCACCTATACTAAAGTAGTTGAAATATTTTGGTTATTTTAGTGCTTATCATATTGAGAGTTGCTTAATGGTTCTGATGTTTGCCGCATTTTTGTGGACTATTCCATTGGATGTTAGATGGATCCTTCTTGTTTGTGTGTCTCTACTAGGGTGGTACTATTATCTCTCTCTTAGGGGCTCACTTCTTGATATGAAATTAAACAGGAACACAATAGAATACAGATATAACCATAAATACAGAGATGGAGCAAAAATAATAATTTATTTCATTAATATCAAAGAACTAAAATATGTTTACATACAGAATGGAAATAAACTAGCTCAAGTGTTGGTATCTTATCTCTAAGAAGAGATGTGGTGGCTACATGCCTCTAAATTGTGTCACAATGAGGCTTGACGGCATTTTTATCATTGAGAGACAATGAGAAACCTTAAACATCAAAAAACCTATCCCTAGGAGATGAAGCGCCAAAAACTTGTGGGCCTCGTTGGGGTAAGTTGGAATGTCAACTTCCCAAGGTAGTAACTTTGGCATACAATATTTGTTTGGCTATCATAATACCTCATTTCGAATATCTTAAAGAGGAGGAAAAAAACAAACAAGTAAAATAGATTGGGACTTTTTTGGTCTCTCTGTTTTCCCTAAAAACGTCTTTTAGTCCATCGAAATGGCTTTGGAAGTTTAGGACCCGAAAAAACTACCAAAAATAGTAATTTGTGCTACAGTTAAAGAAACTAAAAAGAGACAATAGTGGGGCTCCAAGTGGAATAGGCGGGTGGCCACCAATATACACATGGATCATTCTTCCCCACTTAGGAAGCAATGGTCCCCATTACATTGAGTTTCTCCACGAGATGGGGAAAATTATGATGAACTTGGTCCCCGGTGAGCCACTTGCCTTAGTGTAAGAGTTGGTCAGCTTTAACAACCTGATACAATTGGATATTTTACTAGCTAGTGTTCTTAATTTGTGTGTCTATGATTCAATCAGTTGTGGCTTGTTCCATGTAGTCTAGGTTTAGATTTTTTGGTGTGGGTTGTTCTCCAATGTTAGATGTGTCCAGTAATGGTGGAAATTATGGTTGAAGATAGTCCAAATTGAACACTGGGTGCATGCCAAGGAATGGGGGAATGCTGAGCTTAAAGGAATTGTCTCCCATAGCCTTAGTGTTACAGGTCAATTTGGGCATCGTCCCAAAACATAGATCAGTATCTATTAGGGTCTATCATACTCTAAATTAGTTGCTACATGCCTTAAACAAGTCATTACATTGGTGGTTTTCCTTCATGAACGTTTCACAGCTTAGATACCAGTTGAAGTGCCCATTGAGCCATCAACGCATCCCTAGACTGCAGTAACTACTTTGTAAAGAATCTACTCCCATGCAAGGCTTTGTTGCAGAGGATCTAGGCCCACTTTAGAGTGCGTTGGTCGACTGGGAGTGAATTTTTCATTCGATTCCAAGAATCTTCCCAACTTCTAGTGCCTTCCAGAAGTTGTTCCAGCTATCACCTCATCTCATACCTTTGAATATGGACACCATGGAGCCATTAAACCTCTTATCATCCTATTCTCGTGAATAAGGGAACCTCTTCATCCATTTTTAGGAAATCCATTCAATGATTCATTTATGTCAAACTACCTTCATATACAAATAAATAGAGCACTGATCATAGTGCACAAGAGCAAGAATTTGTGTTAAGTACAGTTATGCTAGTGAGATCATAGCTCTTGGAGGTATTTTGCATGTACTATGATGCTTCTAGATTGTTGAAGTTGGATGTGATGAGGATGGGACTAAAGTTGGATGAGTGATAGTGAATTGATCAACTAGTTGTACTCTTCCTTCTACATCATAATAAAGACATTTTTTCCTTTCCTAATGCACATGTCAATGATGTTATATGTGTATTTATGAATTTAATTGATTCAATTTGTTTAACTTGAATAGATCATATTTCCTTTATGTTTTTTTCCTGTATTTTGTTTTCCATTGAAGGTCTCAATCAAGCGATTTTAGTTATATTGAGGGCGACAAAAGCGACGAAGGGAGGCGAGGAAAAGCGAACATATTACAAGTAGGTTTTCCTCCCTTTATCTATTCATTTTAAGGAAAAGCTCAGATATCTTTCTTTCTGTTGTTCTAAGTGCACCACCACACTTAGGGAAATCATACTTATCAGTAGGTTTGATTTTCGTAAAACAAATTGGCTACCATACTAGGGATCAATGGATCGTCCCTAGTGGTTGTTTCCTTGTCCGTCAACATCTAGTAGACTTTACCTGCTTATTTTCAGTCATTTGAATGTATCTTAGAAAAAGTAGTGTGTTTGATTACTTTTTCAGAGAGTCCTCTGCCACCAACGCATTGTTGGTCTTGATATAGTGCTCTGCATAGCACTCCCAATCAGGGGTGTGTTGCTCCTGTGGCCAACCAAAATCTATGATATTTTTTCATTTGCCAATTGTTGTAGCCGCTACAACACCACCCAAAATTTTGGGTATATTTAAAATTTTAGGTTCCCCCTCTGCTCGCTTAGGCGTTGAAGTCTTTCACCCGACCTGCAATAAACTACATCCCAGTGACCTATCCCCAACCCCTCATGAGTTGTCTCGCCTTCATGATCGGATGTCGTCATTGCAATCACGCCATATGTGGGAAGGATCAGCTAGCATACGCTCGAACATTCTTACCGCAGTCGCGCCATGTGTAATGAGATTGCCATGCATACGTTTGAATGGAAACCTTTTGTGTATTGACGAATAAAAGCCCTCCCGCTGTAGGTCATTAAGCATGTTGTTTGAATACTTCTCTTAAGCTTGTTAGTTTATATGTTTTGTCTGGGGCCATCATTATCGAAGAATAACTGTGATGTTGTAATGTTCCACACAGGTCGACCCCACGAGTGACAAACCCCTCATCTTGTCATGACATCGAGGGAAATAAAATTGAGCTCAATAAAAAAGCCAAAGTTGCGGAATAGGGGAGGAGGAGGAGCAAACGACTACTACTGTTAAAAGGAGGATAGTGTGATACATGTTGATCGGAGAGAACCTTCTATGTCACTGATGAAAAAATCTTTCTTCACTAGTGCGCACCAGATGCTTAAAAGCGCTCCATTAGAAATGTCCAGATCCTACATCATACCATATCAATATCGGTGGGCGCACGCAAAGAAACATATTTCACCACTGCGATGAGTCTAGTATAGCCCGGTGAACAAAGCAGACTCAGAAGTTTTCTCTAGACAATGACCATCTCATTCGAGGCGTTCCTGTGCCAGGTAGCAGTGCGAAAGCGCACATGTTGGTTTGGCAAGCCAAAGGCAGAGTCTTCAAATATGTGAGCGCATCTTTGAGAAACAACATTTATGAATCCTAAGCTACATGGTGTGAAATTATTTATGCTGCAAGGAGTACAACGTGGAGCAAGGAAATGGCATTAAAACCCTAGTCTCCTTGCTCTTTCATATCCATAAAGTTTGTCTATGCGGAACCATAAGGGATGGAGAACTTCAAATTGAACCTAAATGGTGATGTTTAAATGCATGCACCTTTTGGTAGCCAAGTGCATTGATGCATATGCAAATAGTCTCTAGAACTACAAGGAAGAAAGGCTCAATATTAAAAGGGCCATCAATGTGGTTTGAGTAGCATTTTTGGACTCTCGATCTTTCAAAACAAGAAGCCTTCATATTATGAGGTAAAGCAAATGAGCGAATTAAGACCAGGTTCGAAAACATGTGGCTTCAAAATCACTAGAGATCGTGGAACCAAAAAACTATGGGGAAACTGTATAAGTGGGCGAGCATCCATATATCCAATATAAGGCACCAACATATGTTTTTAAGGCCGCATTAGAAAACAGATTAGAACCATATGAAACCCATTGCATTTGAGCACGAATATTTTTATGATGGAGTTTTCAAAGTTATGTTTAAAGCATGAAGCAGATTGTTGTAACAAGCCCATAATAACATCATGACTTTAGTGCGTTGGGAACGTGGCACACTCATGCTTGGACACGTTACATAAAGTCAAACATTCAATGGCATGTTTCAGTCTATGCTACAGCATTTGAGGTAGATATGTAAGGCGGTCAACTTTATAATGGTGGAATGAAACCAACGTTTACGTTGCATGGAGCCAAAGACTTATATATGGATGCAAATTTTTCCATGCCGAAGTCTATGTATTGGGTGAATATCTAACGGTCAGGTTTTATTGTTTAAAACGTGGAGCAGTATGCAAAGATTCGATGGCGGAGGTTCGGAGCAGAATTACATATAGGCGCAAACGCTGCGCTGCCGAGGTCTATTCTTTGGAACGTACGTTGAAATATAACCAAGAGCTATGATAAAACCACGGTGGGAACGTTGCATGAACACGTGGCATGGAGCGTAAATATTTCGTTTTGGCTCAAATGCTTTCAGGTTGAAGTTTTCTAAATTTATGATTAAAACGCCAATCAGAACCATATGGAGACGCATTACAGACAGACGCAGGCATGTCAACGTGGAGTTTCGAACTACGATGAACGTTGGAGTAGATATATCATAGAAAAAACCTACAGTGACATGCTGTAATAACTATGGTGCGACGGGTGGCAATCTACAACCGTGTTTTAAGCAGTGCGAGAACATTGATTTTAGTGGTGTTACCATGACATGCGGATTCATCAAAAGTTGCCCAAAGTTGTGAATAGAAGGTTTAAACAACGATATTGATGTTTCTTGTTCTACGTTTGATTTCTATTATGAGAAGCACAAGCACAGCACGCATGAAGCAGTCCCCGCCACATGTGAAAGTTGTGTTCGACCCAGCTCAAAACCACACCATCATTTTTCACCTTCAAAAGTAAAGTTTCATGTGCCGAGCATTACGTTCAGCGCCTCCTCAGAATGCATTTATAATATTTAGTAACCGCCATCTTAATGTCTTCTTCCCCATGCATGAACCGTATCGATGAATTAATTTCTTGGTGGAGACAGGCAATGAGTGTCGTAATGCAGTGCAGCTTTAGCTAGGATAGCATGAAAATGTGGAAATATAATTCCAGGTCGAATGCATGCGCGTAAGTTTCGCTGTGACAACTCTGTCATTGCCGTAGAATATTGATTTGTGCAGGGAAAAGCAGAAACGCTCAGTTGAAAAAACACACAGCGACTATGGAACACGATTTTCATAGGACGATGGAGGAAAAAACATGGCTCCTACACCAGATAGCGTTCTCTCTGTCATACCTATGGCCTGTGCGTTGGAATTAGAATCGATGGAGCCCAAAGAGCTATGATCTGGAGTTTTGAGTTCAACGCAGGAATCTTGAGTCCTGCCTTTCAGCGTGTGAATTAAAATCGATGAATCCCAAAGAACTATGATCTGTCGATGCATCTGTCTGAATCGATGGAGCCCAAAGAGCTATGATCTGGAGATTTGAACCCAGCAGCCCTGCCTTTCAACATTGGAATTAGAATCGATGGAGCCCAAAGAGCTATGATCTGTCGATGCATCTGTCATAGCATTTCACAGATAAAATTTCAGTCATGGTGCCGTGGAGAGATTGCACGAAGCTCTCGACCACTCGATTCTTCTAAGGAGCTTTGAGTCCAGCGCAGGTTAATGCTCTTGAAATTTTACTGCAAACGCTATAGAGATCCTAAACGCTAAACGTGTGGCTGCCAACTTTCTGCGTGGTTAATATGTGGAACGTCGTTATCGAAAGTGGGCAGAACATGCAGTGGGAGATGGCACAAGCAAAAGCCCTTTGCCTCATCAATGGTTTTTCACTGCAAACATTCGAATCCCAAGAGAACTTGATAAGGACCACGCTGCGACATAACATTTGACCACACAGGGGTCTAAGTTATTATTTTCATTCTTACAATTGATTAAAATTCCCTTAGCATTATTATTATTCCATCATGAAGATATGTGACCTGTGTTATTTTATTGCAGGAAGAACCTCTCTGTTTGCACATGAGAGCCAAGGTTTTCCGAGCAAATAAGGGGACATTTTCAAAACAAGTAGATGTTGGCGAAACCCCAAAGAACTCACTGATCTTCCCAAGGTCACAGGTCGTAGGCCGCGGATGGTGCAGGGTTGCAAATCCCAGGAGGTCGCAAGTTGCAGATCTTCCGAGGTCGCAAGGTCACAATCCCATCAGGTCGCAAGGTCGCATTTTCATATTTTCCATGATCCGCGACCCCGCGACCCAGCGACCTAGTCAGAAGGTCGCAAGGTCACAGATACATATGTTTTCATGATCCGCGACCTCGCGACCCAGCGACCTATCGCAAGGTCGCAAGGTCGCAGATATATCTGTTTTCATGATCCGCGACCCCGCGACCCAGCGACCTAGTCGCAAGGTTGCAAGGTCACAGATACATCTGTTTTCATGATCCGTGACCCCGCGACCCAGCGACCTAGTCGCAAGTTCGCAAGGTTGTAGGTACACCTGTTTTTACGATCCGCGACCCCGCAACCCAGCAACCTAGTCGCAAGGTCGCAGATACACCTTTTTTTACGATCCGCGGCCCCACGACCCAGCAACCTATTCGCAAGGTAGCAAGGTCGCAGATACATCTGTTTTCACGATCCGCAACCCCATGACCCAGCGACCTAGTCGCAAGGTCGCAAGGTCGCACCTTGGAAATTTTCTTACAACCTGCGACCCCGCGACCTAGGTGGTCATAGGTCGCAACAACAGTCAGGTCGCAAGTCACAACAGCAGCCAGGTCGTAGGTCGCAAAAGGACTGGGTCGCAAGGCAGCCCAACGGTCAGGAAGATGAAAGGTCAAGGAAGCCCAAAGAGTAGGTTTTGTTTTATAAATACTCCTTTGGGAGCTTGTAAAAAGGGGCTTTTTCGTTTGGAGACTCAAGAGCTACATAGCATTGTATTGAAAGATTATACTCTTCTGCATATGAATACAAATACTTGTTAAAACCCCTTTGTTGGATGATGTGTTTTGCTGTGACAGCACTGTGTGTATTCCATGTATAGTTTTAGAACATCCTCTGATTAAAGAAACTGCACTCTCAATGGCATCATTTATGCATTATGGTTATCTGTGTTAATGATGTTCAGTTTTCATGGCTTTCTTAATTAATTTTAATACCTTTGTCTATTAGCATTTCGTTTTATCTTTCAGGAAGTAAAGGGGGATCTCGCCATAAAGAACTATTTCTTTCGTGGTCAGATACCTTACAAGCATAACCCCAAGGATGTGTCACTAACTACACCTCCTCAGGCGTATATGTTTTATTTATTTTCTAGCTATGCAAAGCTTTGTGGACATGTTCAATGCATCAATCATGTATTTTTTATCATGTGAATAAGTGTGTGTCCGCAGGTTCAATCAAGTTCTTCTGAGACCGAAGGGGAAAGTGACTTAAGCGGTAGCCAGACCCACACCCCGGACGGGATCCCTATTCCAAACGGTTCAAGGTCTAATTGGGACTTTCTACCGGGGAGATCCCCTACTGTTGGCCGAACAGATTTTCCCGTCAACACGAATTCATGTCAGTGTCTTTCTTGCTGAAGTTTCAGTGATTGATTTCCTCTAGAGACCAAATTGCATCTACTCTTCTTTCCTCACTTTGGATTTGTTTGATCAATGTTTACTTTTATTATCTTTGTCATTTTTGAATATTTACAAAGTTAAATTTTACGTTTGATCAATTCATTATTTCCAGAAAGATGAAGTTTTGTTTCAGTCTTCGTTTCGCTTGAAAGTTTTGAGTGATTGTTTGTGCATTAGTTTCTTTTTCGTTCATCTAAACTTAAAATAAATTGAAACTAAAAACATGAATTTGCATATAGGGATTGTGAGTGCTACATAGGAATAGCTTAGGGAAATTGCATTTATATGTGCTCATTTTTTATTGCATACAATCCGATTGCTATATCCCTTGTAGCTATTTTTTCATTATCGAAAATCAATTCGAAACAAATAATTATCATTCTAATTGCATTCTAGGAATGTCCAATACATCTCGCAGTGAAACTAGAAGACAAACTGATAATCAGGATCAACGTAAAATTTATCTAAATTTATCTAAGGAAGCATTGTAACATTAACGATAACATTTAAAGTTCTAGGCTAGAAGATGTGTTCCGGCATCGTTAAACATAGCAGCTATCATTAATTTTCTATGATACATTCCGAGTGTGATACCTCTCTCCATGTACGTAAGTATATCAGAGCTCATCCATGTACTTTTAGGTATATTGGGCAGTGTTCTAGTACGAAAAGTATAAGGGGATGCTCTCACTGTGCAGTTTTCCATTAGACAGTGATAATACGGATTGGGCCTCCACATACCTTCACGTATATTTTGGAGGAAGACTTTAGGTTGCTTACCATCCATAGGTAACTGAGTCGGTTTCCTTGTACCTATGATACACCGAACAGAGCATTCGGGGAGATTGCCTGCATGTACATAAGTCCTTGGTTTAGTAGGGCATTATATTGCAGTTCACAGTTGCTTGGAAAACCTTTTTCCTAGCATTACCCTCTTTTTATTTATTTCTTTTTGTATAAAATCAATCAGAAATCATGGAAGAATATCAACCCTTTCCCCATCATTTGCGTAGGACAGCAAATAAACCATCATTACTGCCAGAAGCTACACCTAGTAGACAAAGGCGTGCTCGTCCTACCGAGTCTGGTACCTCTAGAACTCTTGGTGCTACATCATATGATATAACAGAGACATCTTATCCTTTGAGTACTTAGTCTTGAGTCATTTCGACTGATCCCGATTTATCTACTACTATGAAACAGTAAATCCAAAACCCGATCTTGTTCAACTAGAAGTCGATTTGGAATCCATTATTCTTTTACCAGAACATCTTGATCCTGAAGTTGAACAGTAAGAATTTGTTCTGTTGCAACCGTATGATCCTCAGTCATTTGTAACCATCGATTCTTCTTCTTTACTGTAGATTTTACCGCCTGAAATTTATCTCGGGCTTGATGGTGAAGTACTTCCACCTAGTTTGATTTCTATAGAGGAATAACTTCAAGAAGAGACAACCCCTTCAACTCCCACTAATTTTGGGTTGGAGCTTCATTTATATTAGCCTTTTCCTCGTTTGACCCACTCTACTCATGTTGATCCTTTTCACTCTCAAGTTCCCATAGATACGTTAGATTATTTGTTGGGTTATTTAACCATGGAAGAGAGAGTCCCGGAATGTACCATTTGTTACAGCTGCGACATCATCTACTATTGCTTCATCTTCGATGTTTTCAACGACACCAAAGTCTCATCATTATGGTGGTCTATCCGTCTCACTAGGTTACCAGGATTTAAATGGAACCTACTCTGGTGTCTCCTCTAGTCCATGGACTTCTCCCATATCATCATCTAGAATTATATCTAGTTCATCTCTTACGAGTACCAAATGGATTGATCCTTTATTGACATCATAAGCTCAATATCAAGCGTGCCCATCCAATTATCATCCATCTTATCCAGTATATGTTGGATACCCATCATATGAAAGTCAGTATGTGTAATATCCTTATACTCCATATGGTGGGGGGCCACATATATTCGGTCCATATGGCAATACTTTGTCGTATTTAGGTCAATCATATGCTAGAATGCATGTTTGCCAATGGAAACCTACTTTTCATTTGGGGAATTTTGAGGTCTAAAATGGGCCTCCTAAGAAAAATGTACAACAAAAATAAAATTTATAAGAACCAATAAGATTCAAGATGATGATGTCAACCATGGGGGGCGATTCACCATTTTTTAAGTAAAAGGGTTAAAAGATTAAAAAATAATAAAATAATAAACTTCTTTTTCAACTCATATTTTCAACTTATCTCCCAGAGTGTTTACTCAAATTTCGAGTGGGAGTACTCGTTCGATGAAAAATTTAATTCCTCATCCAAGGAGTACCCATGTTGCATACTTTAGATGGACCCTACTACACGAAAAATGAGAATTACATAAAAAAGTGTGATTACAATCACATTTTTCATGTATTTCTCATTTTTCGTATAGCAGGACCCATCGAAAGTATGCAACATGGGTACTCCTTGGATGAAGAATTAAATTTTTCATCCAACGAGTACTCCCACTCGAAATTTGAGTAAAACGTTTGGGAGATAAGTTGAAAATATGAGTTGAAAAAGTAGCTTTTTCTTTTTTCCCTCTAAAATTTGATGATGTAATCAAATCTTTTTTTATTATTTCTACTATTATTTTATAATTTCCTTAGGAGGCCCATTTTAGACCTCAAAATTCCCCTAATGCACGTTCAGTCACAAACGGTTTTGTATCAATATCAACCAGTTCAACCTATTGCATATGTACCTAATATGCATGTTATTTCTTCTATGGTTTTTGGCCAGTCTGCTCAAGTGGGTCCTTCAACCCCTAACCCTCAAGTTTCGGTTCTAAAGACTCCATCTTCCCAGGATGGTATTCAACTACCATCTGTATCGGGAATTTCACAACCGTAGGCTAGTTTACCTTTGTCACGGGCCTCTACTAGCCCTGTCTATTCACAATCGGGTCTAAATTATCCTGGCGGGAAACCATTTTATCAGATCCCATGGCTGCCATAGCAACCATTCCCATAGTATCAAGCTTATCCAAGTCCTAGTCAACAAGCCTACCCCTATCTGGGTTACCAAAAACAGAATTGATTTGTTGGTATGCAAAGGCCTATTGCCCAAGCAATTCCATCTTATTGTGGTTATGCTCAACCTGACCTTAATCAACAGTTGCCATTTGTTGCAAGATTAGAGTTACCTGATTTAAATTGGCTCACCAATTATCCCATTCTTTGTTTACCTTGGTGGCCGGTGATTCCTCATAAATTATCCTTGGACATTCCAAAATTCAATGGAAATTATGGAGAAGACCCGTCTACGCATGTCATGATTTATCATTTAGGGTGTTCATCTAGTTCCTTAAATTATGATTATGTTAGATTGCATCTTTTACAACAAACGCTTACTGGTTCAGAGGCAAAGTGGTACATTGAATTACCACAAGCTTCGTTTGATAACTTTACAGCTTTAGCCACTACTTTTTTAACCCACTTCGAGTTACCCATCATATATGAAACTGGAACGGAACTTTTGACCAGCTTTAAATAGACCACTACTACTCATATATTAGATCATATGCATGAGTGGAATCATCATCGTTGAATGGTTAAAACATTTTTTCCTGATCATATTTTGGCTGAGTGGTTTATTAAGTCCTTATTTCCATCTATCACCGAGGATATGGCAAAAGGTGGTATTGTCACTGAAGAGAAAGTAATTTCTCGTGCCCAGTATCTGGATTTGATTCACACTCAATCTAGCATGCTCTATGAAAAGATTCCAAATGCACTTCTACAAAATTCTATTGCTCCTCCTGCTCCATCTAGTCAAGATTTTCATGTCGTCGATGGTGTGATTGGTTCTGTTAGTGCTTCGGAAGCAAGTTGACTATATGGTCCTACACTTGTTGTTTCAAATCAAAACTCTATTGCATTTGATCCTATGTCTTCTTCTGAAATCGATGCCATGTCATCTGACAAAGGAAAAAGTGACAAGCAACCTGGAAATAGGAAGAAGGGGAAAGATAAGAAGAAATCAAATTCACCCCCGCAGGAAAAATCATTTGATTCATCTGGTTCTTTTCGGAAACCTTGTTACCCTTGCTTGATATGTAATGAGGATAATTTTATGTGAGATTGTCCTCACCGCTCGGAAGTCCCAAAGCTTCTTAAGACTTTTTTCACTTCTACAGTGCTGAAAAATCCTTTTCCGAACCCGGAAACACATATGGTTGCTACGGATCCTGCTTCTAGTTTGCAAGTTCTTATGTTATCCGCTACTAAACCCAAAACTGATTTTTGGTGTTGACGGGTGATTTTTGGTGTTGACGCGAAGTAAATATTACAGTAATCCATTGTCATCCTCAAATTTTCAAGCTACAGATAAACCTACCACTTCGACTTCGACCTCATCTGACTTGCCTCAACTTCCTATCCTTCCAGAGTTAACAATAAAGTTGTCGAAGGGAGTAGTTCACAAGTCGACATTCAACCCTCGAGCTCATGCAGCTCAAAATTATAATGTAGTGGAAGACCTAGCTCAGTCACCTTTTGTTATGGAAATGCTTGAGGTTCTTCAGAATTGTCCCTCCCAGAAGTAGGATTTATTGTCCGCGATTGGTGGAATCAACCCGACATATTCAAATCTTGTAGTCTTTAATCATGTAGGCTATGTGCCACAATTAACAATATAGTTAGCATTCTTGATTCAAGTACATGTCCTGAATCACCTCATTCATCGCACTATCATTGATGAAGGTGCATCTACTTGTATCATGTTAATGAGTTGCTGGAAGTCACTTGGCTCGCCAACTTTGTCACAATCACCTACGACGTTGAAAGATTTTGACAGTCATACATATAAGCCTTATGGAATTCTTAGTAACCTGCAAGTCAAACTAAGGGGAAAATCAGTTACTATTGAATTTGAGATCATTGAAGGACCGCTTGACTACAATATATTACTTGGAATACTGTGGGTTTACACTACGGTTTCGGTAGAATCTACTTACTTTTGTATGATAATCTTCCCCCATAAAGGAATTATCACAGCCATTGATCAACTCTCTTTTTTTGCCTCTGGTTTCTAGGCAACTAGAAGTGTTCTGTTTTTTCATGGACCCCCACCTTCTCTTCAGAACATTGGTTTAGGACTCTTTAAGGATCCTTCCCTAATGGGCACCTTTTCATTACTGTCACCTGCAACATCAGTGGAAATTGCAAATATAGAGACCTGCAATATGATATCTTCCACTTCATTTGACTTAAGGAATATTCCCAATGATTTTGAAGTAGTTAGGGTGGGCCACATCATGTCGCTAAGTCCAATTGAGCTAGCATAGAATTAAATTTTCTTGGCTTGTGCGGCCAATCGAAATACCTTGTCATCAACCGTTTTGGTGGATCGTTCTTTGGATTTTGGTACTTCTTCTGATCCTTTTTCACGTGTATTCTCAACTGATGAGATAATTATGGAGTACATGATTCTAGAAGAAGAACCATGGGAAACACCACATCAACAATCCCATCTTCTAGATTATAGTGAAGATAATCCATCTGAACTATATCACCCTACTATCGTTGATTTCTTGATGAATTCTATTCCTATCCACGCCATCGATTCTGAGTGAAACCCATCAAATATCAAATAAACAATTTCTGTCGATATTTCGACCAAACCAAATATTGTAGAAAGGATTCATGTCGGTGCGTCTTGTTCTCCATCTGAACTTGACACTTACCGTGCTCTTTTTCGTGAATTTCGAGATATATTCGCTTGGTCATATTAGGAGATGCCAGGTATCGACTCCAGCATTGTTGAACATGAGATTAAAATGTATCCTGATGTTTAGTCCATGCGACAGTGCCTTCATCCTATTCACCCAAATAAATTTGTTTCCATAAAGCAGAGGTTGAAAAAAAAATTACGTGTTGGATTCATTTATCCTATTCCACATACCGATTGGGTTTCTAACATTGTTCCTGTCATGAAGAAACAAGGGAAAATTAGAGTGTGTTTCCATTATCGGAATTTTAATCATGCTTGTTTGAAAGAAAACTATCCCACTCCCTTTATCAACCAAATTATTAGAGAATGTGTCATATGTGAAATATTTTCTTTCATGGATGGATTCCCCAGTTACAATCAGATTAATATTCACCCAAAGGACCAATATAAACTTCTTTTATCTATCCCTGGGGCACATTAGCTTATCGAAATATCCCTTTTGGTTTAAATAATGAAGGGGAAACATTCTAGAGGGCAATGAATTATACTTTTCATGACATCAATCACATAGTTCAACAGTATCTAGATGGCTTACCTACACATTCACATAAACAGGCTAACCACTCACTACATCTGAGAGCAATCTTTTTACGATGTCGTCACTATAAAATTTGCCTCAATCTAAAAAAATGTATGTTTGGTGTTGGTTTTGGTCATTTTCTTGTATTTTTCATGTCAAAAGGTAGAATTTTGCTTGATCCATTGAAGGTCCATGCCATTCTTGATTTTCCTGCTCCTTCCAATCTAATTCAGTTACAAAGACTCCAAGGGAAGGCTAACTTTATAAGGAGTTTCATTCCTAACTATGCCGAAATGGCTAAAGGATTTACTCAACTCTTAAAAAATGGGATTCCCTTCCATTTGGATGAGGTTGCACAAGCTTCCTTTGGCATTCTTAAAGATACCCTAATCCGAGCATCATTAATCTATCCCCCAAATTATCAGAGTGATTATTTCCTCTATCTCGTTGCTGCAGATACAACCATTGCTATGGTTTTAGTCCAAGAAGAAGATGGGATTGAACATCTGATATATTATTTGATCTGTAATCTCAACGAAATGGAAGTTAAGTACACATATCTTGAGAAGCTCACTTTGGCAGTCGTTTAAGCTGTACAAATATTTCGCCATTATATCGTGCTTTGGAAGACCATTTTCATTTCGAATCACAACCCTATGACATACATTCTATCACATCAACTATTGGGGGGGGGGGGGGGGGGATATTAAAATAGGATCATCATTTTGCAGGAATTTGATTTGGAATTCATCAAATCCAAGTCAAAGAAGTATTTGGTGTTTTTTGAGCTTACTTGTGACCTTCCTTCGAGTAGCATCGATCCCACTACGGAACCATCAATTCTGGACAAGTATTTGTTTCTGATCAAGTCATATAACCCGTGGTATGGATATTTCATCATCTATCTCTAGACCCAAACTTTTCAGCCCAATACCTCTCGCTCGCAACAATTACATATTTGATACCAAGCTAAAGATTATTTGACCGTCGACAACACACTTTCTCGTCATGGTGTCGATACAATATTACGTAGGTGCCTCACGCATGAGGAGGACGAAAAAGTTTTAAATGATTTTCATTCTAGTGCATGTGGAGGAAATTTGTCTGGTTATGCTACCGTGCAGAAGATTCTCCGCGCTAGTTAATTCTGGCCTACAATATTTCACGATTGCATTATCACGATTAGAAGTTGTCATGCTTGCCAGATATTTGATTGTAAAACCTGCTTTCCACCTGTACCAATGCATCCTATCGTCGTTGTTGGACCATTTGAAAAATGGGGCATTGACTTCATGACATGTAACCCCCTCTTGGCTAGGGGGTATTGGTATATTATTGTCGTCATTGACTATTTTACCAAGTGGGCCGAGGCGATGCCCACATTTAATAGCACAAGATAGACAAATGCATTGTTCTTTTTTAACCATGTGGTTACATGGTTTTGTGTACCGCAAGCCATAGTTACAGATCATGGAAGACATCTTCGCAATCACATGATGGATGAGTTAACTGCCAAGTTAGGACTGTCACAATATAGTTCTACCCCTTATTATCCACAAGCTAATGGACACATTGAAGCTATCAACAATATTCTTAAGTGTATGCTTTAACGCATGATTAAGGTTCATAAATGAAAATAGCATTTGATCATGTACTCAGCTTTGTGGGCATATCGAACCTTGATGAGAAATGCGACTAGATTCACTCCCTTTCAACTGTTCTATGGTTTGGAAGTTATCTTACCGATACAATGCGAAACACCATCGTTGAAACTCGTTATTGACCTACTACCTGACACTTCTGAAGAAGAGGAACTTCTTTTAGATCTCATCCATCTAGATGAAATGCATCATGAAGCCACATTATCGAATGAAGCGCATAAGGGACGAATTAAGGCACAATATGACTGCAATGCCAAGCCTCGCACCTTCTCGGAAGGAGACCCGATCTTGCTTTATGATCAGGAAGCTCATAAGATAGGAACAGGGAAAATTGAACCATTATGGCATGGCCCCTACATGTTCAAGTGCATTCTCGCTAAGGGTGCTTATGAGTTGGTAGATTATGATGGGATTCCATTGTTGCAGCCTCGAAATGGGTTGTATCTTAAATGTTACTATGCCTGATTTTGTGTATTAAACATTATATTATATGCTTTGATTGCGTGTGTGTAGCAATGTGTATTTTAGTGTTTTTCATGTGGTTAGTAATCCACTTTTCATTTTTTGCATATGTCAGAATATTTGAAACCATTTATTGGATATGCCGATGGTTCTAGTCATAGTACTCAAAATTTATCCTCTACGGCATGGGCCATCTTCACTCCAAGTGGCGAGTTAGTGAGTTTCCAAGGGATTTGTATTGGTCATCGACCAATAATATCACTGAGTATAGCAGGTTGATTGAACTACTCTCTAATTCCATTTCACTTGGAATTCACCGCATAATCATCGGGTTGGACTCACAACTTATTGTACTATAGCTTACTGGCGTTTATAATTGTCCGAAATCCATCAATTCACCGCATGTTCCTTAGAGTTCATCTTTTGGAAATAAATTTTGATTGCATTCAATATCAACATATTTCCATAAAATTTAACACTTTGGTTGATTCTTTGGTGAATTATGTGTTAAATAGACATTTGCAACATATGTAAAGATATATTTTCAATTCACATCATGCAATTGAATAGGATTGCACATACTCATAGGAAAACACTGAAAAGTAAAATAGATTTATATCGAGTTTTTTACAAAAATTGTGTCCAAGGCACATTGGTCATCTAACCTCAAAATGTATATAGACATAGCATAATCTAAGTAAACCTAGTGATGCTCATGATAGCAGGTCATTACTTGGGCTATCATGTGTAATAGCCTCTTCCAATGGCTAGGCACACCAATGGTATGGTGTTGCAGCCTCATAGTTAACTCCTTGATTAGGACATCTGGTATCCCAAGAGCCAATCCCTCCACATGCTACTGCAACTCAACAAGATTCTCGGCTAAATCCAAATCCTGAAGGACTTCTCTCCCAAAAGTCCTCTTTTCTGGTTCTCCCACCTGTTATGCACGAACCACTAGTCGAATAGTACCTACATCTGCATACATTAAACATCTTTAGTTTATTCTTGGAAACATCAAAAAACACAAAAATATGTAAAAAACCCCAAAAAATAAAAAAATATGGTCAAAATTTTACCTATAGCACCCCATTGAGCGTCATCTGGTAAAATAAAATCTAGATCTCCGCGGAAATCCATCCCTACATATGGATGCTCCTCTATGAAGATATTATGTCTTCGGAGCCAACTGAAGAATGCAGTGGAAAACGAGATTGATGGCTAGCCAGCATGTCTAGCCATCAACTCAACCCACCATTGCATCTGTGGATCTCTAGGACCAGCTAATCCCAGTGTCACATGTTGTGGCTACATCAATGGAACTTGCTCCAAAAAAAAAGTGATCAAGATGGACCCATAGCTAAAATTTTATCTTTCCACTTTTTACCTTGGTCAGTTGTTCTTTCATCAAAAGGAGTATTGCTTCAGCCCAGTTGAACACAGTTGGCTCGAGACACTCAAGCGCATATTGCATGTGTGATCTATTCACAACATGTAGTGTCACATTGCTAGCTAGCTTTTCGATAGTGAATAGGAGCGTTCACAAAGGCATATCATGTACATCTTCGATATTTATCTTTCCATCTTTTCTAGGCTCAATTCCTTGTCGTCAAAACTGTTGAATGTAGTCCTTCATTGTTTCACCTCCACGGATGGAGCCTGCAAGGGAAATGGGGGCACCACATCTCGACAAACCTACCAGTCTCCAGAAATTAAATTTCATCAACCAATATTGGGAGCATTTTGTCCCCAATGTGAAATGCATGTAGTGTCGGGTCCCATGAATGGATCAAGAACTGCAATAGTTCCATGTGTTGCCTCATCCCTGACAATATGAAGTACTTTGAAACCCATAGTCTCTGAGGGCTCTCACAGTGCCAGGATCATTTAGGGAAACCATATATTGTTCTTCATGGTCTCTTTCTTGCCATGTAATCGAAATTTTAATCATATCAAAGTCTGAAATCACACCATAGGCTTAATTAGGATCCATTCCATGCAAAAAACTGGAGGAATTTTGGGCAGAAAATAAGATGCAAGTTTTTGAATTGCACCTAACACATTCCTGAGTGGAATAAAGAGAGTTTCAGAGGAACTGGCCTTCTTTCCAGCCTCTCTACAATGCACTTTTCAACATCCAAGGGTGCGTTGGTCCTAGCGCATTGTATATTTACCCTAGGAGGCCCAAAACCCTAAAAAATGTGCATGAAACTGAACAAGAATAAAAACCAATAAAAAGAGGAAGGTAAGATCTTCTACCTAGACCAAATGACATGAGAAATGGTCCATAGAATCTATCGCAATCACCCGCTGAAGTTCGAGGGTAAAACAAGCTCAAAGCACTAAAATTTGAATGGTAAATGTGAAATGGTAAAAATGACTTGGTAATTTCTTATTTTAATAGTATTTTTTATCAATTTATGCATATTTAATGAAATGACTATGGTTTTTACCCATTTTTACTATTTTAATAGGTATTGTTAATCCATTTGATGGTTCTTTGAGTAGGTTTACAGGTGATTACAGTGAGTTCACCGTGCTTGATCGTGAAACGCAATGTTGACCACAAAGCACATTTTTATCTCTTTTTTGAGCTTTGTTAAACATGAAAAAGGAACTCAAATCACACGTTTATCTATTTTTCAAGATTTTTTAAACACGAAAAAGGAATCCCCCTTGAGTTCTCTTTCAGCTCTTTTCATACTTTCAAAATATGAAAATATTGTCAAGCACTTGCCCTTTTGAGCTCGTAAAAGGAATTGAAACGACATCTAATCAGTATAATTTTAACCTTTTTTCAGACTGAGATAGATTATGTTTACAAAAAATGAAAACCCTAGTCGAACATGTGGTGGTCTGGATGTAGGAGTCAAGGATAAATTCTCAAATTTTGAGACAATTTCTTCAAGTTCTGGTGGAACTTCTTTATTTTCCTTATGAGTATCTATCATCAAACTTCAATTTTACTTACAAAAAACCCAAATTTAATTTAAAACCCAATCCATAACATTTTCGTAAATGACAGAATCACAATTGTATAGTTTAAAAGAAATGTCGCAATAGTGGAAACAACCATAGCAAATAGTTGTAAATTTCACTTAGTGGTGGATTTCAACCTGTATTAAACCCATCCTATAAAACTATCACACCCAAAAACAACATTAAACCATGCGCATCTATTAATGTGATATTCATTGGATCAAACAATTTCATGCGAACACCATCAAATTAAATGACCTGTTGGGAAGTCAACTCAAATTATCAAATCGAATTTATAATTTATCGGGTCCAATTGAATTGCTAAATCTCATGCAACTTAAAATGTGATTTTCATTGGATTGCAATCGAACGATGGTGATTTGTATTAGCTCAATACACATTACAACATTCCCAATTCTTAACTCCACACTAGTAGCAGATCCAACGAAATAGCAAGTTCTTTTTATTGCAAATAACAAAACTCCCAGTGAAAGGGATTTTGATCCATGATATCTAACAAATACTTTTAACATTGTATAAGAACCAGATAATATTACATTCAAGGTAATTTAATCCATATATAAATCAATTAAAATCGAATTCAAAATGGAATCAAACAAGCCCATAAATATTTTCGAAGGAAATTAAATCCATCAGGATTTGACAATTACGCACACCATTACACAGCTACAGAGGAAATTGAAATTTTATTCTATTTGACTCCTATTTCCATCAAATCCTCCTCCTCTTTCAATAAATTTCAACTTACATATAAATATATTGTTCACAATATCATTTCAATCCGATTCTTTGAATCAGATCTACCCAATTTTAGATAAAATCCTATTTCACGATATCCTCCCTAAAATCCCCAACTAAAACTAAATACATCGATGTTGTGAAACCAGCTCCAAAAATAGAATAAAAGAGATATTAACGCCTTAGAAATAAGCCACTTTGAGGGGGCAACCTCCAATACATTACATAAATGAACAATTCTTGGATGATTCAAATACCTCCTTTCTATATATAGGAGTCCATGTGGCCACAATGTAATCCTAGTGGGGCCACAATGTAATCCTAGACGACCTAACAATAATAATTTAAGGGCACAATAATAACAATATGGGGATTACAGGGGTACAATAATAACAATAACGGGGTTACAATAACAACAATAAGGGACTATAATAGTAATATAGGGACCTAACATGTCCCTCTCCTTCAAAAAAGTGTTGTCCTCAACGCTTGAGTAGCTCTGGGTGCTTCTGTATAAAATTCTCGTCCTCCCATGTATAATCTTCAGTGGGTAAGTTCTTCCACTTGATGAGATACTCTGAAATTGATCGATTCCATAGCTGTCGAGTTCTTGTTTCTGTGACCGCTTCAGGTTCCAATATGATTTTTCCTTCCTCATCAAGTTCTGCAAATATTGTTTGAACTGGAAGATTTTCACCTATAACCTTCTTTAAGCATGAAACATGGAAAACTAGATGCACTCGTGAAGAAGCAGGAAGCTCCAATTTGTATGCCATAGTACCAATCTTTTGCAACACCTTGTAAGGACCATAGTAATTTGGCGATAATTTATTATCCTTCTTAGGTTGCTTGAGGGACATTTGTTTGTATGGTTGTAGCCGTAAAAATACCCAGTCTCCTACATCAAAATGTCTCTAGCTGTGATGTTGATCTTCCTATTGTTTCATTCGATTTTGTGCCAAATTCAAATTATCCTTTAAGAGTTGGAGAACTTCTTGTTGATGCTTGATGTGATCTTCCACTGCTTGGACCTTTGAATTTTTTCTTAAAGATGATGTGATGGATGGTGGATGATATCCATAAAGTGCCATAAATGGGGTCATTTTTTTTGCAGTATGGAAGGAAGTGTTATACCACCATTCTATGAGAGATAACCACTTGACCCATTATGTTTGTTTATCAGATACAAAACAAAGAAGATATCCTTCAAAACATTTATTTACTATCTCAATTTGACCATCGAATTGAGAATGATAAGATGAGCTATGAGCTAATTGAGTACCCAAACAAGAAAATAACTCCGTCAAAAAATTTCCAGTAAAAATGGGATCTCTGTCACTCACAATAACCCTTGGGTTTCCATGTAGATTTTGAATTGTGTCCATAAATGTAGTAGCAACTGTACTTGTTTTAAATGGATGAGATAATGCACAAAAGTGTGCATACTTGGTAAGTCTATCAACTACCACCATGATGATATTCTTTCCTTCGGACTTAGGTAAACCTGTGATAAAATCCATTGAAATCTCCTCCCAACGTTGACTTGGAATGGATAAAGGTTGTAGAAGTCCTGGGGTCTTAATTGTTTCCACTTTATTCTGTTGGCAAACTAAACATTCCGCCACAAAATTTCGAATATCAGATTTAAGGCCATCCCAAAAAAATTCTTTCTTCACCCTGTGGTAAGTTTTTAAAAATCCTGAGTGTCCTCCTAAAGGAGAAGTGTGCAATTCCAAAACAATATTTTGTTTTAGTTGGGAATTCTTACAAAGATATAAGCGATCTTTGTACCATAAGGAATCATTTTTCCAACTAAATGTATCAGATGTACTAGGATCTTGCTGCACCTTTTGAATGAGTGTCCATACATCTTTGTCCTTCTTCCATTCATCTCTTGCTTCAGTTATCCAATCTGGTTGGATAATAGAAATGGCACAAAAAAATGCTTCCACCTCTTCATTCTTTCTTGAGAGTGCATCTGCAACCACATTAAGCTTTCCTTTTTTGTATATTATTTCAAAGTCATAACCCAACATCTTTGTGACCCATTTTTGTCGCTCTTCTGAAGATAGTCTTTGTTCCAAAAAGTGTTTAAGACTATCATGATCAGTTTTTACCTTGAAGTGTCTTCCCATTAGGTAAGTTCGCCATTTCTTTAGTGCATGGAGTATTGCTAACATTTCCTTCTCATAAATAGGTTTCTGTAAATACTTTCCTTTGATTGGACGACTTTCAAAAGCAATGGGTCTTCCTTCCTGCATTAAAACTGCACCAATTCCATTTCCTGAGGCATCACATTCCACAATAAAGGTTTTTGTGAAGTCTGGTGTAGCTAAGACTGGTGCTAGGTACATTTCCTCTTTAAGACGTTCAAAGGCCTTAGTTGCTTCAGGAGTCCATGAAAATGCATCTTTCTTCAATAATGTTGTTAGAGGTGCTGCTATTCTCCAATAATTCTTAACAAACTTGCGATAATACCCTGTTAACCCGAGAAATCCTCGCAACTGCTTTATGGTTGTGGGGACTTTCCATTCCTTAATGGCTTTAATTTTGTTAGGGTCTACTTTAACACCCTCGTGAGATACAATATGACCCAGATATTCCACCTCTTGTACTCCAAAGAAACATTTGGATGTTTTTGCACATAATTGTTTCTCCTGCAATAGTTTGAGCACCCTGTCAACATGTTCAACATGATCCTTCCAAGACTTGCTGTAGATTAGTATATCATCAAATAATACTAGCACAAATTTTCTAAGGAAGGGTTTGAAAATGGAATTCATCAACCCTTGAAATGTAGAAGGTGCATTGGTAAGGCCAAAAGGCTTGACCAAAAATTCATAATGACCCTCATGAGTTCGAAATGTTGCTTTCAGAATATCTTTAGTCTTCATTCTAATTTGATGATATCCTGAATGAAGATCCAACTTGGTAAAATAAATTTCTCCATATAATTCATCCAATAATTCATCAATCATAGGAATGGAAAATTTATCTTTAATGGTGAGCTTATTGAGCTCCCTATAATCCAGACACATGCGCCATGATCCATCCTTCTTGTGTACCAATACTATAGCAGCAGAGAAAGAACTTTGACTAGGTTGAATTATACCTGCCTCTAACATCTCTGCAATCACACGTTCAATTTTTCTCTTTTGGACATAAGGATATCTATGAGGCCTGATGTTTGGAGGAACACTTCCTGGAATCAAATGAATAGCATGATCATAATCACGAATAGGTGGGAGTCCTTTGGGAGTTTCAAACACCTTGGAATGACTGTCCAAGACTTTTTGGAGATCTACAGAAATAGATGATTTTGATGGTGGAACTTCTAGTGAGCATAATTGTGAAATTACACCTTGTTGTTCTTTCTTTAGAAGCTTTATCATGACTTCAGAGCTTATTATCTTTCCTGGCTTCCCTGCAATACCCCATAATTCGACTTCCTTTCCTTCTAAAAAACATTTCAAGAAAATTTCTTGAAAATTAAAAGCTACCATCCCTAAATATTGTAACCATTGTACTCCTAGTACAACATCAGCACCTCCCATAGGAATGGAAATCATTTGACTATTCAATACATATTCCCCCATGGTTAGCTTGATATTATGGCATTTTCCAGAGCAATTTATAGTTCCTCCATTTGCAACTATCACTTGACATTTTGGTGCTGGGTATAGGAAACAATTCAATTCCTTGGCTACCTTACAATGAATAAAACTATGGGTACTACCTGAATCAATCAACACTATTACCTTTTTCTTCTTGATATGTCCTTCTATCTTGAGAGTTTGAGAAGTGGTAATTCCTACCAATGCATTACACGATATGGTTGGAATAATTTCTTCCTCTTCTAGGGTTGGTTCCTAGTGTATATACTCTTCTTCCTCTTCACAATCTATGTAAAAGAATTTCTTCTCAACACACTTATGACCTTTAGTGTATTTTCTATCACAACTATAGCAAAGCCCTTTTTCTCTTTTTTTTCCCAATTTTTGTGGTCCCAACCTTATAGGTTGTGGAAATCTAGGCGTAGCAACACTTCCTTCTTTATGGAAGTGAGTGGTAGGCTTCCTTGTCGCCATAATTTTACATTCAATTTTTCTTGCCAACCTAAATGCCTTCTCCAATGAATCAGGTTCCAAGACCCAAACTTCATGTTGGATGTTATCCTTTAAAGTAACTATGAAGAGATCAATCATGTGTTCCTCTGGAATATCAATTACCCTTATATTCAATTTTTGGAAGTCCTCAATGTGCTCCCCCACTAAACCCTTTTGTTTGAGATTTATCAATTGGCTAAAGAAGGTGTTGCTCTTTGTATCCTCATAATGTGCTACCATTTCCTCCATAAAAATTGACCAAGTGACAATTTTGTTAGAAATTATGCACAACAGAAACAATAAATAATATACCCAGAGAAATAAACATAAAAAGTCAGCAACAAATCATTAACATAAACACAAATGTTTATCCGGCAAAACCCCAAATCCAGGGAAAAACCCAACCAATGAAATTTCATTAACCATTGGCCAAAACCCTTGCCAATCTGGCCAAGTGAGCCTTCACCGCTCACCTCCAGGCCTACATTACAATGAAGTCTTCCTAGCCTTTTATAGGCTCCATTACATGCAATACCATGGGCTGAAAACCATGGGTGCACAATACCATGTGCCCCAAAACCACTAATATTTACCCTACTCAACATTGACTCTATCCCGAGTGAATTTTACCTAACAATTGCCCCCTTAAACTTGACTTGGGGTTTCTTGACTAAATCCAGCCAAAATTGCTAAGTGAGACAACCCCGCTCACTATAGCTCTTCCCCCCCCCCCCAATTTTTACCTAGGGTAATTGTTAACTTGACATCCCCCCTATCACTTAAGTCTAACCCAGACTTTACCAGTGATTACTCAGGGGTATGCATGCCATACCAGGTCTTAGAGTAGTATGCCCATTTACATGTAAAAATTAACTCCATTATATATATATATATATATATATATATATATATATATTGTTTCATTGTTGCTATTCTTTGTATGACCATTCTCTACATTCATTGCTATTCATTTATTACATGCATTCCTTTCCTTCTCAACCACATGCTCTTATCTCCTCCACCTTCCACAATGAAGCCCTTTACTTACACATCGAGAAATTACCATAAAATCATCGTCATTTTTATTGATGCTGATGTTCAACTCTATTTGTGCCTTATTTCCATAGCTCCATCACATGATTTTTCTTCCAACACCTACAAGTGTCATCCAAAGCTTGATTTATGCAGGAATCTCGCATTTCTCTCTAGCTATTAAGCGAATGCATTGACCCTTCACTTGGATCCACATGAATCACGATTCCTTCCGATTCAAGGGCTACCATTTGGTTAGCACTCCATCCAAATCAGTTAGTGCTGATGACACATCCATCCGTTCACACGTTGTTCATCCTTCAAGTCACGCATAGCGGATCAATTCACGCCTACCTCTAGAATGGCCCCAGGGTTCGGATCTCTTAGATCCTCTGCTACCATAACTCCAATGCTTTAAGAAGAGAATTTTTCCATGCCATCTTTGTTCCAAATCTATACGTTGCCGTAATCCACCACAAACACAGCTCTGGTCACTTCCACCGCAACCATGCAGATCAATAGCAGATCTGGTCTCACGGTCCATGCAATGGCAGTCCTAGTCTGCGCTCACACGTCTGGTCTCATCACAGATCGCTCGATTTCAAATCTTTCTCAACATTGGGTCGTCGATCAACCTTTAACTAGATTTCAATGCACACATCTCGATCCACAACGCAGCAATCCTGCAGCTTCAGGATCTGTAAGCCTGCACACCACCGTTTCTTATAGCGGCTTATATCTAGCTCATGGCTTACAGTTTCACAGTCTCACACAGCAGATCTTTGACCCCCTTCAAAATACCATGGCAAGTAAACAGGCACTTCATGAATTAATTAAACAAGCAATTCAATCGATTTTGTAGGCAAGAAAACCAATCGCACAGACATCAAAACCTCTACTTCATTGAAGATCACATCTTCATGCAGGTCGATCCACGCATGAAGTATGCACAACAGTCTTCCACAAATCAAAATCATTGACCAATACTACAAACCGGGATCTGGCATATTTATTCTTCATGCAAATATTTTTTCATCGACGGCCACGCAGATCAATCAATTATGCATGCAATCACCTCCACGCTTAGTCGTCTACTTCACATGCAGGTCAACCATGCACACAAAACTCACATAGCCAGCATATGGAAATTAGATAGGCAGCGACTCCCAACAATTATAATCAGATTTTGCAGGCAACATATTGATCTTAAATCTGTTTATTAAAACATGAATGCTTTGATACCAATTGTTAGAAATTATGCACAGAAGAAACAATAAAGAATTTACCCAAAGAAATAAACATAAAAGGTCAGCAATAAATCATTAACATAAACACAAATTTTTATCCGAGAAAACCCAAAATCCGAGGCAAAATCCAACCAATGAAATTTCATTAACCATTGGCCAAAACCCTGGCCAATCCGGCCAAGTGAGCCTTCACCGCTCACCTCCAGGCCTACATTACAATGAAGTCTTCCTAGCATTTTATAGGCTCCATTATATGCAATACCATGGGCTGAAAACCATGGGTGCACAATACCATGTGCCCCAAAACCACTACTATTTACCCTAGTCAACATTGACTCTATCCCGAGTCAAGTTTACCTAACAAATTTTTTTATGGGAGAAAAGCCATTGATACCATACAAATGTATTTTGTTCTAAATGTAAAGTAGCAATGCATACCTTTTGTGTGTTTTGCACATTATGGAGATCAAAATATTGCTCCATCTATAGTATCCATGTTACAGGATCCTTTCCATCAAACTTCCTCATATCCATTTTTTGAATATGGTGGTTCTTCCCGCCAACATTAGAGTTTATGAAATCACGATTAACATTTATTTTGTTCGCATCATGAGTTTCCTTTACTTCTTTTCACCATTAGGAAACATTTCTTGTATCAACTTTGTCAAACCTTCCATGCCTGTTTTTAGATCATTCTTCATGTTTTCCATTTTTTCATTGATATTAGCTTCCATGTCATCCATCTTAGATTCCATGCCAGATTCCATGTCATCTATCTTAGATTCCACACCTTTCTTCAAACCATCCATCTTAGTTTCCACACCTTTCTTCAAAACTTCCATGTCATTTTTTGTTGCTCTTTGCGAAAGCGAAATTTGTTGCACTTACTCTTGTAATTTTGATAGGTCATGTTGCCATTCTTCATCTTCATGAGTCATAGTAGAGCCTTCTAAAGGCTTAATGGGCATTGAATTCTTTTTAGAGGCCATTTTAGAAACCAATACTGATATCTATTCTACAATATGCCCTTGGAATCAATTCAACTTGATTCTTCAAACAAGACTTATGCAATTCAGGAAACAAAATACACACCTTTTACTTGCTTTTGCAGAGCTCTATATTGAAATTGAATTATCTCTATAGTTGTAGATCCTCAATATTTGAAATTTGGCCCTGTAGTAGTCCTCTGAAGCTTCTTTCTAATGCCACAGGTCTGAATTGATTTGGATTCTTCAAGGAAAAGTTATGTCCAATGTCCCATAATGACCTAATTATAGATTGATTCAGTAGAGTGAACTTGTATGACTTGCCACGTGTCACTGTTTTCTCCTTTCGCTCTGAAATTTATATACAGGAAACTACAGTCCGTGTACTTCCAGTCAAATTTTGCATAATTCCAATCCGATGCTCAGAGAGAGAGTTATGAAGGTTTTCCCATAATCACCTCTTTGAGATGAAATTAGGGAGCCTGAAAGACCTAATTTCCATAGATTATATCTCTAAAAATATTTCGAACCAAGCTTTGAAATTTTTCGACGATGTTCCTCAGGATCTTAGCTTTGTGCTCTAAAAATTTCAGCTTATGAACCTTCGTAGAAAAAAAGTTATAGCGAAAATGCCATGATGACCTTTTTAAGTGAAATTCAGGAGCCTGCAAAAGTCCCTACATTCCACAAATCATATCTCCAAAAATATTGCGAACGAAGCTAGAAAATTTTGTGATGATGTTCCTCAATATTTCGGCTTCGCACCCTAAAAATTTCAGCTTCTGAACCTTCGTAGAAAAACAATTATATCGAAAATGCCATGATGACCTATTTAGAGCAGCGAAACCCTAGAATCCAAAGCACTGATACCAAATGTTGTGAAACCAGCTCCAAAAATAGAAGAAAAGAGATATCAACGCCTTAGAAATAAGACACTTCAAGGGGGCAACCTCCAATACATTACATGAATGAACAATTCTTGGATGATACAATTTACAAAACCTCCTTTCTATATATAGGAGTCCATGGGGCCATAATGTAATCCTAGCTAACCTAACAATAATAATTTAAGGGCACAATAATAACAATATGGGGGTTACAGGGGTAAAATAATAACAATAAGGGGGTTACAATAACAACAATAAGGGACTATAATAGTAATATAGGGACCTAACATGTCGAACTAATTACCATCAATCCAAATACCTAAGGAATAGTTCAAATCCTATCTATCAAAATAGTAAATTTCCAACTAAAGGAACCCACTCCTTTGCTTGTAAACTTTTTTTGTATTTTTTGAATAAAATCGAAGCCTTTTTTCCTCAAGATCTCATGCTCCTGCATCAGACTCCTAAGGACAAAATTCTTCATGGGCTCCTGTCCATGAGCTTCTCTATAGAACTGCCCAATTTCTATAACATGGTTTTTGTCATCCAAGTTGCCTCTGCAACTGGTTGATCTTTCCACTTGATCAAATACTCAAAATACTCTCATCTTCTTGTCTTTTTAGACAATATTTTGTCTAAAATTTTCTCTGGCTGCAATTTTTTTGTTGTGGGTAACTATTTCAACCAATCAATCTCTTCTTTACTTTCAGTTGTATCCTCTATGTCTGTGTCTTCATACCTGTACAAATCGGAAAAATTGCAAATTGGAGATATTCCAATGTCAGGGGGTAACTCAATTTCATATGCATTTACAAAAAAATTTCTCAATACTCTGCATGGACCAATTTTCTTAAATTTTAACTTATTATATGCCCTTTTTGGAAATCTTTCCTTCCTCGGGTGTGCTAGAAAAAAATCTCCAACCTCAAAATTAACTTCTCTTTTCTTCATATCTGGTCTGCCCTTGTACTTGATGTTGCTGTCTGTAACTATTGTTTTACCTAGTCATGTATTTCTTGAATTTCTGAAGAAAAATTTTCTCCTTTAGCGCTTCTCATTTCTTCTTTTCCCAAATTTCTTAGTTCATACACTCCTCTTGGGTGCATTCCATAAACTATATGGAATGGAATCTACCCTGTACTCCTGTTAGGAGAGTCATTATAAGCATAGTCAGCCTGTGCCAAAATATGATCCCACTGTTTAGGATGTTCACCTGCAAGGCTTCTCAAAATATTACCCAAGCTTATGTTCACCACCTCAGTCTGTCCATCAGTCTGAGGGTGATAAGCTGAGCTGAAACTCAATTTAGTACCAAGATTTTTCCACAATGCCCTCCAAAAATAACCAACAAATCTGGTGTCGCTATTAGAGACAATTATTTTAGGTAAACCATGCAACCTTACAATCTCTTTGAAAAACAAATTAGCAACATGAGTAGCATCACTGGTTTTATAACATGGAATAAAATGTGCCATTTTAGAAAATCTGTCAACTACAACATAAATTGCATCATTCCCTCTCTGTGTTTTCGGTAAACCCAAAACATAATCCATACTTACCATATCCCAAGGTCTATCTGGAATAGGTAATGGAACATACAAACCTGTGTTTTGACTCCTTCCTTTTTCATACTGACAAAATTTACAATTTCACACATACCTCTCCACTTCATATCTCATCTTTGGCCAAAAATAAAATGACTCAGTTGTTCATAAGTCTTATCTACACCAAAATGTCCACCAAGTCCACCACTATGTTTCTCCTTAATTAAATTTTCTCCTATAGAACAATTTGGTATACACAGCTGATTTCTTTTAAAAAGAAAACCTTCTTGTAAGAAAAAATCCAGCCACTTACTTTTGTCCAACAAAACAGGATTATTGCATGCTTCAAATGCCTCTTTAATATCCAAATCTGTCTTATACAATTCTTTAATAAAATCAAAATGAATTTGACTTTATTGAACTAAAATACTTTTTCTAATTAAGGCATCTTCTACTTTGTTTGCTTGGCCATTTATGTGTTTCAATTTGAAGATACTCTACCCATTTTACATGTTTCTGATTTAATTTTGGTTGCTGCATAATGTATTGCAATGCATGAATGTCTAAATAAAGCACAAAATCTTTAGACATCAAGTAATGTCTCCATTTCTTTAATGACTGCACAATTGCATAAAATTCATTGTCATAAGAAGAATACTTCCTTCTTGTCTCATTCAGTTTTTCACTGAAATAAGATACAGGTCTGTCTCCTTGACTTAACACAGCTCCAATCGCTTCCCCACTGGCATCACATTTCACTTGAAAAAGTTTGTTAAAATCAGGAAAAACTAAGATAGGTTTTTCTGTTATCTTCCTTTTCAACAACTCGAAATTTTTTTCTGCTTCATCAATCTATTTAAATGGTTGTTTGTCCCTCTTTATGGTTTCAATAATAGGAGAATTGATATTACTAAAATTCCTTATGAATTTTCTATAAAAACTAGCAATACCATGGAAGCTTCTTACCTCAAAAACACTCTTAGGTGAAGGTCATTCTATGATTTCTTTTATATTCTCTGGATCCATCTTCAATCACAGTAAAAAAAAAAAAGCCTAGATATACCAATTTTTCTTTCATGAATGAATTTTTTTTTAAATTTACCAGCAACTTCTCCTTGTGCAACTTCTGTAATATTCCCAAATGGAAATAGAAGCAATACAAGACATAATAATGTAAAACACATCAAATATGAACATGACATAAGAGGGATCAATATGCAGCCATAATTTTATTAATATATCAGCAAAAATATACAAAAATATCTTGAGGGTCAAGCCACACAAGAAATAAGAACATGCCTCCAATTATCAGAACAATCGGCACATGAGTTGCTGCAACTATATAGAATGCTGGAGAGCAGTGACAGCACTGTCTATATCAATGTAGCTGCTACTGTAAACATACTTAAATGAAATATGGCTGATAGAAACAAATAAATGCCCAGAAAGAATATGTGGGCTCTAATACATGATTTCTAGCCAACCTGGAAAAGATTGCTAGAAATGCCAAGAAATGTACAAGGTGAAAAATAACCCTGGGGTTTATATGCCACTGCAAACTAGATATAATATGGGATGATGCTATGATAGATCTGAAATGGTGATTTCCTCCTCCAATGGTATTTCTAAATAGAAGGTTGATCCCTCTACTCAGAAATAGGCCCTCCTGATGAGCTCAATGAACCCTCCCAACAACTGCCTCAAATAATAATGTAGTTCTAATTTATGACTGTGCTGTGAGGGATAGTAGATGGTTGGTATAATTCCAAAGATGTAAAAATATGCTAAGGAGCCCTCCTTTCTGATCCTCCAATGGATAGGCTACCTCTCCACTGAAAAACAAGCCCATAAATGGCTCTATGTGATACTCCTTTGCTACACCCTGCAACACAACCCAGCTCTAAACAGAAATTGCACTGTAGCTGAAGGAGGTAGCTTGGAAAGAATGCTGAAATGAGGAAATTTAGCCCAAAGAACCTCTCCTTCCCTGAGGATGAGGTATGGATTCCCGATCAGGAACACCCTTGTGCTAAACAGCACAGCAACCCTACTAAACAGCAAAGGAATGCAAAGTCTAAATAGACTAATATCAAATAATAATCTAAACATCCATAGCAATTTCTACCATCTCCTCCATATATAGTGTGTGAGCCTTCTCACATTGGGTCCCATCCACAAATTCCACCAAGCTCATGCAATTTTTCCTCCACTAAAACTGTGTTGTCTCATCATGAATGCCACTCCTCCATGACAGCGTTGTTGACTTGGTCAAAGTTGACCCTTTCAACGTGCATTCCCTCAAATTCACACCCAAAGGTGCTTAATCCAGCTGCTTATTCTTCCTCCTTTCACATTAGGGGTGTTATTATTTCTTCAAAAGATATTTATGGGCCTTCCTACCCACTTATTCACCTACCTAGTGATAAAACAAACTATAATATTCCATTTAGATGAAGGCTAAATTTTTGGAATATTACAGTCTTCCCCTCCAAAATGTTGCTTGTCCTCAAGCAACGATAAAGGTGGACAAAAATTCCTCCCTTCCTCTTCTTGTGGCCTTCTCATCAATAGTCCCCACCACTTCTCAAAATAATCTGCAATAAATCTACCCTCCAATGGTTCCTCCCAAGTATGCAAAACCAAAAGGCTCACATCATGAGAAAATGGAAGGTGTAAGTGTAAACCTTCTTGTTTTCCAATGGCATCTTCAAGGTAGGAGTGATGATAAACATAGGGAATCTCATTCCCAATGAGAAACTCCCATCTCCATGATATCATCCAAATGAAATGAGCCATCCTAGGTATCTCATCAAATAAATCCTCAACCCCCGGTTTATGCAATGTATTGGGGTTGTATGGAGAGATTAAATTTTTCCACACATGTTGTTTCTCTCTCCATTTATGATATGTATGGGGTTTTTGCTGATCTTGGGATGAAATACTATGACCTCCAAGAATTACCCAAGTCACCCCACCAAACAAAACATCCATGGAGTGCCTCCTCCAAGGACTCAAGTTCTCCAAATGGCTCCTCCCATATGAAGAAAGGAGATGTAGTGTGGCAATCATGGTTTGCCCATTGTTTCTCCTGAAACATGCAACATGTAAAGTAGGGAGAATTATACTCCCAATGGGCACCTCCAACTCTTGTGCCACTCTCCCAAAAAAACTTCCCATAAACATAAGAATATCACCAATATATGGAAGCAAAAACCAATGAAAACTAGTTTCCATATGACAACTGGGAGGTGGATCATAGTTCCTCATATGGAACCATCGTAGTGCATCCCTTTCCTACCTCAAACCAAAGAATAACAAGTGTCTTTTCAGCCACTTTTTTTCTGCCACAATCATCCTACAAGATAGGATCATAAAATTAAAATGTGGTGCCAATGGTGCACACCAATAATCATGTGGCTTCCCCCACAAACCACCAATAGCATGGCCAACATCACTGCTGAAAATGGCCTCAAGTACATCAAAATACAATATACAAGAAGGGATGATCCTTCTTGGTTCAATACGTTGCTCACAAAAATTAAAAGAGTACAAATTATAAGCCATAAATGTACATCCTCTACTATGTACCTTGGTCATTGATATGGCTCAACTAAAAGTTCTCCCTCACTCTAAATGAGTAGGGAAGTAGTTGTGACAACCTCTCCATCATAATCTAGGCTATGCATCTCTCCATATGCTGATATACATCCTGTTGGATGCCCTCCCAAGTGAACTCCTCCATCAAAGAATGATATGCATCAAAGTGCATAGAAAGGAAGTCCACATGTGTTGCATGTAGCAGCTTCTCCTTGAGCTCAGAATCTCTAGTCAAGAAGAATCTGCCATAAGAATAGATGACCACATCTTCCACCATGTATCTATCATCTCCCTTTGGGTCATCAAGAATCATGTAGGCACTAAGATCCTTGGAGTACTCTATCAAAAATTGAGACCTCCAATATGGATCAACCCTCCTAAGAGAAAGCGTTGAAGATATGAAATGTGAAGCTCCCCACATGCTTTTGTCTACTCCTTTGACATCCACCATTCCAAAGTCATCCTCCAAAGTGTTTCCATGCCCATCATGCAGTTGCTCATGCTCAAGTAGAAGTGGTGGCCTTTGGAATTTGGCCTCCCATGAGAAGCTACCATCCAAAAAGAACCTCCTAGTTTTGGCCAATGTAAGCATGAGTACCCTCCATCTACTCCAATATATGGAGGATTCCTTCCTCAAAGGATGTACCCTATGTTTCTCTAAATACATGGAGTGATCTCCTTACACCATAGTGGTGCCATCCTCCATCAATGGAACAACCTTTGTCAGCGCAGAATATGTAGTGAAAGTGGGTAATGTTGAAAATGGGAGAATGTCTCCCTCCTTCTTGAGTCTATCCCAAACTCTCTGCGTTGTACTAGACCCATCCAAAGTATCCACCTCTCTGGGATCTAAGAGTGGTAAACCAAATGGTAAGATGCCTCTCACCAACTCTAGATCTGGTGGCCTCCTAGGTGGAATGCCCCCATATAGTGAGACATCAAAATCTGAAGTGGACTGTATATATGAGTGGATTGATTTGTCCCTCCTTTCACTGCGTAATACAATCTCCTTCTTCTGTGTAGAAATCTCATGAAATAGATAACGGTGAATGCTCATCATCCCTTGATGCTGATCCTTCCTTCCTTCCCCTTCCATCTACCAAGATTCACAATCCATAATAACTTATACATGTTGCTCTGGAATTGTGCTTGGGTTACCACATGTTAGATCATTTGGAACTCCTTGCAAAGACACAAGGGCTCCTATAATGGAAGCAATGGCTCCCTTTCCACCTTCCTGTGGTGATGGATCTCCTCCTGATGGTACACTGCTATTAGCTCTTCTCTTCTCATCCTCTTCATCAATATTTGAGAATGCCTCATCATCAATGAGAGACCCTTGATCTTGGTCTTCCTTTGAAGGAGGAACCTCCATGTCTTCATCTATAGAAGAGGGCTCTTCAAGAAGTGGGGATCTTTCCCTTGGCAAGGCATCATGCATTTTTTTATCCCCTTCAACAGAAATATGGATTAGAGTTGGAAAAATAGATCTCTCCAACTCATGCAAAGGTTTTGAGTTTTCGGGTTCAACAAAAGATGTTTCACATTGTTTAATATAAAATATTCTCACTAATTTCTTAGTGAACCTTGCATAAGTGTTTACATTTGCATGATAAAATGAAGTAGAACTACAAAACCACCAATCATGGACCATACCTTTTAGGTGCAGCCCTGCTACTCTAATGGCCTCATTTTCTGAAACTTGGTGAAGTTGGAAATAGGAATCTAGCTCCTTCACCCAAGATTTGGCTGTGCACTTTACTGATCCATCAAATTTATATAGAAAGATTCTACCTATCTTTCTTCTATCATGGTTGATGTATCTTATATCTTCTTTGAGTTGGAAAAACCCTTGGAAGTCCAAGTGCTCTTTGAATCTCCATGATTAAGACTCATATTCCTAAATATAGTCACTCAAGGTCTCCTCCCTTGGTGCATCTTCTTCCTCCATCCTTCTTGCAGTGAATGTGGGAAATAAACTACGTTGTGGATCTGCATGTTTGGCTGAATTTCCACACCCATTATGTGAATATCTAGGGTTTGATTCACTTTCAAACCCTCTTGGAGTTTTTCTACATCTCTCCCCTTTCATCTCCTTGAGATCTTCCTTGATATTTTGCACCGTTTGGAGAAGAAGCTGGAGATCCTCTCTTCCTTCATTTCTCCAAATAATGGAGTCATGCATTTGTTTCTTTTGTACAACTTCTCTTTTCTATGAGAAGCTTCTCCTCCTAATGGCATAGTGTCTTGAATGCACAGGCTGAGCCAAGATTATGCTTTGATACCACTGTAATATTCCCAAATGGAAATAGCAGCAATACAAGACATAATAATGTAAAACACAACAAATATGAACATGAAATAAGAGGGATCAATATGCAGCCATCATTTTATTAATATATCAGCAACAATATACAAAAATATCTTGAGGGTCAAGCCACTCAAGCAATAAGAACAAGCCTCCAATGATCAGAACAATCAGCACATGAGTTGTTGCAACTGTATAGAATGTTGGAGAGCAGTGACATCACTATATATATCAGTGTAGCTACTGCTGTAAACATACATAAATGAAATATGGTTAATAGAAAAAACTAAATTCCCAGAAAGAAGATGTGAGCTCTAATACATGATTTCTAGCCAACCTGGAAAATATTGCTAGAAATGCCAAGAAATGTACAAGGTGAAAAACAACCCTGGGGTTTATATGCCACTGCAAACTGGATCTGATATGGGATGAGGCTATAACAGATCTAAAATGTTGATGTCCTCCTCCAATGGTATTTCTAAATAGAAGTTTGATCCCTCTACTTATAAATAGACCCTCCTGATGAGCTCAATGAACCCTCCCAGCAACTGCCTCGAAAAATAACATAGTTCTGGTGACTACACTGTGAGGGATGGTAGATGGTTGGCATGATGCCAAAGAAGTAAAAATATGCCCAAGATCCTTCCTTGCTGATCCTCCAATGGATAGGCTACCTCTCCATTGAAAAACAAGCCCAAAAATGGCTCTATGTGATCCTCCTTTGCTACACCCTGCAACACAACCCAGCTCTAAATAGAAACTGCATTGTAGCTAAAGGAGGTAGCTTGGCCAGAATTATAGAATGAGGAAATGCAACCCAAAGAAACTCTCCTTCCCTGAGGATGAGGTAGGGATTCCCTATCAGGAACACCCTTGTGCTAAACAACACAACAACCCTACCAAACAGCAAAGGAATGCAAAGTCTAAACAAACCAATATCAAATAATAATCTAAACATCCATAAAAATGGTTGCCATCTCCTCCATATATAGTGTGTGAGCCTTATCACATTGGGTCCCATCCACAAATTCCATCAAGCTCATGCAATTTTTACTCCACTAAAACTGTGTTTTCTCCTCATGAATTCCACTCCTCCATGACAGTGTTGTTGACTTAGTCAAAGTTGACCCATTAAACATGCATTCCCTCAAATTCACACGCAAAGGTGCTTAATCCAGCTGCGTATTCTTCCTCCTTTCACATTAGGGGTGTTATCATTCCCTCAAAAGAGCTTTATGGGCCTTCCTACCCACTTATTCACCTACTTAGTGATAAAACAAACTATAATATTCCATTTAGAGGAAGGCTAAATTTTTGTAATATTACAACTTCCTCAAGACATAATTTAGATGTCTCATGTGTTCTTATTTAGATTTGTTGTAAATTAATATATCATCCAGATATACAATTACAAATTTACCAATAAATTCCTTCAGTACTTCATTCATAAGCCTCATAAATGTACTGGGAGCATTTGATAATCCAAACGACATTACCATCCATTCATACAATCCTTCATTTGTTTCAATGGTTGTTTTCCATTCATCTCCTTCCCTTATCCTAATTTGATGATAGCCACTCTTTAAATCCATTTTTTTAAAATATCTTGCCCCAGTTAAACAATCCATCAAATCTTCAATTCTGGGCAAAGGAAAGCTATACCTGATTGTTATTTTGTTGATTGCTCTTGAATCAGTGCACATTCTCTAGCCTCCATATTTTTTTGGACTCAACACTGTTGGCACTGCACAAGGACTCAAACTTTATCTAATCAGTTCTTTATCTAACAGCTCCTATACCTGCTTCTTGATTTCTTCATTTTCTGTAGGAGTCATCCTGTATGCTGCTTTATTTGGAAAATTTCCTCCTGGAATCCAATCTATATTATGGATTATCTTTCTAATAGGTGGTAATTCATCAGGAAAATCATCTACAATGATATCATAGCAATTTTCCATCATCTCTTGAATTTCAATTGGTAAATCAGAAATTTTAGTGGAAGTAATTACTACCTTGGGTTTGCAAATTAATGCAAATTTTACCTCGTAATATTCAATCTGCTTCAGATATTCTTTTCCACTCAGTAATAAAGCTTTCTGATCAGGTTTTCTTTTTGATGCATCATCTTCTTCTATCGGCAACAATGTATGATTGACACCATCTTTACAAAACTTGTATGTGTTCTTTTTCCCATCATGCATAGCTCCTCTATCATATTGCCACGGTCTACCTAGCAATAAGTGACATACGTCCATAGGCATCACATCACATATAATTTTGTCTTTGTAGCTGCCCAACTAAAATTCCACTTCACACTGTTCATTCACTAACAACTAATTTCCTTTCTGAAGCCATGACACCTTGTAAGGTGTTGGATGTTTCTTTGTCTTCAATTTCAATTTCTCTACCACTTCTGTAGAAACTAAATTATCAGTGTTGCCACTATCAATTACCATTTGACGAAATTTTCCTTGAACTTTGCACACACTTCTAAACAAATTTTTTCTCTATGTTGGTTCAACAACTTCCTTTGTTGGTTTTAACAAAACTTTGTTAACTACCAAAGGTTCTCCTTTCTCTAGTGTATTTTCTGTTTTTGGCACTTTTTCTGCTTCTGATATTTTTGCTGCTTCTTATTCATTTTGAGAAAAAATTACATTTCTCTGATTTGTCCCCACATTCTCTGGACATTCAAAAGGTCTGTGTCCAAGTTTATTACATCTTTAACATCTAATTTCTCTTCCTCCTCCTCTGCCTCCTCTTGCTCTAGAAAAACTCCTTATGTGACTTGCATCACCTTCTGTGGGTGTTTTCAGCACTCAAAATGAACCTCAAGGCTGAGAAGAGGCAACTCTAAGGTAACCACAGACCAAGCTTTCGATCTGGCATCTAGCCCTGCCAGACCAGAGAGGGTTCTCTCTTGGCCAACAAAAAGTGGCTGCAATAACTGAATCTTAGGCTAGCTATGAAGAATAAGGATTTGGTTGAAAATTGTGGGTTGAAAACAGCAAGAGAAGGGACTATTGGGCTATGAATTTGGGGCTAGTTTTTTCTGGGAAACTTGGGGCAAAGTAAGTGCAATGTACAGCCAAATTAAAGATGTAATGAGAGAATAAAAGAGGGAAAATACCATTTCCCTGTAGGCATCAATCAGGGGATGGATCTACAATGACAACTTTAGAATAAAGAGAAGCACCAGGTTACTCAACAGAGCATCTAACAGAGGATGGATTCTGAAAAGATAACCACTACATCAAACAACATAATCATTGTGAAAGGAGAATCGTGTGTGGATGGATTCCTAACACTTCCCTTAGATAATGTTGTAACCAAATTAGCAGAAAAAAAAAAAAAAAAAACAAAAAAAAAAAAAAAAAAACCATGGAAATGAATTTACAAGAAAAGCATGCTACACATTAAACACCATGATGAATCCCAAATTTAAAGAGCAGAAAAAAGCTTTATTAAAATAATATTCAAAGAAAACTTTATACAGTCCAATAGCAGCCTCACTCTGCTGCAAAAATCCAACCCTTACACTCTGAAATTCATTAAATATATACAATTTTCTCATCCCTGTAATAAGGGAATTGAGCTCAACCATCTTCTTCAAAATAGAATCAGTTACATTAAATTTGGACCGAATTTCTGAAATTAGGTGTCAAATATGAACTCGTATCTCCTGAACCATAGCACCTGTTACAAAATTGAAAGGGGTTGTTGTAGATAAGGTCATGTTAGAGAAAAACCTCTCTCAAAGTTTGGAAATTCATTTCCAGTTTCTTGGAATGTGTGCCACAAACCATCTCTAAAACAGAAAATCATTAAAAATTTAAATCTGTAAAAATGAGCTGTAAAGATCTAGTCAAATATTCCAATTCACAACACCTGTGAATAAAATGAGAGATATTTTTGTTACATGGCTCATGGTTAACAAAAACATATTTGGGTTTCTCAAAATTACTTTCCATATATTGTAACATGGCACCGCACTAAAATGACTAAAACAGAAAAAAAAAAAATTTGTTTTAATGTAGCCTTAAAATATCACTGCATATCTCCCACATAGTAACATTTGTGCATAAAATGAAGGAGGTTTTTGTTATTTGGTATGTGATGGACAAAAACCTCTTTTACTTTTGTAAAATTCCTGTCCAAACTGATTTTGTAGTAAAATTTTCCCTGTGTGCAGCAATTGACCTCAAAACATGCATAACCAAGAATCAATCATTCATTTTGATCATATCTTCTGATCCAGAAACTGGTTACAGGAGTGTGATATACCATTGGAAATATTTTTCTGAGATCCTTCTGATGGAAACATTTAAAATATGTTTTTCACTGAAGATCATGTGAAAAATATCTAACAAAACCAGACATAGTAAGAGTCCATTTTGATCCCTGGTGATAGGATGCGAAGACTGGAACTAACATCAGCCTTATTGGGGATGGAAGCTCCTTGGAGGTGTCAATAACACCATAGACCAAGTGCCTCATCCATTGGGAAATACAGTCAACAAACCTCTGTAAACCCAAAACACTCATACCAATCCAAAAACATATACATAATGCAATATGTACATAAACCAATACCGGAAGTTGAAATGCTGCCTTGGGCAGCTTATTTATGCACAAACCTACCCTAATTTGTAGCAAAATTGATAGATCAAGTAATTTTGTAATGCTAGACCAACCAATCAAGTAACTGTGACAAGGATGCTACTTGGAAGTGCTTGAAACAGGACACAACTGGAAATGCCGATAGCCATACATGCAGAAAAGGAGTCTGGCTGTATAAAAGGAAATCAGGCTTGTTATTCAAACTGAATTTTTTTTCCATATATGCCACAACAGGATCAAAGAAACCAGACTTTGTTTGCTGGCCCAACTCCTCAATACATGCTTCTAGCTGCGAATTATTAATGCAAACATCCAAGGGTAGCCTTACCTTTCCTTCCTTCTGCTGGAAAAGGTCCCCAAAGAATAGGAATTGACAGTCCAAATACTAGGACTGTATTTGGGTCTCCAATTCAGTTAGATCTTCTTCAATTTTGATGGAAAGCTCTTGCAAAAATTTGAGCTTAACTTCATGGCTACATCGACAAGACTTCAAATAAGAAGAAAGAGATGAAGCAAATTTCTCATCTACCTCATCATCTATGCACATATCTTCCCATTCTATAAAGCCTTGAATAGAGGGTACCTCTATTTTGAATTCTTCCTCTTTCTCCATCCATGTTTCCAGAAAGATACGCCACAACTCTACAAATGACTTAATAGATCTGATACGACAATTTTCAATCCATTGTCTACATTTTCCTTGAAAGGAATCATAGAACAATATGATAAAAACATCCTCTTTTTTTACTCTAAGAGATTATACAAATGTTTTAAAATTTGCTACATGTTCAAGAGTCAAAGCCAGATCTTCCCCATTGAATTTAGGGCCATTACTCAAAATATATGCATCCTTTGATAATTGATTAGGAAAACCAGGAAGATTAGAAAAATCAATACATGAATACCTTGAACAAATAGAAGCAACAGTTGAGTCCTTCATTTAGCCAGTGGAGCCACCATTAATACTTTGAAACTCGGGATTTCGAACAATGGATTCACCAGGTAGATGATCTCAGCCTTCATATGTGTTTGACTATTGTCCACCATCAGCAATCAGATCTACAACTTGAACAATATTTCCCGGAGAAGATTTGTCACCTCCTGCCTGGTAACAACGCCAAAATGTTAGCACTCAGAATAAACCTCAAGGCTGAGAAGAAGCAACTCTGAGGTAACCACAAACCAAGCTTTCGATCTGGCATTTAGCCCTACCAGACCAGAGAGGTCTCTCTCTTGGCGAACAAAACGTGGCTACAATAACTAAATCTTAGGCTAGATATGAAGAATAAGGATTTTGTTGAAAATTGTGGGTTGAAAACAGCAAGAGAAGGGACTATTGGGCTATGAATTTGGGGCTAGTTTCTGCCGGAAAACTTGGGGCAAAGTAAGCGCAATGTATAGCCAGATTAAAGATGTAATGAGAGAAGAAAAGAGGGAAAATATTGTTGCCCTGTACGCATCAATCAGGGGATGGATCTACAGTGACAACTTTAGAAGAAAGAGAAGCACCGAGTTACTCAATAGAGCATCTAATAGAGGATGGATTATGAAAAGATAACCACTACATCAAACAACATAATAATTGTGAAATGAGAATCGTGCGTGGATGGATTCCTAACACTTCCCTTAGATAATGTTGTAACCAAATTAGCAGAAAAAATAAATCATGGAAATGGATTTACAAGACAAGCATGCTACACATTAAACACCGTGATGAATCCCAAATTTAAAGAGCAGAAAAAAGCTTTATTAAAATAATATTCAAAGAAAAATTTACACAGTCCAATAGCAGCCTCACTCTGCTACAAAAATCCAACCCTTAGACTCTGAAATTCATAAAATATATACAATTTTCTCATCCCTGTAATAAGGGAATTGAGCTCAACCATCTTCTTCAAAATAGAATCAGTTACATTAAATTTGGACCGAATTTCTGAAATTAGGTGTCAAATATGAACTCGTATCTCTAGAACCATAGCACCTGTTACAAAACTGAAAGAGGTTGTTGTAGAAAAGGTCATTTTGGAGAAAAACCTCTCTCAAATTTTTGAAATTCATTTCCAGTTTCTCAGAATCTGTGCCACAAACCATCTCTAAAACAGAAAATCATTAAAAATTTAAATCTGTAAAAATGAGCTGTAAAGATCTAGTCAAACATTCCAATTCACGACACCTGTGAATAAACTGAGAGATTTTTTTGTTATATGGCTCATTTTTAACAAAAAAATCTTTGGGTTTCTCAAAATTACTTTCCATATATTGTAACATGGCACCACACTAAAATGACTAAAAAAGTAAAATAACTACAAAATTTGTTTTGTTTTAATGTAGGCTTCAAATATCACTGCATACCTCCCACATAGTAACATTTATGCATAAAATGAAGGAGGTTTTTGTTATTTGGTATGTGATGGACAAAAAACTCTTTTACTTTTGTAAAATTCCTGTCCAAACTGATTTTGTAGTAAAATTGTCCCTGTGTGCAGCAACTGACCTCAAAACATGCATAACCAAGAATCAATCACTCATTTCGATCATATCTTCTGATCCAGAAACCAGTTACAGGAGTGTGATATACCGTTGGAAATATTTTTCTGAGCTCCTTCTGATGGAAACATTTAAAATATTTTTTTCACTGAATATCATGTGAAAAAGATCTAACAAAACCGGACATAGTAAGAGCCCATTTTGATCCCTGGTGATAAGCTGCGAAGACTGGAACTAACATCGGCCTTATTGGGGATGGCAGCTCCTTGAAGGTGTTAAGAACACCATAGACCAAGTGCCTCATCCATTGGGAAATATGGTTAGCAAACCTCTATAAACCCAAAAAACTCATACCAATCCAAAAACATATACATAATGCAATATGTACATAAACCAATACCGGAAGTTGAAATGCTGCTTTGGGCAGCTTATTTATGCACAAACCTACCCTAATTTGTATCAAAATTGATAGATCAAGTAATTTTGTAATGCCAGACCAACCAATCAAGTAACTGTGACAAGGATGCTACTTGGAAGTGCTTGAACCAGGACACAACTGGAAATGTTGACAGCCATAAAGGAGTCTAGCTATATAAAAGGAAATCTGGCTTGTTATTCAAACTGAATTTTTTTTCCATATATGCTACAACAGGATCAAAGAAACCAGACTCTATTTGCTGGCCCAACTCCTCAATACATGCTTCCAGCTGCAAATTATTAATGCAAACATCCAAGGGTAGCCTTACCTTTCCTTCCTTCTGCTGGAAAAGGTCCCCAAAGAATAGGACTTGATAGTCCAAATCCCGGGACTATATTTGAGTCTCCGATTCAGTTATATCTTCTTCAATTTTTATGGAAAACTCTTGCAAAAATTTGAGCTTAACTTCATGGCTACATCGACAAGACTTCAAATAAGAAGAAAGAGATGAAGCAAAGTTCTCATCTACCTCATCATCTGTGCACATATCTTCCCATTCTATAAAGCCTTGAATAGAGGGCACCTCTATTTTGAATTCTTCCTCTTTCTCCATCCATGTTTCCAGAAAGATACGGCACAACTCTACAAATGACTTAATAGATCTGATAGGAAAATTTTCAATCCATTGTCTACATTTTCCTTGAAAGGAATCATAGAACAATATGATAAAAGCATCCTCTTTTTTTACTCTAAGAGATTCTACAAATGTTTTAAAATTTGCTACATGTTCAAGAGTCAAAGCCAAATCTTCCCCATTGAATTTAGGGCCATTACTTAAAATATATGCATCCTTTGGTAATTGATTAGGAAAACCAGGAAGATTAGAAAAATCAATACATGAATACCTTGAACAAATAGAAGCAACAATTGAGTCCTTGATTTAGCCAGTGGAGCCACCATTAATACTTTGAATCTCAGGATTTCGAACAATGGAGTCACCAGGTAGATGATTTCAGCCTTCATATGTGTTTGACTACTGTCCACCATCAGCAATTAGATCTACAACTTGAACAATATTTCCCGGAGAAGATCTGTCACCTCGTCCCCAGGAACGGCGCCAAAATGTTAGCACTCAGAATGAACCTCAAGGCTGAGAAGAGGCAACTCTGAGGTAGCCACAGACCAAGCTTTCGATCTGGCATCTAGCCCGACCAGACCAGAGAGGGCTCTCTCTTGGCCAACAAAACGTGGCTGAAATAACTAAATCTTAGGCTAGCTATGAAGAATAAGGATTTGGTTGAAAATTGTGGGTTGAAAATAGCAAGAGAAGGGACTATTGGGCTATGAATTTGGGGCTAGTTTCTACTGGAAAACTTGGGGAAAAGTAAGCGCAATGTATAGCTAGATTAAATATGTAATGAGAGAAGAAAAGAGGGAAAATACTGCTGCCCTGTAGGCATCAATCAGGGGATGGATCTATATTGACAACTTTAGAAGAAAGAGAAGCACCGAGTTACTCAACAGAGCATCTAACAGAGGATGGATTCTGAAAAGATAGCCACTGCATCAAACAACATAATCATTGTCAAAGGAGCATCATGCATGGATGGATTCCTAAAAATTCCCTTAGAGAATGTTGTAACCAAATTAGCAGAAAAAACAAAGCATGGAAATGAATTTACAAGAAAAGCATGCTACACATTAAACACCGTGATGAATCCCAAATTTAAAGAGCAGAAAAAAGTTTTATTAAAATAATATTCAAAGAAAAATTTACACAGTCCAATAGCAGCCTCACTCTGCTACAAAAATCCAACCCTTACACTCTAAAATTCGTAAAATATATACAATTTTCTCATCCCTGTAATAAGGGAATTGAGCTCAACCATCTTCTTCAAAATAGAATCAGTTACATTAAATTTGGACTGAATTTCTGAAATTAGGTGTCAAATATGAACTCGTATCTCCTGAACCATAGCACCTGTTACAAAACGGAAAGATTTTTTTGTAGATAAGGTCAGTTTAGAGAAAAACCTCTCTCAAATTTTGGAAATTCATTTCCAGTTTCTCGGAATCTGTGCCACAAAATCATCTCTAAAACAGAAAATCATTAAAAATTTAAATCTGTAAAAATGAGCTGTAAAGATCTAGTCAAATAATTCAATTCACGACACCTGTGAATAAACTGATAGAGGTTTTTGTTATATGGCTTGTGGTTAACAAAAAATTCTTTGGGTTTCTCAAAATTACTTTCTATAGATTGTAACATGGCACCGGACTAAAATGACTTAAACAATAAAATAACTGCAAAATTTGTTTTGTTTTAATGTAGGCTTCAAATATCACTGCATATCTCCCACATAGTAACATTTGTGCATAAAATGAAGGAGGTTTTTGTTATTTGGTATGTGATGGACAAAAACCTCTTTTACTTTTTTAAAATTCCTATCCAAACTGATTTTGTAGTAAACTTGTCCCTGTGTGCAGCAACTAACTTCAAAACATGTATAACCAAGAATCAATCATTCATTTCGATCATATCTTCTGATCCAGAAACCGGTCACAGGAGTGTGGTATACCGTTGGAAATATTTTTCGGAGCTCCTTCTAATGGAAACATTTAAAATATTTTTTTCACTGAAGATCGTGTGAAAAACATCTAACAAAACTAGACATAGTAAGAGCCCATTTTGATCCCTGGTGATAGGCTGCGAAGAATGGAACTAATAGGTGTATGTTGATTTGAGTTGTTGCTAGCTCCTTCTCTAGGTGTTATAGATCTTCCTCTACCACCTTGATTTCCTTTTCCTCGAAAATTGCTTCTTCCTCTGGCATATTTCTTTCTTATGAGTTTTTCTTCAGCCTTCAAGGCCATCTAATAAGCCTCTTCCACTGTTTTAGGAGACAACAAACTTATCTCATCTTGTATCTCCATTTTGAGACCATTTATATATCTTGAAATCTTCTCTGTTGTATCTTGAATTTATCTTTCTCTTAAGCTCACTGTGTAAAATTCTTCTATGTATTCTTTGACTGTCATTGACCTCTGTCTAAGATTCTGCATTTTTCTAAATAATGAAAGTTGATAATCACTTGGAAAAAACTTACCTCTCAACTTTTCCACCATCCTGTTCCAATTATTTATTGGTTGCTTACCAAGTCTCCTTATTTCTGCCTGCACTCCATCCCACCAAAGTGATGCATGTCCTTTCAATTTTGTGACAACAAATTTCACTCTTTTTCCTTCATCCATTTCTTCATAATCAAAGAGCTTATCGATGTCATTAGCCCAATCTATTAATTCCTCTGGGTTAAAGCCTCCTGTAAAAACTGAAACTTCAATTCTGGGTTTAGATGTGGATCCCAACACTGATTTAAAAAATCTCATTTCAGGAGTAACTTCTGCAGGTTCTCCCTCTTCTTCAGATTCAACTTCAGGCTCACTGACATCCCCAGCATCTACATCTCTTTGATTTCCCATTTCCATTGCTTCTAATCTAGCTTGCATCTATTTAATAACTTTCATCACTTCATCATTTGCAACTGATCTTCCTCTTCTTCGACCAGCACCACCTCCTCTTCCAACTCTATAAGCCATGTTGGATTTCTTTTCCTAATCCTTGAGATCTTTCTCAATGTCTAAAGGCTGCTCTGATACCACTAATGGTGGTCTGGATGCAAGAGTCAACGATAAACTTTCAAATTTTGAGATATTTCTTCAAGTTCTAGTGCAACTTCTTCTTTATTTTCCTTATGATTATTTGTCATCGAACTTCAATTTTACTTACACAAAATCCAAATTTCGTTTAAAACCTGATTCATAACATTTTCATAAATGACGGAATCACAATTGTATAGATTAAAAGAAATGCCACAAAAGTGGAAAAAACCATAGAAAATAGTTTTAAATTTCACTTAGTGATGGATTTCAACTTGTATTAAACCCATCCTATAAAACTATCACATCCAAAGACAACATGAAACCATGCGCATCTAATAATGCGATATTCGTTGGATCAAACAATTCAATGTGAATGTCGTCAGATTAAATGAACTGTTGGGAACTGAACTCAAATTATCAAATCGAATTTATAATTTATCGAGTCCAATTGAACTGCTAAATCTCATGCAACTTAAAATGCGATTTCCGTTGAATTGCAATCGGACAGTGGTGATTTTCATTGGCTCAATATGCATTATAGTGTTCCCAATTCTTAATTCCATCAGATTTAACACTAGTAGCAGATCCAAAAAAATAGCAAGTTCTTTTTATTGCAAATAACAAAATTTAATATCCCAAAATAGGGAAAATAAGCAGTATTGGGAATATCTTAAGATATTCCAAAAATAAACCTCTTAGAAATGCATTCACAGAAAAATGCATTTTCAGAAATTTAAGCAATAGAAATGAAAATCATCACTTGGATCCCATAAATAAATCCATCTAGCATCTAATTCCAAGAGGATATCAGAAATAAATGAAACTAGGTGAGGTAAACAGACCTCCCACACTAGTGTAGCTGAAAATGACCCAAAAACCCCAAACACTGCTACTCATAAATTATGCAGAAAAGGAACAACGTATTTTTAAGAGAGGGTTTCAACTTAGAAAAAAGGATAACAAGTATATCTACTCATATATTGATAAATGGTGCTTAAGAACTGAGATTTAGTCCCCTTATACAAAATACAAGAAAACCTGGCAAGGGTTTCTTGTCAAACACTCTACATACAAATGTGATCTTCATAAAATTACTGAATAATCACTGCAAAACTAAAGCATAAGAGTTCAAAAGGCTGAAATATGTCTAATATGATGTATATCCCTCAAGTTCTCCCTCCCATGAAAGGTTGAACCCCTCAATCACAAGAAAACCATTGCAACGGAGCCACTAGACCAACTACTGAAGATGCCTCCAAAATAATGCATTCCCTAGATAGAACAGCTCTAGGAATGTTGGGGAAATGTGTGGTATACTACCACATATCTTAAATGAGTGCTATACCTCTCCAAACAGGTCCCTCAAGTGAAGGAAACCTTCCTCCAATGAGAAACTAGCTCAGAAATCGGGATTCCAATCCCTTCCACTACTACACCCAGCAACACTGCACAATCACCTGTAGAAACTGCGCTAATGAAGTAGGCTAAAGCTTGGCCTAAAAACCTGATGTGGAATGATGAATTCAAACTCTCCCAAGAGGCTCCTCAAGGGAAGAGGTGGGATTCCCGCTCGGGAACACCCGGTGCTAAACAACACTACAACCCTGCTAAGCAGCAAAGGAGGAAAAAAGTCTGAGAAGACAAAATAAAAATCTAAAACATGAAGAATAATGCTGAAATCCTCTTCCTTAAATAAAACATGAGTTTTCTTACCCTTGGCCCCACTCAATTATTTCATCTCCATCCAAATATTCATCTCCCTCCAAAACTGTGTCATTCCTTCTTTGATTCTTGCTCCTCCACAACTGCGATGTTGACTTAGTCAAAGTGGATGAATCAACTTGATAATATCCCAGTTCACACATGGAAGTGTTTTATTAAGCTGCAAAGTGTGTCTCCTTTCACACTTGAGGTGTTTTTTATTCCTCCTTAGGAGACTTAAGGGCTTTTCTACCCATTTATTCACTGGCTAAAGGTACTGCTAACTTTAATGTTCCATTTAGCTTTGAGGCTAAAATTTGGGAACATTACAGTCCTCCCCTCCAAAATATTTTCTTGTCCTCAAGAAAATGCATAGGGAAAGAAAAATTTTCCCTCCTCCTCATGTGGCCTCCCATCAATGGCCTCCATCACTGCATCAAGATGATCTGCAATAAAACTGTCATCCCACATTTCCTCCCAAGTGTGCAAAACCAAATGGCGCACATCAATAAAAGGTGGAAAGTGTGAATGGAAACTTGTTTGTTGTCTCATGGCCTCCACCAAGTAGGAGTGATGAAAAACATGGTGAATGAGTGACTCCCTCACCCATGCTATCATCCAAATGAAATGAGCCATCCTAGGTAGCTCATCAAGAGAATCATCAACCTTGGTTTTATACAATGTGTTGGGGCTGCATGGAGAGATTGTATTCTGCCATCCAATTGGTTTCTCCCTCCATTTATGGTAAAAATGGGGCTGCCTCTATCCTTGGGCTGAAATAACATGCCCTCCCAGAATGACCCAAGCTCCCCCATCAAATAATTCAGCCATGAAGTGCCTCCTCAAGTTCCTCATGTGATTCGTCTCACAAGAAGGGAAAAAGTGTGATGTGGCAATCATGGTTTTCCCATGGTTCCTCCTAAAATTTACAGCATGTATAGTGGGGAGAATCATGATCCCATTGGGCATCTTCAATCTCAAGCCCACTCTCCAAACAAAGCTCCCCATGAACATAAACATATCAGCAATATATGGAAGCAAAGTACAATGAGAACAAGTTGCCAAGTGACAACCGGAAAGTGAATCATAGTTCCACTCATGGAACCAGCGTAGTGCATCCCTTGCCTACATCAAAATAAGAAATAAAAAGTGCTTTACCAGCCACTTGTTTGTTGCCACAATCATCTCATAAGATGAAAACATGAAGTTACAATATGGTGTCAATGGTGCACACCAAGAATCATGTGGCTTCCCCCACAGACCACCAAAACGATAACCAAAATCAATGCTACAAGTAGCTTCAAGTACATCATCATACAATATGAAAGAAGTGATAATTCTTCTTGATACATCATGCTGCTCAAACAAGGAAAATAAGTACAATACAAAATGTGAAATTATACCTCCTCCATCATGTACTTGAGATCTTGAGCTGAAATGGCTCAACTGGAATCTCTCCCTCATCTCCAATGAGTAGGAAAGTGGTTGTGACCCCCTATCCATCACCATCCAAGCCATGCATCTCTCCATATGCTGAAGTATGTCATTCTGGATGCCCTCCCAAATGAACTCCTCTTCCAAAGAAATGTATGCATCATAATGCATGGAAATGAAGTCCTAATGTGCTGCAAGTAGCAACTTCTCCTTGAGACTAGAAGTTTTAGTCAAGAAGACTCTACCATGTGAATAGATGACCATATCATCCACCATATACACATCATCTCTATCCTATTCATTGAGGATCATGCATGCACCAAGATCCTTGGAGTACTCTACTAAGAGCTGAGATCTCAAATAAGGATCAATCCTCCCAAGAGACAGTGCTGGTGGTCTGGCATGTGAAGCTCCCCTCATGTTGCTGCCTACTACTTTGAAATCCCCCATGCCAAATTTCTCCTCCAAATCCTTCACCTCTCCAAAATCCAAGAGTGGTGAATCCAAAGACAAGATGTCTTTCATCAATGCTAGATATGGTGGCCTCCCAGGTGAAATGCCTCCATGTAGTGAGACATTAATGTCAAGAGTAGACTGTACATATGGTTGGGCAACCTTGCCCTTGCCTTCATAGTGCAATATAGTCTGCCTCCTCTTTGCATCAGCTCTATAAAATAGAGAAGGGTGCGTGCCTCTCATCACACAATGCTGCTCTCCCTTCCTACCCCCTCCTTCCAGCTGCAATTCTGCACAATCATGTTGCTCACTGATTGTGCTTGGACCTCCATGTATGAGATCCTAGGTAACTTCTTGTAAGGATACAATAATCCCTCCTGTTGGAGCATGTGCCCCTTCTCCCTCTGCATGAGGTACTAGATATGCTCTAGATGTGACAACACTGTTGCCTTCATCTTCATCAATGAGTATAGGAAACATCTCAATAGTTGGATCCTCCTGTGAAAAAGAGATCCCCATGCCCTCTTGTTTATGAATATGAACTAGAGGTCTTGCTTTCAGAAATGTGTAATGCAAGAGGTTAGCTTCTCCCATGGTTTTCTGAAGTGGAGTTTCCTCCATCACATGCAAGGGTTTTGTTCTCTCAAGTTTTCCTTGCTCATGTGTCTTAGGAAGTTTTTCACCAAACATTTCCACCAATGTTTCTATGAATCTTGCATAGGAGGAAGTGTGTGCATTCTTTAAAGAACAAGATTCAAAAATCCACCATGCATGGGCCTTACCTCTGAAATGCAGCGCTGCAACTCTGATGGCTTCATCTTCAGAAATATGGTGCTGCTGAAAATAGGAGTCTAGCTCCTTCACCTAAGCTCCAGCTGAACATGTAGGTGATCCAGAAAAACTAGATAGAAGAAATCTACCCACATCCTACTGCTGGCCCTTCTCCACTTGGATCTTTCAAAACTCTGGGAATTCAATAGGATCTCTAAATCTCTCGGTTTGAGATTCATACTCCTGCAACAAATCACTAAGAGTCATCCTCTTAGGAATTCTTCCTCCTTTCATCCATCTCAAGATAGACCTAGGCACTTGACTGTGTTGTGCATCATGGTGTGTAGCTGCATGCTCACACTCACCATGTGAAAATCTAGATTTAGCTCTAGATCCAAACTCCTTTGGATATCCCATCTCCAATCTCATTTTCTTCAGCTCTCCTTGAAAGCTCTGCATAGATTTTGGAAGAAGCTTTGTAAGCTTGTCTTCCTTTCTCTCTTCACATACTGAAGCACTCTCCTTTCTGTCCATCTCTCCTAAAAGTGTAATGGCCTGAGATCCATAGGATAAGCCAATATTGAAGCTCTGATACCACTATAATATCCCAAAATAGGGAAAATAAGCAGTATTAGGAATATCTTAAGATATTCCAAAAATAGACTGCTCAGCAATGCATTCACAGAAAAATGAATTTTCATAAATGTAAGCCATGGAAATGAAAATAATCACTCAGATCCCATAGATACATCCATCTAGCATATAATTCCAAGAGGAGATCAGAAATAAATGAAACTAGGTGAGGTAAACAGACCTCCCACACTAGTGTAGCTGAAAATGACCCAAAAACCCCAAACACTGCTACTCAGAAATTATGCAGAAAAGGAACAACACAGTTTTAAGAGAGGGTTTCAACTTAGAAAATAGTACAACAATTATATCTACTCATATATTGATAAATGGTGCTTAATAACTAATATCTAGTCTTCTTATAAAAAATACAAGAGAACCTGACAAGGGTTTCTTGTCAAACACTCTACATACAAATGTGATCTTCAGAAAATTACTGAATAATCAATGCAAAACTGAAGCATAAGAGTGTAGAAGGCTAAAATATGTCTGATCTGATGTATATCCCTCAAGAGCTCCCTCCCATGAAAGGTTGAACCTCTCAATCACAAGAAAACCACTACAATGGAGCCACTAGACCAACTACTGAAGCTGCCTCCAAAATAGCACATTCCCTAGCTGGAACAGTGCTAGGAATGTTGGGGAAATGTGTGGTAGCATACCACAGATCTGAAATGAGCACTAGACCTCTCCAAACAGGTCCCTCAAGTGAAGGAAACCTTCCTCCAATGAGAAACTAGCTCAGAAACTAGGATTCCAATCCCTTCCACTGCTGCACCCAGCAACACTGCATAATCACCTGCAGAAACTGCGTTGATGAAGTAGGATGAAGCTTGGCCTGAAAAAATAATGTGGAATGATGAATTCAAAGTCTCCCAAGAGGCTCCTCAAGGGAAGAGGTGGGATTCCCGCTTGGGAACACCCGGTGCTAAATAGCATTGCAACCCTGCTAAGCAGCAAAGGAGGCAAAAAGTCTGAGCAGACAAAATAACAATCTAAAACATGAAGAATAATGCTGCCATCCTCTTCCTTAAATAAAACATGAGTTTCATTGCCCTTGGCCCCACTCAATTAGGTCATCTCCATCCAAATATTCATCTCCCTCCTAAATTGTGTTATTCCTTCTTTGATTCCTGCTCCTCCATAACTGCGTTGTTGACTTAGTCAAAGTGGACTGAATCAACTTGATAATATCCCAGTTCATACATGGAGGTGTTTTATTAAGCTGCAAAGTGTGTCTCCTTTCACACTTGAGGTGTTTTTTATTCCTCCTTAGGAGACTTAAGGGCTTTTCTACCCATTTATTCACCGGCTAAAGGTACTGCTAACTCTAATGTTCCATTTAGCTTTATGGCTAAAATTTGGGAACATTACACAAAACTCCCAGTGAAATATTTTGGGATTTCGATGCAAGATATCTAACACATAATTTTAACGCTATATAAGAATCAGATAATATTACATTCAATGTAATTTAATCCATACAGAATTCAATTAAAATTGAATTCAAACTGGAATCAAACAAGCCCAGAAATATTTTCGAAGGAAATTAAAGCCTTTAGGATTTGACAATTACCCACACCATTACCCAACTATAGAGGAAATTGAAATTTTATTCTATTCGATTCCTATTTCCATCAAATCCTCCTCCTCTTTCAATACATTTCAACTTACATATAAATATATTGTTCACAATATCATTTCGATCCAATTCTTTGAATCGAATCTACCCAATTTTAGATAAAATCCTATTTCACGATAGCCTTCCTAAAATCCTCAACCAAAACTAAATACATCAAACTAATTACCAAAAATCCAAATCCCTAAGAAATAGTTCAAATCCTATCTATAAAAATAGAAAATTGCCAACTAAAGGAACCCACTCCTTTGCTTGTAAACTTTTTTTGTATTTTTTGAATAAAATCAAAGCCTTTTTTCTTCGAGATCTCATGCTCCTGCATCAACATGGCTAGGAGGTTCTCTTAGGTATTATTTTACTCTTTTTCGGATCTAAGGGACTATCATATGAAAAATAACTTGTAGATTTTTCTTTTAATCCCTTTTTCAAACTCTCTAAACATGAAAAAAGGACCAAGTTTTCACTGTCGGTAGACTCGTTAAAGCATCAAATAGCGACAGACTTGTCCATCATGACAAGACCGAGTTTCACCTTCGCTAGAATTGCTAAAGCATCAAATAGTGATGGATTCACCCGAAGGGTGGAATTATACATCAAGCATATGTTATCCTCGTCATGCTTTTTAAAAAATAAAGAGGTACTGATCAGACATGACTAGGGAAAATTGGAAAGGGATAAAACATTTTATGGTAGCAAGTTTCTCTTGAACATTACACTTACTCACTTCATCTCCATGATTTTTGGGTTGGGTAATCTGCTTAATGTTCTATCATATCTATGGTATATCACACCATCCATCACTTCGGTTTTGGGTCAAATGCTTCCAATTCATTCAGTGTCGCCGATATGTTCAAGAGAAGTCACTCAGCTATTCCTCATCCTTTGCAATACTCATAAACCTTCATTTCATGATCGCCATCCCTGACATTGCTTCATCAGTCACATTATGTCTCTAAAATAATTACTCTTGTTTTGTGTCATTGATGGGGGAAGCATCAATGCCCTCCTATGACGAATCGCTTCATGTCGACATCAGCTCATCATCCAGGAAGTTGACTTAGAAACAACCTTTCAGTACCTTGGAGCTTGCTTACATCAACGACAGGTTTCTCCCTTCTGGTGATAGGTTAACATCATAGGCCTTTGACCAAAAGACTTTGTATGGTGTTTGAAATCAAATCATCTATTCACACCATGAATAGTGTATTGTAGTACCTTGAGAGCCATTATCATCAACAATGGTTTATCTCGCGTCTATTAATGGCTCACATCATTGGCTGGTAATCAGACAATGTATTCCCATGTTCAACTTCAGATCATATATTTTCATTTTTAGACTCATAATTTAAGTGATTGATTGAACGAGATAGAAAACTCCATATCTATTTTCATCCATCCAGGCTGCGATTTCAGGAGTAGTACCAAATCATTCATACTATGGTCTTACTCAGATGGTTATCCTATCATGGATCTATATATATAGACGACTTTATAATGTTATGATAGTTTATGTGTTGAGTATGGGATATGCCTCCCTCGAAAATTCATGTCCAAGATGAACAGATATCATGATGTAATGTATTATAATTGATGCAATTCACTGTCCGCTTGAGATCCTCCTCGTCACGTCGTAAAGAAAATCACTCAACATTATCATTTCCGACTTCATGCTTTAGGGGGCAGCTGTTACAGGTAAATATGGGCATCATCCAAAAATACATATCAATATCTATTAGGGTCTATCATACTCTAAATTAGTTTCTCCATGCCCTAAACAAGTCATCCCATTGGTGGTTTTCCTTCATGAAAGTTTCACTACTTAGATTCCAGTTGAAGTGCAACATTGAGCCATCAACGCACCCTAGATTGCAGTAACTTCTTTGCAGAGCATCTACTCCCTTGCAAGGTTTCATTGCAGAGGATCTAGGCCCACTTTAGGGTGTGGTTTTCAACTGGGAGCGAATTTTTAATTGGATTCCAGGAATCTTCCCAACCTCTAGTGGCTTCTAGAAGTTGTTCCATCTTTCACCTCATCTAATAGCTTCGAATATGGACAACATGGAGCCATTAAACCTCTTATCCTCCTATTACCATGAACAAGGAAACCTATTCATCCATTTTTAGGAAATCCATTCAATGATTCATTTATGTCAAACTACCTTCATCTACTTATAAATAGAGTACTGATCATAGTGCACAAGAGAGCAATAGTTTGTGTTAAGTAGAGTTATGCTGGTGAGATCACAGCTCTTAGAGGTATTGTGCATGTACTGTGATGTTGTTGGATTGTTGATGTTGGATGTGATGAGAATGGGACTAAAGCTAGATGAGTGACAGCGAATCCATCAACTGGTTTTACTCTTCCTTCTACTTCATAATAAAGACATTTGTTCCTTTCCTAATGCACGTGTCAATGATGTTATATGTGTATTTATGAATTTAATCGATTCAATTTGTTTAACTTGAATAGATCGTATTTCCTTTATGTTTTTTTCTATCTTATGTTTTCCATTGCAGGTATCAATCAATAGGGTTTAGTTAGATTGAGAGCAATGGAAGTGACGAAGGGAGGCGAGAAAAAGAGAACAGATTACAAGTAGGTTTTCCTCCCTTTATCTATTCATTTTAAGGAAAAGGTCAGATATATTTCTTTCTGTTGTTCTAAATGCACCACCACACTTAGGGAAAGCATACTTATCCATAGGTTTGAGTTTTTTAAAACACTTAGTGATGGTGTAATTCCCATATCGAAGCAGGTGAAGCTTGTGGTGGGCCCCAATGAGATGATCCTTATGCAAATGTAACCAAAAAATTTCGCCCACCGAGAACTTGTGTGGCACCTAATTTTGATCATGCATTGTTTGTACTTAGCATTGGCTCTATCCAATATTTCATGGACCTACTGGTGGATGTGTTGAATGCACTCAATGAAGTTGTTAGCCATGTCAACTTCAGAATGGACATGAACCGAATCTGCTTGAGTAGCTGCAAATGGTATGGCCACATCAATGGGACATAGCGGCTGGAACCCTAACCCCAACTGAAAAGGGATGTGGCCAGTTGAGTTATAGGGAGATTTATTATAGCTATGTTGAAAATAGGGGAGGCTTTCATCCCACGTGTGTGGATGCTTCGAGTTGTACATGTTCAGAATGTGTATGATCATCATGTTTATTACCTCTATTTGGCCATCAATTTTGGGGTGGAAAGTTGTTGACTTAGTGAACTTGGTATCTAGCATCGATCACAGACTTGACCAAAATGTACTTAGGAACCTGTTGTCCCAATTTTAGATAATGGACTGTGGGATCCAAAAGTGTACCCACACTCATTCAAAAAAGATCTTAGTAGTGGCTTCTGCTATGATACTCTTCTTACAGGCCACCAGAATGGCCATCTTAGAGAATCTGTCGACGACCAGGAAAACAAGTTTGTTTCCATGCTTAATATAAGGAATGCCCGACATGTAATCCATGGAGATGGATTCCCAAGGTCGACTAGGGGTAGGCAGAGGATTATATAGGATTTTCTTCTTGATGGTTGGTTTGGTAATGGTGCAGGCAGCACATGATCTGATGTACTTCCCAACATCATGTCGAAGGTTCTGCCAATAAAAATACATATGCAATATTGTCACGGTTTTCTCTACCCCGAAATGTCCAACGACCCGATTGTATTACACTTCACAAATAATCTTGGCACACTCACTTGAAGGTACACAAAGGTGTCCTAGGTGACATAAAATTGCATACTGGAGGTGATAATTTGGAACTTTCTACCCTTCCAGGAGTGTCTAGTATGTGTTGGTGAATTCTGGATCATTATTGTAAATAGTTAGATGCCCCAACATCTCGTTTATGCAAGAGTCGAGCACAGTGGTCGGCGCCATGACCAGTGGTCATCTAAGGCAGTCTGCAACATGTTTGGTGTTTTCCTTCGTGTACTTAATTTTCAAATGGAACTATTGCATTTATGTATACCATTTCCGATGGCGATCATTCTACAACTTCCCTTTGGTCTATATGAACTAGAGGGGTTAGTGGTCTATGTGGATGATTATTTCCTTCCCCATAATATAATTATTCAATTTTCAGTAGGCCTGCACAATGTAATATATCTCTCTGTCATAGGTGGAATACTTTTGTATTGTGTCTGGAAGTGTCTCACTGTAATATGCCATCGAATGCCCCTCTTGAGTAAGAACTGCACCAATCGCATAGTCAGATGCATATGTCTCAATCTCAAATGGTTATTACAGGTCTGGTAATGTGAGCATTGGTGTAGAGTAGAGGTGATGCTTCAACTCGAAAAATTCCTTTTGTTGGGATTAATACCAAAATAAATTTTCTTTCACTCCTCTCTTGGTGACTTGACTAAAAGGCCAATTGATTGAGAGAATCCTAACCTGAACTTGCAGTAGAAGTTGGAAAGACCCAAAAATCTATGGAGCTCTATTAGAGTGGTTGGAGCTAGCCAATATTGAATGACTTGTATCTTGGTTGGGTCCACATGCACACCCTGCTCATCAATTATGTGCCCCATATACTGAACCTCGGTCATAACAAAAGTGAATTTCTGCAAATTGGCACACAACTTGTGTTGCCAAGGGGTTTGGAGGACCTTTCGATTATGGTGGAGGTTATTTTCCTAACTCTGGTTGAAGATTAGGATGGCATCCAAATACACCACCAGGAATTAGTTGGTGAAGGGTCGCAATATATCTTCCATCAGCCTCATGAAGCTTACGGGGGCATTCATCAACCCGAAAGGCATGACCAACCATTCGAAAAGGCCCTCCTTGGCTTTAACGGTAGTCTTCCATAAATCAAAGAGTTTTATTGGTACCTGGTGATAGCCAGAATTCAAGTCAATCTTGCTGAAATATTTGGCCCCCTTTAGCTGGTCCAAAAAGTCATCAATTTGTGGGATTAGATACCTATTCCAGATAGTGATCTTGTTCAGTGCCCAATAGTTAATACAAAGTCTCTAGGTGTCCTCCTTCTTCTGTACTAACATGATTGAGATCCCATAGGGTGATGAACTTGGCCTGATGTGCCCTTTCTACAAAAACTCCTAAATCAGCCTCTTGATTTCTTCGTTCTTTAGAACAGAGTGTCAATAGATCGGCTCATTGGGTAGCAGCGTGCCTAGGGTCAAGTCAATTGAGTGCTTGACCTGACAGTCTAGAGGTACCTTTTTGGGTGAGGTGAATATGTCCCTGTACTCCTCCATGATATTTTTCATCTGTTGTTTCCACATGGGGGAACCATTTCTAGAGGCCATGGCCACAATATTCTTCTTTCCCTGAGGGTGAATCATAAGAAAAAAATTCTTGAAATGGGAAATGATCTTACTACATTGTTTCAAAGTGACTAAAGAAATGGTGGTAGGCAATGCCACCTCTGGTATCTTATTTCCCAAAGTAATAATAACAGTGCGAGGCCTAGAATCATACAGAGCATGTCACTTCCACAAGTATGGTTGGCCTAATAAAACATCGCAAACTTCAAGAGGAGAAACATCACACAATACCTCATTTGTAAAGGGCTTTATGTTGTAGGGAATGTGACATGGCTATCTAACGTAGAAATCTCGCCCTTAGTGAAGCCACCCAATGGTGTACAGTTGTGGGTGTGTTGTGGTGAATAAACCCAACTGCTTCATGACCTTTGCTGAAATGAGGTTCTTTTGGCTCCCACTATTGACAATGACCTGCAATAGAGAACCATTCACCCACATCTAGGAATGGAAGAGGTGCTCTCCTTCCTCTGGATCTTCGGGCTCCTCCTTCTAGACCTTAGTGGTGGCAATGGCAGAACTAGGCTCTGCATCAATAATATGCTTCGCTTTTCCATTCCCCTTGTCAGTTTTTTACTCAGAGCCGAAACATGCATCTGATTCAAAAGCCTTCATCTCAGCCACCATTGATTGTTTGGCCTGAAACTCACTTTTGTTGTGAGCGGGGCTCTTATGAAACTCACACCACTTTCCACTGTCCTTATTTTTCTTCATGGGGTTGTTATTTTCTTGTAGCTTCGGCAGGTTGTCCTGGGTCGCCTCGCCTTGGATTTTTCCTTTGTTCTATAGTTCAGGGGCGCCTTTCCCTTGCTTCAGATTTGCAGATCCAAAGTCTCGCTTCTTCTGTTTAATTTTTTTTTTCAATCTTGGAAGCATATCATTATGTTGTACCAAGCAAGGAGATGTCTAGGAACTCCATTTCCTCTTGAATGTATCTATGCAAACAACTGCCGTACTTGAGCATCAAATGTTTCTCTGAATGTTTGATACCCAACTTTGTACACAAGGTATGGCACAAATTCATCAACTTATGCACATCTATATCCATTTTTTTCTACAGCATAGTCCATTGTATTTACTTGTCATAATAGCTCCCCATAAGGTAATATTATTCCTTGATGGCATCTCGGAAATAATTCCAAGTGGGTGTGGTTGAAAACAGTGAGGGTTCTCCCTCGATCCTCTGTTCGTAGTAGATTTCCCACTAGTCCTTGACATGGGTGGTGGCTTTGAGGAGCGCAAAAGTAATATTTTCCCTATTAGAAAAATCATGAAGCAAAAATATCCTACAAACATATTTAACCATATATCTATGGTGTTTGCATCTATATGGCCTTCAAATGTGTGAATGTCAAAATTGACTTGTACCTTGTGTTATCACTCTCCCCAAATTCCCATGGCTGATAAAGCAATGGAGAAAGGTAACCAAAAACCAATATTTTGGCTAGGCGGATAGCCCTACCTAGACCAGAGAGGGCTCTCTCTATGTCACTTTTAAATAATCAATGAATGGTTGAGTACCATAGGATTTTAGGCTAGATATATATATATATATATATATATATAAACTAGAAACGAGTAATTTTTGTTGGTAATTAAGATGTTGGATAGAAATAAGAATCAGGGAAACTAAATATGATTTCAAAGATTGAATTGCCGAGAACATAGTGAGGCCAGGTAGGTAAACTATATGAGCATACTTAAATTGTCATTGTATATAGTGGTAGAAAAGGTAGGAATCTGAATGAGCATTTTACTGAATTCATTCATCAGAAGAAAGACACATTTATGAAAATATTAATAAACAGAGCATAGAAATAATGATTTATGTTTATAAACTAGTAAGATTAACATACAAAAGTTATAATGGAAATGGAATAACAGAGAGGAAAACAATGCTCAAAAGAAATACCATTGGAATCTCACAATAGTTTCTGCAACCTCTTTAATTTCATTAAAAATTAATTACAATAGATCCTCTGGAAAATATATCAGACTATCTAACACTATTCCAACCAACCAACTACCAACCTCTTTTCCTTCTATCTATCGTGTATTTATAGATTTACAATTATCTGCCAGAAAGGCTAGACTCTCGAATATCTCCACAGACAGGGACTTTATTACAATCCAAAGGAAAAGGGAGTTTATGTTTCTAATTTATTACAATAAAAAGAAAACTTTACAGAACACTCGACTGATATTTATTGATTCTAACATCATTTTGAATGTGGCAGTTTTTAGTCCTGAATTGTAGGTGAATAAGTACAGGGTCTACGGATATTATCTTAATTGCTTGAGTACCTGTTGCCGAGGTTCCTATAATGCTTCCAACTATCCCTTGAATTTTTTCGAGGTTCTTGTAATGCTTCCAACTGTCTCTTGAATGCTTCCAAACCCTTCTTCTTTAAAAAAAATGGAAACCTATTTATAATGGTGGAAAACCCAAAACCTTTTGGATAAAATGGCAGAGAAAAAGGTGGGGCCGATGATATTAACACAAAGCGAAGAATGGTTTTCAGGGGGGTATGCAAGAGGTAAGTAGTTTGAATGAAGGGGGGTGCGAAATGATGGGAGGAAGACACGTTACAGTGGGGTCATATCACAATACCACCTATTTTAGACATAAAGGGAGAAGGGGGTCAAAATAAAACAAGAGTCATTGATTAAATAAGTAAGAGGTGAGGAAGGTCTCAAGGCGGGAAAGGCCTTTTAAACTATCATAATCTCATGGAGAAAAGGGGAATAGATATCAATTGATATGGTGCACAAAATCTGCGTTTTTGGACAGGTGAGTGATGTGAGAAGGTGTGGTAGGCCTGTCACAAATTGCAAATTGGAGTTCTATTTTTTATCGCAAATAGATGAGTCAACCCTTTATCGAAAGTTGGGGAGTCAAGAGATATCACATTTCGGAGCATATAACTTTTCGCATATCAGGGATCGGGGAAATGAGGCAAGTAATATGAATGGAGGACCATAAGATTTGCGATATGCGATAGTGAAGATAACGTGGAAGGGAAGGCAGGTCCCACTATAATATCACATATCGGAAAGTTTATAGGATTCAACAATGGTTACATGTATGAGGTTTGAATATGCGATAAGTGAATTGCGATAAAATGTAAGGCAAAAAAGGGTATAAAGGTTTATTGTGGTAATGGTAAGGTTTATTGTTGTTTATATCATATATATAATATATGATATATATATATATATATATATATATATATATATATCAAACAACTTAATGTGGGGGGAGGAGCTGCTTTTTAACCATAAAAATTGACTTTTAATAGTTAAAAAGGGGTTTTGAAATAAATGAAGCACTGGACTTTGGGTTTAGGGAGAATGAAGGGTAAAGAGGTAAATGAAATGAATGGAGGCAGAAATGAAATTTTCTCACCATTACACTTGACAACAGCACTTTCTTCTTTTAACTGAACTGAGAAGGAAGACTGATTCCTTGCAGCTCTGACAGTCATGATTTCCCTTCCTATTTTCTTGACACTTGAGATAATAGAACTTTGAGGGTGATGGCATCCATGGATGAGATGATGGAGTAGCAAGTCTAACCTAGACTCTTTCAGTGACCAAAATTTTATTTGAAAACTGACTTTGAAACATAAAATGTTGACTTATAGCTTAAGAAAAGGTACTAAAAGAGAGTTATTTGATCACTAAAATACTGACACTAACATTAGCTGCAGCTGGGGATGGAATCTCCCTTAGGAGGTGTTAAGAACTCTGTAGACCAAGTAGCCTTACCATTGGGAAATGGAGTCAAAACTAGACTATGAATGACTCAAAAACTAACTTGACTAAAAGAAAATTGATAACCTTAACTGTAGACTAACTACAAACTTTACTGGAATATACTACTAAAAAAGTGATCAAAATTGAGCTTATTTACCACACCTATTATAACCTATGTATACATCACTTTGTCAAGTGAAATAGAATAGCCAATGCAACCATGTAAGTGTTTTGGTTGTTAGTTGAATTCTCTGCAAGTGCTTGCTTATGAGCAAGAAAGAAGAAAAATTGAAAGACAACTCCCATGAATATTTGTAATCAGATTGAATCTTAATGAAATAAGAAAGCATGAGCCCACCATCTAACCTCAAGAATGTTGCAAAAGGATCTTCATAGGAAAACATTTTGATTTCCAATCCATCTAACACATTATTGTTCTGCTCTAAGTGGTATGAATATGAACTTTCATCTTTATCCTTAATTTGCTGATATGACTGCAAATGTTCGGATGAACTTTGGAATGAAAGTCTTGCTGAAGAAGACAATGATGTTGACTGCCCAATCAGATTTTCATCATCTATGTTTTGAAGCTCCTTCCTAATTAATAGAGAAGAACTTTGATTGCATAAATCTTCTAAAACATCAACTATCAGATCAGGGAGAACTTGAGAAGACTGTTGCAACTTATTATTCATTGATTCAAATGAGACTACATGACTTTGTGTTTTTTGAGTGTTGGATGTCAATTCTTCAAGCATGAGAAACTCTGATTCTATCTCTGGCATATTATTTTTCTTGGATTCAAACTCCTCCAATTCATATTCTGAATCTTCCTTGAACAGAAAACATTCTTCAAGATTATTAAACATGACAACCCTATCCTCTTTATGAAACAAAATAGTGCTTGTTGTCTAATCTTCTTGCATGAAATCATCTTCACAAATTGGTTTACTCATAATAGCTTCCTATATATTTTCATCAATCTCATGATTATCATCATTTAAATTTAGATTTTCATTTTCAATATTGGAAGAATATTGACTCACACATTCTTTCTTGTGTGAACACTGGAAACCTGAATTTTCTTGGGCTGTAACATGGTTGTTCAAGAGCTGATCTATTTCATCTTCAGACAAAGGAGAGGATCGATTTTGATAGCAATTGTCATTGGCTTGCTAATTTTCATTTTCAGAATCTGAAATTTGCATTTCTCTTTCTTGATTTTAGTCTTCTTCATCTAAAGAGGAAACCTTTGATTCTTGTTGGGAAGAGAAATCATGAAGGGCTTCTATGATATCATAATCCATAAATTCTAGATCCTCATCACTACTTTCAAGATGCTGAATGAAACCCTCAAAATAATCACAACAATTTTGTACCAACAGCAAATATGGATAATGATCTTTATAATTCTCAAAAAACACTATATTAAAATGCTTTAAAGAACTATGCTAGCTGGTTTCAACCATTCATACCAAGTTCTTGCTTTGTCGTTTGGTGTAGACATAAATATCTTCATTAAGCAATCCTTAGTAAACTTAACTTTCAGTCTATGTAAATGCATATGAAACTTGATCAAATGCAAGGCAACATCATCTTTCTTTTCATCTTTGAATGTGGGAAGATAAGATAACCAATCAACATGAGGCATAGGATTTGGAAAGCCAGGGATATGAGATCGATCCATAGGATAATACCTGGCATTTCTTCTTTCAGTTGAACCCATTTTGAAAACATTGAAGTCACCAAGAATTTTTTAAATTTATTGATCTTTGAGAAGTGGATTCAATATGAACACTCTGAATTTTTAGGTTCTTTACCACTAGAGTCTCTAGGTGAATGATTCATCCTTCTTATGTCTGACCATTGTTCACTGTCAGCAATCAGAGCTAATATTTATTATTCATTCCCAGGGAATGTTTAGCAATCACTCCCTGACAACGACACCAATAATGTTATCACTCACCCCAACTTATCAGCTTGACTGATAAAGGAGTGGATAAAGGTAACCACAAACCAATCTTTTGGCTAGGCAGCTAGCGCTACCTAGACCAGAGAGGGCTCTCTCTATTTCACTTTTAAATAACCAATGAATGGTTGAGTACCATAGGATTTTAGGCTAGATATATATATATATATATATATATATATATATATATAAACTAGAAACGAGTAATTTTTTTGGTAATTGATATGTTGGATAGAAATAAGAATCAGGGAAACTAATGTTGATTTCAAATATTGAATTACCGAGAACAGAGTGAGGCCAGGTAGGTAAATTATTTGAGCATACTTAAATTTTCATTGTGTATAGTGGTAGAAAAGGTAGGAATCAGAATGATCATTTTACTGAATTCATTCATCAGAAGAAAGACACACTTATGAAAATATTAATAAACAAAGCATAGAAATAATTATTTCTGTTTATAAACTAGTAAGATTAACATGCAAAATTTATAATGGAAATGGAATAACAAAGAGGATAACAATGTCCTGAAGATGGATCCCCGTTGGGATTCGAAACGTCGACACTTTTTTTGTGATACTGTGGATAATCCGGGAATTTCTTCAGAAAAGGATAACAATGCTCAAAAGAAATACCACTGGAATCTCACAATAGTTGTTGCAACCTCTTTTATTTCATTAAAAATTATTTACAATAGCTCCTCTAAAAAATATATCAGACTATCTAACACTATTCCAACCAACCAACTACCAACCTTTTCTCCTTCTATCTACTGTGTATTTGTAGATTTACAATGATCTTCCAGAAAGGCTAGACTCTCAAATATCTCCACAGATGGGGACTTTATTACAATCCAAAGGAATAAGGAGTTTATGTTTCTAATTTATTACAATAACAAGAAAACTTTATAGAAATATCGACTGATATTTATTGATTCTAACAACATTGTGAATGTGGTAATTTTTAATCCTAAACTGTAGGTGAAGAAGTACAGGGTCTACTGATATTATCTTAACTACCTGAGTAACTGTTGCCAAGGTTCCTGTAATGCTTCCAACTGTCTCTTGAATGCTGCATGGTGCCTTGTTGAAACATACTAGTGCTGAGAGTAATGGTGGCGCGGGTTTAATGGAAATTTGTTCTAGAGGAGTTATGTCATTGTTTTCCTTATAAATAGTGAAAACCCTTTTTTCTTTAAAAAGAAATGGAAACCTCTTTATAATGGTGGAAAAACCAAAACCTTTTGGATAGAATGGCAGAGAAAAATGTGGGGCCGGTGGTATAAACACAAGGTGAATAATGGTTTTCGAGGGGTATGCAAGCGATAAGTAGTTTGACTGAAGGGGGGTGCGAAATGACGAGAGGAAGACACGTTGCAGTGGGGTAAAATCAAAATACCACCTATTTCATGCCCCCAACTGTGTTAAATCCATAATGGGAGAAGGGGGTTGAAATAAAACAAGATTCATTGATTAAAGAAGTGAGAAGTGAGGAAGATCTCAAGGCGGGAAAGGCCTTTTAAACTATCACAATCTCATTGGGAAAAGGGGAATATATATCAATTGATATGGTGAACAAAATCTACAATTTCAGAAAGGTGAGTGACATGAGTAGGTGTGGTAGGCCTGTTGCAAATCGCAATCAGGATTTCTAAGCTTTATCGCAAATCAGGGAGTCAAACCTTTATCGCAAGTCAGGGAGTCAAGACAAATCACATTTCGGAGCATATAAAGTTTCGCATATTAGGGATCAAGGAAATGAGGCAAGTAATATGAATGGAGGACCATAAGATTTGCAATATGCGATAGTGATGCTGACGTGGCAGGGAAGGTAGATCCCACTGTAATATCACATATCAGAAAGTTTGTAGGATTTGGCAATGGTTACATGTATGTGGTTTGAATATGTGATAAGAGAATTTTGATTGAAGGTAAGGAAAAAAAAGGTATAAAGGTTTTTTGCAGTAATGGTAAGGTTTATTGTAGTTTATATATATATCAAATGGCCTAATCTATGGGGCAGAGTTGCTTTTTAACTATAAAAATTTCCTTTTAATAGTTAAAAAGGGGTTTTGAAAGAAATGAAGCACTGGACTTTGGGTTTAAGGAGAAAATAAGGGTAAAGAGGTAAATGAAATGAATGAAGGCAGATGAAATTTTCTCACCATTACACTTGACAACAACATTTCCTTCTTTTAACTGCACTTAGAAGGAAAATTGGTTCCTTGCAACTCTAACAGTCATGATTTCCCTTCCTCTTTTCTTGACACTTGAGATAATAGAACTTTGAGGATGATGGAATCCATGGATGAGATGATGGAGCAGCAAGTCTGACCTGGACTCTTTCAATGACCAAAATTTTATTTGAAAATTGACTTTGAAACATAAAATTTTGACTTATAACTTAATGAAAAGCTACTAAAAGAGAGCTATTTGATCATTGAAATACTGACACTAACACCTTGAAGGGAATGGTGCCTCTAGAGTGACTTTTTTATGAATATTTGTCGCTTGTGGGAATCTGCCGAAGGATCCAGGAAAAGTTGTCCATCATCGCGCTCCTTTGTCACTCAAGGGCTTCGTCGAGCAATATTTTGAAAGTATGTCCTACTCCCTCGTCTTTATTTTCTTCCTCCATGGGAGGTCGTTGGGGCTTATGAGGCTGGTCTTGCAAAGGTTCAACTAGTTCCAGCCCTAACTCCTTAAACCCTGACCTCATTAGTGACATGCAAAGAAAATAGAGAAAGAGAAGAACACTCTGATACCACTGATACAAACTTAAATAGGAACAAAATAGAATATAGATATAACCATAAATACAGAGATGGAGCATAAATAACACTTCATTTCATTAATATCAAAGAACTGAAATATGCTTAGATACATAATGGAAGTACACTAGCTTGAGTGATGGTAGCTTATCTCTAAGAAGAGATGTGGAGGCTACATACCTCTAAACTATGTTACAATGAGGCTCGGTGGCCTTTTTATCATTGATAAACAATGAGAAACCCTAAACATCCAAAAACCTAACCCTAGGAGATGAAGTGCCAGAAGCTTAAGGGCCTTGTTGGGGTAAGTTGGAATGTCAATTTCCTTTGGTCGTAACTTTGGAATACGACCTTTGTTTGGCTATCATAATACCTCGTTTCAAAGATCTTGAAGAGAATGCTAAAATCAAACTAGTAAGTTAGTTTGGGACTTTTTTATTCTCTCTATTTTCCCAAAAAATGTATTTTAGTCCCTCAAAATGTCTTCGAAAGTTTAAGACCTGAAAAAACTGCCAAAAATAGTAAGTTGTGTTACAATTAAGGAAACTGAAAAGAAAAAATGGTGGGGTTCCAAGTGGAATAGGTGAGTGGAAACCAATATCCACATGGATGAATTCTCTTCCCCTCCATAGTAGAAGAACCTCGACATGCCTACAACAGAACACTCACCAAGCACACTCACTTGCTTTTTGAAGGCACATATGCATTCCTCTCTCTTGCTGATAGTTAGAGCCAAGGAGAACCTTTATTAAAATGGTAATTGGGTCATATTCCAGATGGGGATCTTATCCCAAATAGTGTGAGGTATAGTAGGGACCACATTTTGGGGAGACCCCTTTGAATGTTGGCAAGTTTATCCCTGTCAACATTTCTGGCACTAGAAGGAGGGTAGTCAAATTTTTATGGTTTATAATAGCAACCACCATCATAACACTTCTTTCATTCAAGGCAGTAATATTCCAAGCACATCCTCTACTCACATTCCTGAAGTTGACATATATTCTCATCCCAGTCTTGGATAGACTTTTGAAATATATTGCAAGCAGATCCGGGCCATCCGACCTATAACCTATAAGTTCACAAAGGCTATTGGATTTATCCCTAGAGTACACTATCTTGCTTATTTTTGAAAGAATAACATAACCACTCCTACTAGGATAGTGGTTTCTACAGTTGAAGATTTAGTTCTCACCACCCTTGAAGAGTTAGCAGAGACTATGGAAATCACATAGAAATCAGAATAGCCTCCATATTTTAATCGAGGTGATGGAGACAAAATTGTACTCTCAGACGACACCTTCCATGGGTTAGCCAGTCACGAAGAGGAGGAATGAGATACATTAGATTATAACGAAGAGGAGGAGCACAGAGATGAATATATGGGGGATCATGACTTGGATTGGATGTATCAGGGCCCACTTACTTTTTCGGGTGTTTTACACAAGATGTCGAGGCACCCGAAGAAATTTTTAACGAAGTAAGACCCTGGCAAAGCAGTGAAAAGTGGAGGAACATTTGGACAACTTCTACCTACATCTGCAAATCCTTGAGGTATGTTATGATGATGTTGCATGGTACACTTTTCCCTTTTACCTTAGATGACAGAGCAGTTGTATGGTACCACAGTCTTCCTCCAAACTCAATTCAGAATTGGAAGGGGTTTAAAAAATTGTTACTTGAAACATTTTTCAACGACAAAACCTCTGCCATGTTATTGAGAGAACTGGGAAATTTGAAGATGGAGCAGAAAGAAAAGGTTAAATATTTTAACCAGAGTTTAAATCTGATATTGAATAAATTTCCTGCAAATACGAAACCTCATGACTCCATCACCGTTTATTACTACAATTTTTCCTTACCAACAAACATCGTGTAGTTCATGAAGATAAATGTGAAAGAAACTCTGGAAAAAAATTACTAAGAAGTTATTACAGTTGAAAAGGACTTGTACACAATTGGAGTCCTTGTTCACGATGAATCATAAAAAGACTCCAAATACATAGGGAAAAGGTCTCGGCCTCCTCAAGTAAGGGAAAGGATAAAGAAGCTACCGATCTTGAAAACTTCACCCAAAGGATTAATTCTATGTCCAAGGAGTTGGCAGACTTAAAGCAAAGGTCAAGAAAGATTGTCGTAAGCAGCAAGCCCCTAAATTCATCTTCCTAGGAAGGGATTCCAACTCCAGCAATAGCAACAATTAGCCATCCAAACCTACACAAATATCAAACATCGTGTTGAATGTTGAAAAGCATGGCCATGGATAAATATTGTTTTTTTCATTGAGAGTATCATTCAGAAACTACATACCCATAATGGAACCACAACATGAACGATCTAGTTGCGCACATCATTGATACAATACTTTCAAATAAGCATACTAAGCCAGTGAAAGAGAAGGAATTAATTGTTGTAGATGAAGAAACCATGAGTGTTGGACACACAGTGAATACATTCCGTTTTGTATATGTAGCTGAAAAGAAAAATGTCGAAGAAATGCCACTAAGTGAGGACCTAGCTCAAAATAAAAACAATTGATATAAATTGAGAAGACAAGGACCAACCTCTAAACAATATTTGATGAGGCAAAAACTAAGAGAATAGTTGTTAAGGAAGATCACACCACCTATAAACTCAGCTCAAAACACTTAGAACAAGTATGGAAACACTTCTATAAAGAAAATTAATTCCACCAAAAGAAAAAGAAAGCCTGCCATTCTAGAAGTATCAGATAAGGTTACTTCTCCAGACACTTCGGCAATTCCTGCCAAACTTTATTATAACAAATTCGAAGACATGAAGAAATATCGCGCTAATATTTCACTCTTTGAACTTACAAGAATTGCGAACTAGCGAGAACTGCTCGACCATGCTCTTGAACAACATGCCTTAGGTAACAATGATTCTTCACAGAAGGGATCTGGTAAATATTTTGATCCCTTGAAATCATTAACATTAGCTACTAACATACTTTTGTCTTTGTTTTTATTGACATTCAAATTTTTAATTATGCAATTTCTTAGTCAATTATGGTGCATCTGTAAATGTAATGCCACTATTTGTAGCTAAGAAAATAAATGCAAAATGGGATAATACATATGCATATATCATTCAACTCGAAAGGACTCTTGTCCATGTTATTGGTGAACCCAGAAATCTGCTTATTCGTCTATCATTTGATCAACAAGTTCACTAGTGCATAAACATAGTAATTGTGGACATCCTGAAAGCGTACGATGTATTCTTGAGTAAAGACTAGTCCATAAAATTACAAGGGTATTTTGCTACTGACTGGTCACATTTATGGATTCCGTATAAGGGCAGGAATAACCAAATCCAAGTGAACTCATAATCTTAAATGTGAGTCACACCCTTCGAGGGAAAAAATGAACTAGTTTCTTCTGCAGACCTAATCTTTGGTAAATTTTTCTTGGAGACTGACCTATGGTTCTACCTTGCTCATCCTTCCCGAGTCCCACCAGACACATAGTTGGAACTCCTTCCTATTCCAACTGGCACAAATTACCTTTGTACAGTAGATAGTAGTAATAGCAGTACTAGTGTAGGGCATAGCTCTTGTACATATGATGTTTGGATTTCTTTTTTGATGGTTCAAAGACATAGGAGAGCTCTGGAGCTGGTTTTTTTTTAGTAGACCTGTGACAGAGAAAACACTTGATATCAAGCTGCTTGGTATTTGAGTGTACTAATAACACAGAAAAAATGCGAAGCACTCATCCTGAGCTTATAGAAAGCCATTGACCTCAATGTTGGATTTCTTAAAGCAATAGGTGACTCAAATATTGTCATGTGGTAGATACACAATACCATACATTATATGTCACCTAATTTTAAAATCTATCAACAAGAGTTATCATGTTTAATTTCTTAATTCCAATATTTTTAACATTATATATGTTCCTAGAATTTGTAATGCAGTTGTGGTTGCATTAGAAAACGATGTTGCTAGGTTGTCACCACTTAGGGATGGTGTTTCTATTGAAATTATTTATAAACCATTCGTCCCTGATAATATCACTAATTTATGTCTCTTTAATGATGACCAATAGATACTTTATTTCATGGATAACTTTGATGTATTCAAAGATGCAATTATTGATGAAGACAAGCACGAAAAAGTGTTGCAAGATGCATCTTGCGCGAACAAGGATAACCCCATGTCGAAGGGCATGGTATCATTAGAAAATTTGTATGACTTGCATAATCAATTTAGATGGATATTCAATGCCAAAACCCACAGTTCAACAATGTCACATGAACAGATTAATCTCAGAACAGAGAAAGATCTGAAGTTTTTTTATCTTGGCACTTTTTGCACACCACAAGAGCGACAAGATTTTATCATCTTATTCAATAAGTACTGATATATGTTCATGTGGACATACGATGAGCTAAAAAATTACAACACTCAAATAATCCAGAATGTTATCCCAATTAAGGAAGGGGTCTATCCTTTTCAGCAGAAGTTGTGAAAGGTACATCCAACGATTGAGCCCCTGATTCAGAAGGAGCTGAGGAATTTTTTGGATGCTCTAATCATTTATAAAGTGTTACATTTAACCTAGGTGTAAAATCTGGTCCTAGTAAGGAAGAAGTCATGGAAATACGCTTATGCATAGATTTCTGAAATATCAATCACACCTTGGAATGTAGAAAACTACCTTGTGTTGTCTATGGTGTTATCCTCCTGTATTTTACAAATTTCACTAGATGACTGTGGATGTCCTACAAGCACCTAAAGATAGCATGATTTTCCTATCAGCTATCTTTAGATGTCTCACTACCTTCATCATCCTAAATTTGACTATTTTTCACTAAACTTTCCTATCTTTATGCCTCCTCAAAGGTTCACCCTACTATTCTAAAATAAACTCCATTTTTCTTGGGCCTAATTCCCTCATTCGTCACCTTAACTACACCCTCATTTATTCCCCTATTCCTCTAAAAACCCTCAAAAATTCCCCCTCATACCTCATTCTTTCCTAAAAACCCTTTAAACAATGAAAAAACCCCTTTTTCATTGATTAAACCTAACTTTCTACCCTATCGGAACTCTAAAAAGTCTCATAAAACTTTGTTTTTTTATATAAAAAACCCACTTTTTGTATATAGGCCTTAAGCCTCTTTCTGACTTAAGCCCCAACTTCCTTCACTCCCATGTGACCCCAACTTTCCGCTTACCCATTAGCCCCTTCCCTATTCAAAAATACCTTCGCCCATTCATTATATAAACCCCTGAAAATATTATTAAAACCCCCCTTTAACCTTTGAAAGAAATTAAAGGGCAGGCACACCTCCTCATTTTACCAGCGCCCAGACCGGAGCATCCCCACAATTGATTGGAGAACCACTCCCTCGATCCGACGGCTATCATCCATCCTCCCCCACACATAACAAACCCCGTATATAACCCAACCCTAGTACCTGACAAAAGAGCACACATCACGACACCTGGCCCCACCTTCCACTCACATCCCATTCTCCAATCATCATCCACCACCTGTCCACCGGGTCCCCTCTCCCAAACTACACCCCATCCTCGGGCTCCACCTACACCGTCAATCTCACCCTCTGAGATCCGACGGTCTGGATTTCATTTTGCGCAGAATTCGATGTCGAAGGTTAATGACCCCTATCCATGTGAAAAGGGTGGTTTTTCCTTGGACACACATCCAACACTGAATGGTATCATGTTGCCTCCACCTAAAACCATAAACCACTGATAATCTGTGTGAAAAACCCAATGGTTTTCCTAAAACTGCTTTTCCCTTTGCTTGCCAGAATTCAAATTTTTGAGCCCCCATTCAATTTTCTTCATGATTTTGAACCAAAAATCATTCCCCTGTGCCTCCATTCCTCTGCAAATCACCCCAAAAACCCTCAAAAACCCACCAAAAGAATTTTAATCCTATCCTGCGGGTTTTAAATTAATTATTTATTTGTTTTTGTAGGTTTAATGGTGGCAGATGCCCAGAGAGGCATTTCAAATGATTAATACCCTTTGGATGACGATCCAAGAGGAAAAAACATATCAAAAGGGCTGAGGATTTACATAAAAGAGTTAACCCATCAATGTGTCATGATCATTGATGGGTTATAAACCCTTCTGCCATGAAAAAAACCTACCTGCACACAAGAAACAAATACAGTCAGAGGAGAAATGAAGAAAATGAAGAACAGGAAGCTTTAAGGGTTAAAAATACAGATTAGAAGACAAAACAGAGAAATAGCCCTATAAGCAGTGTTTAAAGATAAAATATAAAGGAATAAAACAGTTATAAAGCATAAACAAAGATGAAGGCAGTAAGACATAATATTAAAGAAAAATCAAGGTTAAAGGCCTAATACAATGGTTTGATGAATAAAAAAAATGCAGATTAGCCTAGGAAAACCTTTGAATGACCCAGATCCATAGCAATTACTCCTTCAAAGACTAATTTTCCACCTACAAGCATGATTTTCAATAAATAGATCTGACAGTTATTGCACAATCAGAGATATTTTTGAAGCAGCTCAGTAGTTATTACAAAGTTATTACTAAGCCTTAAAAGTCAAATATTTCGGCTAAAATAACTCAGAAGTTATTATTTCAGAGTAACTCTTTTAGATATTTTTTCCTTCGGCCTTGCATGGTCTCAAAGGTCAAAAAACATTAACTCTGTAATAAATAACATTTAGACACCCTAGGTTAGCAGCACCTCCTCATTTTTCATATAAATATTGCATATGAGCTTCATTTAAAATGTTGGTTACTTGATAGTATTGGACTGATTTCTACTGCTAGGCTAGTTGAGGAATGCTAGGCTGAACCAAAGAAAGCTCTGAGTTGCAGAGAGATATTGTACATGGAGTGATGTAACTATTTTGATCATCAATAATACAAGCATGTACACAGGATCCTTGAGATATATCAATGGTGAAGTTTTCCTAATTGTTATTGTTTCTCCTTATGTTTTCATTATGTTCATCTTTCTCTGATAAAGAAGCATAATTTTTAGATTAGGATTTTTTGTTCAGAACCCTATTTCTGTTTGTATTCTTTATGTTCATGTTTTCTTCTGCAAGGTCTGATTAGAATATTCTTAATTTCCTTCTAGTTACATCTAGATTTTTATCTTGGAAATGATTCAATAGAGTGAAACCAAGGAAATTTTGGTGAGCCCATGTTCCTTTGAGTAAGACTTGAGATATTGTTTTTTAGGATCTTTCTTTGAAGTATGCTTACTAGAGTCTAAAACCAGAGAGGTCTATGGTATGCCTTGCCCTTTGGTATGCCTTGAAATGTTGCTTTGAAGAGTCTTTCAGAGTTGTCAAAAGCAGATTATATTATTTATGTTTGATCTTAGACCACTCTTGTTGTTATCTTATATGGTTTCTTTGTCTGATAACAATCTTTTGATTGTTGGATTGTTGTCTGAAAGGTTTCTTGTTAAAGGTTTGTCCAAAGAGATTTATGGTTTGCCCTATCCTTTGGCTTGCTCCAAACAGTTACCTTAAAAGGATTTTCTTGTCTAAGTAGAGCTAGAAGATTCTTAACTGACTATAGCTTTGCTGCCTTCACAACTTCTTAATGTTTCATATCACAACCTAATCTAAAGAATCCACTTGATATAGTTAGCTTTCCCTATGAAAGCCCTTACAGAGTTGATGACCAATTAAATCCTTTTATGACTCCATTTCCCAATGGATTGATGTTTCTTATTGATATGAAAATGGAAGTACTTGAAAATGTGTGCAAGGTATCCATTTTCATTAAATTAAATGTGTGAAAAATTATCCATGTCTGGCTGATTAAACAAAGTGTTTTTGGTAACTGTTTATGAGTTTATGTGTGAAGGAAAGTTAATTTAATTTTGTGTTTAACATATTAAATTAGAAATGTACAGCAAGATAACTTCAACATAACATGACACAAATGTTTGATGACTTGTTTCGATTGTGGGCACACTTTTTACATTGATGGTTGTGTCAATTGTATAGCACATTTCAGTTCAACTTGTTGTTGATGTCATATGTTGCACAAGGTGCCTTTGTTGTCGATTGGTGCAGAGAACAAAGTGTCGATGCAATGTAGTGCAAGATTCCATGAGATGGAAAGCTATGCAAGCAAAGAGGGCACAAAGTTTAGCAAGGGTCATTGCTGGTTACAGAATGGAAGATTTGAGTGTTGTTCGCGGAGTTAGGATCGTATCACCGAGGCCTATCCAATCATTCAGGTTGTAAGTGATTTTGAACACTTTCAATTTTGAGCTTTTCCATAGCTCGGACTTGAGCTCCTGATCACACCTCCCAAATGAGAAGCTTTTGGACCCCAAAAGCTCACTGAAATGATGAAACTGAACTGTAGTACAAAAAATGATAGAATATCAACATCCTCTTCTCTTCAGCCTCCAATAATTCTCCTGACTTTCCACTGGTCACAACCTAATCTAAAGAATCCACTTGATATAGTTAGCTTGCCCTATGAAATCCCTTACAGAGTTTATTACCAATTAAATCCTTTTATGACTCCATTTCCCAATGGATTGATGTTTATTATATTCTATTTGTTTCAGTTAAAACATTCCCTCAATCAGTCACACCATTGATCCTTCAATCCATCATTCAATCCAACCAAAAACAAAACAAGTCCTTAGAACTTCATATCTAGCCTAATATCTTAAAACAAAGAACACAAAGATATATCAATTAAAATACTTTATGGAGAGATCCCTCTCTGAATCTAGGAAGGCTAGGTCTTAGGATTCCAAAGCGGTTCTGATGTGGCCCCTGCAGTGTTTTTTCTTTCCATTCTAGCAAATCACAGGGAGCCAACATAGTGGCGACCATACTGAGGAATATTGAGTAATAAACATTTCAGATTCACTCAAAACTCAGAAAACCAAGTGTCAGACAAAAATGGCTCCTGATTTTTTATGGTGGACAACAACCAGTCCTACTAAACAAGTAAAAATCCTCCACCTGGTGACTCCACTGATTTCCATTGGCTCCACTAGGAAACTTACCTTATCATCAAAACATTCAACAATACCCAAACAATAATACTTTGTGAGTTAAGTATTTCTTTCACAGTTTGGTTTGTGTCTTAAGACTGTTATACCTCTAAAGACCTTTTTGACTTGTTTGGGTCCAAATCCTGGCTTCTATAAGAATCCATACTAGATCCCACCCTGACCCAAATCCTCCTACAATAGTTGACAATCCTGAAAGCATCCTTAGGAAGTCTCCTATATCCAAGAACCCAACTGTTGACAGACCCATCCAAAGAGCAAGTTCTTTCCCTAAGAACCTTACAAACTTGAAAACTACCCGAGTTGACTTACCTCATATAAGAAGCTTATCCAGAACCAAGTCAGAAAGTGGTATAGACCAGATAAACCTTGAGCTTAAAGGCTCGCTTCAAAGCAGCAGTAGGGAAGCCTCCCCTTCCACTCCTCTTGATCCCGATTTCATCCATAAATTCGGCTTCTCTCATCCTATATCTTCTCAACATCACTTACCTGGTCCAATTACTTCAGCTACACCCACCCATACATCCACTTTTCAAGCCACTCCATTTCATCACCTTCCTCCACTTGTTAATCCCCCATTGTTTCCACAAGTTCATATCATGGCAACATGGTATGCTCCCTTAGTCCTTCCTTTACCTCTAGTTGCTCTACCACAGGACTATCAGTCCGAGGTTCCATTATATGATGCTAGTAGTTCTACTACAGCTCAACAACATGTGGATAGAATGAATGATTACTTTGAAAGACAAGAGATAGATGATGAAACTGTGAAACTTAGAATGTTTTCTCAAAGCTTAGGGGCAGAAGCAAGAAAATGGTTCAAAGGCTTAACCCCTAACAGTATTAATGATCTTCCTGTTTTTCATCAACTGTTCCTAAACAAATGGGAAGTCAAGATAAATCCCCTTCAAATCCTGTCAGAATACAATGACCTCCAAATAAATAATGGAGAGAGTGTCCAAGATTATTTCACTAGATTCAATAGTGTTTACAATGCTCTCCCCCCACAAATTAAACCCCCACAAGGCTTAGCCTTAATAAAATTTCCTAAAGGATTTGACCCAGACATGTGTTATCAATTAAGGGAGAGAGAACCCCCCACATTAAAAGATACGCAGAAAGGAGCAGTAAGTGTAGAAGCTAACCTAAATGCTAAAAGGGCTAGATTGAAAGCAGAAAGAAACGTCACCTACAAAGATGAAGCTGGACCATCCACATCAGACTTCAAAATTGATAATCTGGTTAGAACCATGGAGATGATGATGGAGAGAATAAACATGAATGAGAGAGCTTATCCTAAAGAGAACCAAACAGCTCCTCAAAACAAGAACCAAAATCAGAACCAGAACTTTAGAAGGAATCCCCCTCAAATTAAACAAAGAGGCCCTGATCAGCAAGTCAGACCTCCTTTCCAACAGAATTATGCTAATGAGGATGAGGGAGTGATTGAAGAAACAAAGGGAAATCACATAAAATTATTGGGAGTAAACAATGAGGATACTTTTTTCCTCAATGAAGAAGAACAAGGCATATATACACCCTATGATGAGGAAAGCCCAGAATCTGAGGACTACAAACAAGGCTTTGAAAATTCTATAATGGAAGTGCACAGATAATATGACATTAGGAGTAAAAATAATCAAGACATTCCTAAGAAGAAAACCTCTAAAACTTCTACTAGAAACAATTCTGAAAACATTCCTAAAAAGACAGCAGAAAACAACAAAAAAGTGGCTGAAAGTTCTGATAAAAACAAAGGAAAAAACACCCAAATTTATGACAAACTTAGTGATGAACAAAGTAGCACTAGCACCTCAGCTAATGCTCCTAATAAAACTATTTTAACTGTTGTCCATAATAAAAACCAGCAGGTTGACCTTGCTGAGAAAACAATGGCTAAGAAGGATGATCTAAACATTTTAAGAACTCACATACCTTTCGGCATAGAGGGTGAAATTTCCAAAATCAAGATCCCTGTCCCTCTCACTGAATTAGTCACCCAAGATGTATATAAAAACCAACTTTTAAAAGCTTTAAACATAGGAGAGAAAAATGATTATGTCAATGTGACTGATGACAAGCCTGAGCTTCTATTTGGACCAAAAGTGGAAGGAAAATTTCAAGGAGGTGTTCCTCCCTTTTATGTCAGTCTAAACATCCATGATAAGATTTTTCATAATTCCATGCTTGACTCAGGAGCCTCCCACAACTTTATGCCTAAAGTAGTGATGGAAAGACTAACTAGACCTTACAAAGATTTATACTCTTTTGATTCCAACAGAGTTAAATGTCTAGGCCTAATCAAGGACTTATGTGTCAACTTAGCACAAATACTAGCCAAGAGCTTAGTGATAGACATTGTAGTGGCTGATATCCCTCCTAAATATGGCATGCTCCTTTCAAGGTCATGGGGTGCTAAACTTCAAGGTACCCTACAAATGGATATGACTTATGCAACCATCCTTGTCTTTAGTCAACCAAGAAGACTATATAGGGAAACACACATGAAATACATGGTTAGTAGTCAAGAAAGACCAGACAATTCCCTTCTTTATTATACTCACACAGACCTTGACTCATTCATTCTTTACAATGATGAAAATCTTAATGAGCAAGGGCAATTAGATAACAACCAACAATAGGAAAAGAGGGGAGAGAGGAGGAAAAGCCAAAATAGTTTGCTAACTTAGAAAATCACAGCAAATAGGATAAAGATCATAACCAACAAACCAACCATCAACCCAAGGCTAATTATAATAAACAAATCCAAACCCAACATAGTGAAGACCATGAGGAACAAGACAAAAATGAACATAGTGCAAATCCTAAAAATCAACACAGAGACAACCAAAATAAATAGAACAAAGAGGACATAAATGACTTTAATTACAAATCTGAAATGGAACCTCTTTGGAGTATGAGTTTTGATAGGTCTTGTAGTAAAACTAGTTCATAAGCAGGCATATGGGCACATAACACAGAGAATAATCATGATGAGGGCCATTCATATAAACTAAACTTTCAATGCACCAATAACATAGCTGAATATGAGGCTCTCCTCTTAGGACTGCAATTGTTGAGAAAATTAGGATCCAAGAGGATAACTGTCCATGGAGACTCATAACTGATTATTAAACAAGTAAAGGGAGAATACACTACCAAGCATCCAAGATTACAAGCATATATAAATGATGTTGTAGACCTTTTAAAAACATTCACAGAATATGAGCTTAATTTTGTCCCTAGAAACCAAAACATTTTTGCCAATGGTTTAGCATTTGCTGCTAGTACATGTCTAAAACCTTTTGAAAGGAAACAATACACAGTCCAAGTTAAATATAGGCCAGCATTCCCTGATAATATCAAGTATTGGCAAGTGTTTGAAGGAGATAAACATATAGAGGATTTCCTACAGTCCAGAAATGGGTTTGAAATGCCAAATTCAAACTCGGAGTATGAAGAAGGCTATCCTTCTGAGGAAAAATATTATAAAGAAGAAACTCCCAACCTTGCTGATATAAACATTGCTGATATAAATCTGTTAACTAAAGAACATTCATAGAAAACAGAGTTGAGCACTAATTTAGAACAAGAAAACTTTGAAGTGCTGCAAACTCACACTCATAAATTTCCAAAGGGATTGGTGCCTCTAGAAGAACTGTTTGACTTCAATGATGTTGCCAAAAAACCTAAAATGAAAACCACTGAAGCTGAAGCAGAAGAGTGCAATATAGGCAGTGAAATCAAACCTAAGATGATCAAATTTTTCAAAACACTGCCAACTCATATAAAACTGAAATATCTTGAGCTTTTTAGAGAATTTTCTAATGTATTTTCTTGGAGTTATGAGGACCTAAAATCATATGATATAGAGATAATCCAGCATAAGGTACCCCTCAAGGAAAACCAAAAACCTTTTAGACAAAAATTGCAGGATAAACCCTGTGCAATTACCTCTAGTTGAGAAAGAAATCAAAAAAATGTATGATTCTGGAATCATAGTCCCAATAAGATACTCAGACTGGGTATCCAACCTTGTATCTATGAGGAAGAAAACAGGATAAATAAGGCTTTGTATAGACTTTAGAAACTTAAACAAAGCCTCTTTAAAATACAACTACCCCTTGCCCAAAATGGATCATATCTTACAAAGGGTAGTGGGTTCCAAAATAATTTCTTTGCTAGATGGCTTTTCATGATATAACCAAGTGCTGGTACATCCTGATGATCAACTTAAGGCAGCTTTTACTACACCTTGGGGCACTTTCATGTATGTGAAAATTCTCTTTGGTTTAATGAATTTTGGTGCCACATTCCAAAGAGCCATGGATATTTCTTTCTCAGAAGAGATATGCTTCTTAATTATGATGTATTTAGATGACATTACTGTCTATTCCAAAACAAATGAAGAACATCTTGCTCACTTAAGAACAGTCTTTGAAATATGTAGAAATTATGGTATATCCTTGAACCCCAAGAAAACTTTATTTGGCCTCCAAGAAGGAAAACTTCTAGGCCATATCATATATGAAGAGGGAATAAGAATAGACCCAAAAAGGATTGAAGGAATATTGCAAATCAACCATCTTAGAAACATCAAAGAGCTGCAATCTTTCATTGGGAAGATTAATTTCTTAAAAAGGTTCATACCAAACCTTGTTGAACTCCTTAGAAACATAAAAAACATGCTAAAAGGGAAACAGGAGTTAAATGGACCATTGAAGCAAAGCAATCCTTTGAACTGGTTAAACAAGAACTCACTCAAACACTAGTTCTCATTAGCCCTGATTTCAACAAAGATTTCTTCATTTTCTCCTTTGCATTAGAACACACAGTTGCTGTTGTCCTACTTCAGAAAAACACAAAGGGACAAGAGAAACCCATTGCATTTTTTAGCAAGGCTTTAAGAGATGCACCTATGAAATACAACATAATGGAAAAATAGGCTTTTTCCTTAATCAAGGCCTTAAAATATTTCAGATTTTACATTCTACACTCACACATCATTGCTTTTGTTCCACACATTGTTGTCAAAGACATTTTAACACAAGATCCTGATGGCAAGAGAGGAAAGTGGATTTTTGTTATATTAGAATATGATTTAGAAATCAGACCCACTAAACTAGTCAAAGGACAAGGACTTACAAAACTAATGGCTGAATCAAACCTCAAAGCCTTAGATATGAATATGGTTGATGTTTTAGAAGAACAAGAAGAATGCACAGCCCCCCTATTGAAGAAGTGTTGTTGAATTCACTTTTGCATGCTAATATTTTGTATGTGCTCTTCTATATTTATGTCCCTCCTGGTTTATCTAAGGCAAAGGCAAGGTTCTTCAAGTTAAAAGCTGTAAACTACTGCGTTATAGATAAATGGTTATATTGGAAGAATGCTAGTGGTATATTGCTTAAATGTTTGCCTGAGAATGATGCAGAGAAGATCAAGTATGAATTTCATGAAGGAGAATGTGGAGGCCACCTCTATTGGAAAAAAAATTGTCAACAGAATCCTTAGAAATGGTTACTATTGGCCCACCCTCTTTCAAGATATCCATAAATTGGTAGTTTCCTACCACAAATGTCAAATATTTGAAGGCAAAAGAAAGCTCTTACCCCTACCTCTGCATCCTATCTATGTTGAAGCTCCTTTTCAACAGTGGGGCCTAGACTTCAGTGGGGAAATCCATCCTTCTTCATCTACCCAACATAAATGGATCCTCACAGCAACTTATTACTTTACAAAATGGATAGAGGCCATCCCTTCTATAACTTCCATTGATCTAGTCATCATCAAATTCCTTGAAAACCATATTTTGTCTAGATTTTGTTGTCCTAGAAAGATTATCACTGATAATGCAGCTGCCTTTAGATCCAAGAGGATGGTATAATTTTTCCACAAATATCAGATCACATTGGGTCATTCCACATCTTATTACCCTCAAGGTAATGGGTTGGCAGAATCCTCAAACAAAATTTTGAGAAGATGCAAATTTTCCAACAAGCTTAGGAGTGCCAGTCATGAAGCTGATTCAAGAAGTACAATTTGAAGAAAATGACATGATCATAAGGGTAAATCAGACCATACAGTTGCAGCAGACAAGAGAGGAATTCTATAACAAAACACAACAAGTGCAAGAAAACGTCAAGAAACTATTTGACAAAAGGAAAAAAACAAATGACTTCAGCATTGGTGACAAAGTACTCAAATGGGACTCAAGAAGAGAAGACAAGGGAAAGCATGGTAAGTTTGAAAATCTATGGAAAGGTCCCTATATTATCCATTCTACCAGAGGCAACAATGTATTTTTCTTACAGAAGATGGATGGAATAGAAATTTTTGGAGGTCCTATCAATGGCAGGATGCTCAAGAATTATTTCCATTAAGAGGCCTAAGTTTAAATCTTTATCCATTGTATATAACATGTTTTGAAAAAAATCAGAAAAATAAATACAAAAATAGAAAAACAAAGAAAAAGAGGGAAGAAAAAGAAAAGGTACAACCCCATACCAAAAAAGAGTAAGTTCTGAAAGTGTGCAAGTCCAAATGCCACTACTTGAAGAAAATCCTCATTTAGTCATACAGCCTAATCATGACTAAATAGATTTTAAATGTTATGTTGATAGGTTAGTGAATGAGGATTTGCCAAACTGTCTAAACTTGTCTTATCAGTAAGATTAGATTAGATTAGGAAAAGAATTTGGTTCCAAAGCTCAAAATCTGAACCATGAAAGAAGAGAGGGATAAAAAACAATCTCTAAATTTCAGCACTCAAAGTTTTGTGATTAATTTATGTAAAAATAAATTATGTATGTAGACTTGTACAAAGTATCACTTCCCATAAAAAATCAGACTGTTCAATCCTAATTTGGTTATGTTTTCAATTTTCTGTTGTAGAATGGAGAATAAAATCTATCAAACAGATTAATATTGACAGATAGTTAGACTAGGTAGAGAAATAAATGAGTTCATCAGTTTAATCTAAAATCTTGGATGATATAAGTGTAGATTTTGTTTAGTTTCCTATTTTTAAAAAGAAAATAATTTCAAGGGTTGGCTAATTCAAATGCACCCAATGAGGAAAAAATGTTAGAACAAGTATGATGGGTAGGTAGATTGTTGGGTTGAGATTAATCATGTTATGATTCAGCTGCTGAAAATCAGTTCTTCAAAGCAGTAAATCATCAAGTTAAAGGAGCTCTATCAAGGTGAAAATCAAGGCATTGGTCTACTTCTTCTAGAGATCTAATTTTTAAGGTTCTTGACACCTCCTAAAGGAGTCGCCATCCCCAGCTGGAGCCACTGTTATCCTCCTGTATTTTACAGATTTCACTAGATGACTGTGGATGTCCTACAAGCACCTAAAGATAGCATAATTTTCCTATCAGCTATCTTTAGAAGTCTCATTGCCTTCATCATCCTAAATTTCAGTATTTTTCATTAAACTTTCCTATCTTTAGGCCTCCTCAAAGGTTCACCCTGTTGTTCTAAAAGAAACTCCATTTTTTTTTTTGGGCCTAATTCCCTCATTCATCACCTTAACTACACCCTCATTTATTCCCTTTTTAGTCCAAAAACACTCAAAAATTCCCCATCATACCTCATTCTTTCCTAGAAACCCTTTAAACAATGAAAAAACCCATTTTTCATTGATTAAACCTAACTTTCTACCCTATCAGAACTCTAAAAAGTCTCATAAAACTCTGTTTTTCTATATAAAAAACCCACTTTTTTTATATAAGCCTTAAGCCCCTTTCTGACTTAAGCCCCACCCTCCTTCACTCCCATGTGACCCTGACTTTCCACTTACCCATTAGCCTCTCCCCCTATTCAAAAATACCTTCGCCCATTCATTATATAAACCCCCGAAAATCTTATTAAAACCCCCCTTAAACCTTTGAAAGAAATTAAAGGGTGGGCTTGCCTCCTCATTTTACCCACACCTGGACCGAAGCATCCCCACCATTGATCAAAGACCCACTCCCCCGATCTGACGGCTATCATCCATCCTCCCCCACACATAACAAACCCCGTATATAACCCAGCCCCGCTACCCGAAAAAAGAGCACACATCACCACACCTGGCTCCACCTTCCACTCACATCCTACGCTCCAATCATCATCTGCCACCTGTCCACTGGGTCCCCTCTGCCAAACTACACCCCATCCTTGGGCTCCACCCGCACCGTCGATCTTGCCCTCTGAGATCCAACGGTCTGGATTTTTTTCGCACGGAATCCGATGCCGAAGTTTAACGGCCCCTATCCACACAAAAAGGGTGGTTTTTCCTTGGACACGCGTCCCATGTTGAATGGTATTGTGTTGTCTCCACCCAAAACCATAAACCACCGATAATCTGCACAACAAACCCCAATGGTTTTCCCAAAATAGTTTTTCACTTTGCGTGCCAAAATTCAAAGTTTTGAACCCCCATTCAATTTTCTTCATCATTCCGCCCCAAAAATCATTCTCGTGCGCCTCCATTCCTCTGCAAATCGCCCCAAAAACCCTCAAAAACCCACCAAAAGCAGTTTAATCCTATCTCGCAGGTTTTAAGTTAATTATTTTCTTGTTTTTGCAAGTTTAATGCCAGCAGATGCCCAGAGAGGCATTTCAAATGATGAATACCCTCTGGATGACGATCTAAGAGGAAAAAACATATCAAAAGGGCTGAGGATTTACATAAAAGAGTTAACCCATCAATGTGTCATAATCATTGATGAGTTATAAACCCTTCTGCCATGAAAAAACCCTACCTGCACACAAGAAACAGATACAGTCAGAGGAGAAATGAAGAAAATGAAGAACAGGAAACTTGAAGGGCTAAAAATATAGATTAGAAGAAAAAACAGAGAATTATCCATTTAAGCAGTGTTTAAAGATGAAAGATAAAGAAATAAAATAGTTATAAAGCATAAACAGAGATAAAAGTAGTAAGACACAATATTAAAGCAAAATCAGGGTTAAAGGCCTAATACAAAGGTTTGATGAATAAAACAAAGGCAGATTAGCCCAGGAAAACCTTCGAATGACCCAGATCCACAACAATTACTCCTTCAAAGACTAATTTTCCACTTACAAGCAATATTTTCAATAAAGACATCAGACAGTTATTGCACAGTCAGAGATATTTTTGAGGTAGCTCAGTAGTTATTACAAAGTTATTACTAAGCCTTAAAAGTCAAATATTTCAACTAAAATAACTCAGAAGTTATTATTTCAGAGGAACTCTTTCAGATATTTTTTCCTTGGGCCTTGCATGGTCTCAAAGGTCAAAAAACATTAACTCTATAATAAATAACATTTAGACACCCTAGGTTAGCAACACCTCCTCATTTTGCATATAAATATTGCATATGAGCTTCATTTCAAATTTTGGTTACTTGATAGTGTTGGACTAATTTTTGCTGCTAGGCTGGTTGAGAAATGCTAGGCTGAACCAAAGAAAGCTCTAAGTTGCAGAGAGCTATTTTACATGGAGTGATGTAACTATTTTGATCATCAATAATACAAGCATGTTCACAAGATCCTTGAGCTATATCAATAGTGAAGTTTTCATAATTGTTATTGTTTCTCCCTATGTTTTCATTATGTTCATCTTTCTCTGATAAAGAAGCGGAAGTTTTAGATTAGGATTTACTGTTCAGTACCCTATTTTTCTCTATATTCTTTATGTTCATGTTTTCTTCTTCAAGGTCTTATTAGAATATTCTTAATTTCCTTCTAGTTACATCTAGCTTGTTATCTTGGAAATGATTCAATAGAGTGAAACCAAGGAAATTTTGGTGAGCCCATGTTCCTTTGAGTAAGACTTGAGATATTGTTTTTTAGGATCTTTCCTTGAAGTATGCTTACTAGAGTCTAAAACCAAAGAGGTCTATGGTATGCCTTGCCCTTTGGTCTGCCTTGAAATGTTGCTTTGAAGAGTCTTTGAGAGTTGTCAAAAGCAGATTAGATAATTTCTATTTGATCTTAGACCACTCTTGTTGTTATCTTATATGTTTTCTTTGTCTGAAAGTAGTCTTTTGATTGTTGGATTGTTGTCTGAAAGGTTGCTTGTTAAAGGTTTGTCCAAAGAGATTTATGGTTTGCCCTGTCCTTTGGCTTGCTCCAAACAATTACATTAAAAGGCTTTTCTTCTCTAAGTAGAACTAGAAGATTCTTAACAGACTATAGCTTTGCTACCTTCACAACTTCTTAATGTTTCATATCACAACCTAATCTAAATAATCCACTTGATATAGTTAGCTTGCCCTATGAACGCCCTTGCAGAGTTGATGACCAATTAAATCCTTTTATGAATCCATTGCCCAATGGATTGATATTTCTTATAATCTATTTGTTTCAGTTAAAACATTCCCTCAATCAGTCACACCATTGATCCTTCAATCCATCGTTTAATCCAACCAAAAAAAAGAAGTCCTTAGAACCTTAAAACAAAGAACACAAAGATATATCAATTAAAATTCTTTATAGAGAGATCCCTCTCTGAATCCAGGAAGGCTAGGTCCTAGGATTCCAAAGTGGTTCTAATGTGGCCCCTGCAGTGTGTGTTCTTGCCATTCTAGAAAATCATAGGGAGCCAACATATGGGAAAATATATTGTAGATAGTGTCAAGGTCATAAATGTTCTATTTTCTTGATGGTTATTCTAGATACAATCAGGTTCTGGTCTTGGAGCCTAACAGACTTAAGACGACCTTTCGAATGAAGTGGGGAACATTCACATTTAGAATAATGCATTCTGGATTAATTAATGTCGGTGTGACCTTTCAACATGCGATGGACATCGTGTTTTGTGGATTTATTGGTTAGAGAGTAGTGGTGTATCTTGATGATGTCATAGCTCTCGAAGAAAATGTTCGACCACCTATGCCACTTGAAGCAAATCTTCAAACGATGTCGAAAATATGGGATATGTATTAATCCCAAGAAGATCATTTTTGTAGTGTTCGAGGGAAACCTCTTGGGCCATATCATCGCGAAATTGGGATTAAAGTGGACCCCGAAAGGGTCAAAAATATTACATAGAATCCTTTCCTCTTGAACAATAAAGCCATGCAGTCCTTCTTGGGGAATATCAATTTTCTCCGCAAGTTCATCTCTGATTATGCTCAAGTTGTCAAACCCATACAGGAGATGGTAAAGAAGGATGAAATATACAAGTGGGATAAAAGGGAAAAGGATTTGTTTTCCCGTACTAAGCAATCTATCACATAATGATCCAGGTGGCTCCAGAAAAGCTCAGAAATTGAAGGTGGCTCGAGAAAGGCTCGAAAATAAAAGTCTTAAAAATGTACCCAAACCAATATGATTTTGGTGGCATAGGTGACACTCATAGTTGAGTCTGTATGACCAACTTATGGCTCTTTAAAGTTTGACAAGACAACGAAAAAGTGGGGCCCACAAGGCTACGTGGAAATCAAGAATTTCCCTACCAGACCCTTACACATGGAACCATTTCATTGGCTTCTTGCACCTACAAAAGATATATATATATATATATATATATATATATATATATATATATATATATATATGTCAAAAGTACAAAAATAAAACAAAAATTCTATATATTAAAATATATAACTATATACAAACAATTAAAAATGGTTATATATAAATCCATTGAACATAATATTCAAATTTATTGCAGGAAAAGACTATATGATAATATACAATATATGGTTGGGTTATATATGAACCATATTAGAAAAGACAAAGGTTAACCAATGAATTGTTTAATGGGTTGGATGGTATTATTCCATCCCCACAAATTTCGAAAGCAACCATATTAAAAATTATAAGTTGCAAAGTTGTTATATAAACCAACATAAAATGGCATGGTTTGTTATATAAATTATAATGAAAATGTTACACATTAAGTTCCATAACCATATACACTGCCATGGTAATTGAAATAGTACACCATGCAAATAACATATGCCACCACAAGTCATTATAATGACTCCAAAAATTTAACAACAACGATGATTTTTCTTGGGCAACCAAATCTGGACAGGTCTCAAGGAACTTGGTACTAACAACATCAGTGGAATTTCTGGAAGGGACGTATTCTATCCACTTAGTGAAGTAATTTGTGGTTGTTAAAATCCACTTGTGTTGGGCAGAGGAAGGAGGATGGATTTCACCTATGAAATCCAAACCCCATTGTTGGAATGGGCTTTCAACATAAATGGGTTTGAGAGGCAAGGGTAGGAGTTTCTTTTTACCTTCAAAAATTTGACACTTATGGCAGGTTGTAATTTTCTTATGAACATCAGAAAAAAGGGTAGGCCAGTAAAAACCGGCCCTGAGAATTTTATTAGAATTATTCCTCCAATACAGGTGGCCACCATAGTATCCTTCATGAAAATCATGCATAATCTTGTCTGCAGCATTATTCAACAAACATTTGAGTAATAGGCCACCAGAATATTTACAATAAAGGACATTATCAATGATGCAAAATTTTACTGCCTTTAATTTCAAAAATCTAGCTTTAGTTTTTGTAAGACCAGGAGGAGCATTTAAATTAAACAATACATAAAGTGGGTTTGCATACAAGGGAGAATTTAAAAATTATTCATTGATTTGTGGAGTCGCCCACTCCTCTTGATCATCCAAAGTTACCACCAAATTTATGTCCAGAGCTTGAAAATTGGTCTCAGCCATAATTTGGGCAAGTCCTTGCCCCTTAATCAGTTTGGTAGGTTTTATTTCTAGATCATACTCTAAAATTACTGCAATCCATTTACCTCTTTTCCCATCTGGTCCATTCTGCGCTAAAATATCCTTTACCACAGCATTAGGTACATAAGCAATTATATGTGAATGCAAAATATAAACTCTAAAATATTCAATTTCTTTGACTAGTGAAAAGGCCTATTTTTCCATGATGTGTACATGAGAGAAGTATCTCTTAAAGCTTTGCTGAAGAAGGCTAGTGGTTGCCCAAATACTTCATTGTTTTTCTACAGTAAAATAGTTGCATCAGTGTGCTCAAAGCAAAAGAAAAGATTATAAAATCTTTAGTAAAATCTGGACTGATTAATACTGGTGCTTTATTTAAATCATTTTTTACCATGTCAAAATATTTCCTAGCCTCTATGCTCCATTTGATCTCAGAATCTTTCTTGAGCATATTGGTTATGTTTCTAAGAAGTTCAGCAAGATTAGGGATAAATCTTCTCAAGAAATATATTTTACCTATGAAGGATTGAAGTTCCTTAATGTTTCTTGGGGGATTAATCTTTAGGATTGCTTCAATTCCCTTAGGGTAAATTCTAAATCCATATTTTGATATGATATGTCCTAACAATTTTCCTTCTTCTAGGCCAAATAGTGTTTTCATAGGATTTAATGATATGCCAAATTTTTTTCATTTCTTAAAGACTCATCTCAAATATCTTAAGTGTTCTTTGTTAGATTTTGAATATACAGTTATATCATCCAGATAGATTAAAATAAAGAGGCCAAACTCTTCTGAAAAAGCAATGTTCATTTCTCTTTGGAACATGGCCCCTGCATTCATCAGTCCAAAAGCCATTTTCACATACATGAAAGTGCCCCATGGAGTGGTAAAAGTTGTCTTATCCTGATCTTCTGAATCAACCAATACTTGGTTATAGCTAGAGAAACCATCTAGTAATGATATCCTAGTTGATCATATCACCTTTTTTAAGATATGGTCCATTTTGGGTAAGGGATAGTTATCTTTCAGAGAAACCTTATTCAGATTTTTGAAATCAGTGCACAAACTGATTTCTCCAGTTTTCATTCTAGTTGGTACTATGTTTGACACCCATTTGAAATATCTAAGGGGAAATATTATTTTAGCACCTTACATTCATTTAACTTCTCTCTCAACTAAAGGTAACAAAACTTGATTTATCCTCCGAAGTTTCTGTTTGAAAGGCTTTTGTTCTTCTTTAATTCAATTTTTTTGTTGAATGATGTTGGAATCATAAACTCTCAGGTCCTCATAATTGCAAGCAAAAACATAAATGTATTCTTTGAAAGGGGCTATATATCTCTGTTTTTCATAAGAGGTAATGTTTTTGATAGTTTGATCATTTTCGGGTTTTGTTCAGTACCTATGTTATATTCATCAACTTCTGCTCCTATGGGCTCAATTTTAGGCTTCTTTGTTACATCATTGACGTAGAAAAGGTCATATAACAGAGCTAATCCCCGGGGATAAACGTTATCTTTTAGTTGAATTATTTCAAAATCTTCTTTTTCAAGATCTATTTCATGAATTTATAATTTAGGCACACTTTCATCTAAAGGATTATTTAAATCTAATCTATCACACAAGTTTACCTAAGGATTATATACAAATATTTTATTTTCTACATGATCTTTTGGTTTCATTTGATTTTGTTCCTGATTATCCAAATCTAACTGTGTTTCCTCAAACTCATCTTTTGACAGTAAGAAATTTTCAATCTGTTTGTCATTTCCGAACACCTACCAGTATCGCATGTTGTCTGGTACTATAGGGCGATGTTTAGTTTCAATTGTGTGTGGTTTGTTTACGTGAGGGATTTTACAAGTGCTTGCAGAGACATCAAGACTATCAGCTATGACATTTTGAGTTCTTGGAATTACTGCTAGATCATATTCCACAAAAGTATCTAAGAAATGGTGCACTGCGTTTCTTTAGGCTCTTAATCTAAGGTGTTTAGCAGCATATTCTCCTTTTACTTGTTTGATAATTAATTTTGAATCTCCTTGCACAAAAATCCTTTTAGCACCTAATTTCTTAAGTAACTGCAGACCTAACATCAGAGCTTCATGTTCAACAATATTATTGGTGCACTGAAAATTAATTTTATAGGAATTACCTTCATAATGATTATTAGATGGATTAGATAACCAGATTCCTGCTCCAGAGCCTTCTTTACTACAAGCTCCATCAAAGCTCATATTCTAGAAAAGTTCTGGAGGACGATCTAATTGGTGGAGTTCAACTAGGTTTTCATCAATATTAATTCCAAATTGTGCTTCAATTTCATTAACATTGAATAATATGAATGAATCCAAATCAGTGTGAACACAATATAGTGGGAAATTATGAGGTTTTTTTTTACTGCTTACCATATATTTCATGAGAGTTTCCCTGTACAACCTTCTCTGCTGACCAAAAACTAGTATTGTATTATAGGTCATATCTAGTTGAAGGGTTCCTTGTAACTTTTCTCCCCAAGAACGTGATAAAAGTATGCCATATTTAGGAGGAATGTCTGCTATGACAATGTCCATAACTAGACTTTTGGTTGGGATTTGAGACAAAGTTACACGCAGGTCCTTGATGAGACCTAAACACTTCACTTTACTTGAATCAAATGAATATAGATCTTTCTCAGGCATAATGATGTCAAGGCCTAACTTTTCCATTATAGCTTTGGGCATTAAGTTGTGTGAAGCACTTGAATCCAGCATAGCATTGTGTAGGATTCTATCATGTATGTTTAAGCTGACATAGAATGGAGGAATTGCTCCTTCTTGTAACTTACCATCTACTTCTGGACCAAAAATTAAATCAGGTTTATCATCATTAAGGTTGACAGTGTCTGTGGTTTCCCCAATCTTCAGTACTTCCATTACCTGAGTTTTGTATGTTTTTTTTTTCATTAGATTTGTCAAAGGGATGGGAATTTTGACTTTAGCTAGTTCATTTTCAAGATTAAATGATGATGGAATCTTTACAATATTGGGAATGTCAGGTATATCAACAATTTCTTTAGATTTAAGTAGGGTTTGCTAACTAGTATTTGGAACATTAGTTTGAGTTGGTTTAGAAACAAAATCAAATGTCTTTTTAGCAGAAACCTCTGAATTTTTCTTTCTAGGAATTTCACCAAATCTCTTAGAAGACTTTTCTACTATTTTCTTAGGTTCTGAATCAAAGGCAATTTTGGCAGGTTGATCAGTGTTCTTCTTAGGAGTATTGTCAGAATTTTTTCTACTCCTAAGATTATATTTTTTGTGAACCTCCATAATAATGTTTTCAAATCCCTATTTATATTCTTCATATTCTTCTGACTCAAGCTCTATTTAGGCTAATGCAAATAGTTGTTGGTCTTCTTCTATGAGAAAAATAGTATCATTATTTTGTAAACCAAACAAATTTATTTGGTTTTCTTCTTCCTCTTGAGGGATACCTTCATTTTCATCAACATAATTGTCCTGAAAAGGGGGTCTAATTTGTTGGTCAGGTCCCCTTTGTTTGATCTATGGTTGATTTCTTCTATTCTTTTGATTGCAATTTTGGGGAGGGTTTTGATTTTCCCTATGGATGTTTCTATCAATCACCATTCTTTCCATTTCCCTAACTAAAGAATATATATTGGCATCAGTGCTATAGGTTGATGCTTCTTATTTTATGGTAACTCTCTTCTCAGCTCTCATTCTAGCTCTTTTGGCCAACAAATTGGATTCTAAACTAATCGTTATGGTCTGCATTTCCTCTAAGGTGCCAGGATTTCTCTCTCTTAACTAATAAGCTATGTCTATTTCAAAACCATCTAGAAACTTAATCAACACTAATCCTTTGAGTAGTTTTATGCAAGGAGGAATATCATTATAAATAGAGTTGAATCTAGCACAATAATCCTGCAAGCTCTCTCCACTATCTCTTTTGATATTTTCATATTCAGAGAGAATTTGGAGGGGGTTATTTTGTACTTTCCATATATCTAGAAACTGACACTGTAGGACTGCTAGATCATTGATGGAAGCACCTGGTAAAGCTCTAAACCATTTCCTAACCTCACATCCAAGGGTTTGGACAAATAACCTCGTCATAACATCATCAACATCAATCTTAAAGAAATCAAAGAAATCATTCAATATGTCTACATGCTGCTAAAAATTAATGGTTTGGGTGTTATCAAACTAGGGTATTTTGGATTGATAATCTTGGGGAATAGTCCCTAGATTTTGAGGAAGAAACAAGGGAGCATAACATGCAGCCATGATTGGAGGTGGAGAGTTGACAGCTGGTGGATTAATACGTGGTGGAGGAGGTGGTAAATAATGAACTATATGTGAATGAGAGGATGGATGAAGTGATGGAGATGAAGGCTTTTGAGTATTTATGAGAGGACAAGTAGTAAAATTTTCAGAAGAGGTTTGGCTCACAGATATTTGTTGAACTTTTTGGGATGTAATGAATGAAGAAAAAATATTTAATGCAGACAATTCTACTGATTTTTGGAGATAGGCATCTGTAACTACTAAAGTGAAGTCTAATGCCAAATATTTGAGGATCTTAAAATTTTGGACAATTTCTTGATCATATTTTATTAAAGAAGGCAAACTTTTAGGTGAATGTGGATGAAGAATTGATTGGTCAATGACTAATGTATCTGCCCAATTTAGGGATTTTCTTCTAAATAGGCTTTGCTCAAACTTTAAGTCAAAGTTGATATCTTGTAAGGTTTCAAGCTTATTATGGAGGGATTATGCTCTAGGGAGAGGATTATTACTTCCCTGGATTTGTGATGAACTGGTCTGTTTGACTAATTTCTGTGAAGTATAATTAACTCATTTTACAATCCTTTGAGGATCATCCACTATTTCAGGAGGTTTGGGATCAGGATGGGATCTTGTATAAGGTCTCTTGGAAGCCAGTTTTAAAAATTAAAACACACACTATAAAATGTAACTCACACAAATATTTTGAATTTGAAATTGCACACTATATTTACAAAAAATAAAAAAGATAGCAATATCTATGAAATATTAATACAGTGATTATTTAACCAGAGATTGAATTTGAAATAAATTATGATTGATTTCAATTCTTCCCCAGTATGGTCGCCACTATATTAGCATTCTGTAATTTGCTAGCAATTGTGAGAACTAATCACATAGGCCAACATCAAACCAACTTTGGAAGTTGGGATCTAGCCATGCCAGCTTTAGAGAGGGCTCTCTCTATAAGATTTATCTTTGTTTGGATAATTTTTAGGCTAGTTATGATATAACTTGGGGTTTTGAGTTTGTTTTGGATTTTGGAATATTGATTGTATTCAAATTATTAATATCTATTGGGAAATGGATTCAAAATATTACTATATGGTTGCATCAACTTTTCACATAGTAAACAAATGGCAAGCTAGGAGTATTTACTGGATATTTTGAATTATAAATGGATTATGACAGAAATATGAAGAAATTCAGTAGAACTAAAGGGAAATTAAGAATTCTTGAGTTTGGCCTTTAGTGGAAAACATTATAATTGCAAAGGCATCTAGAATAAGGTACTCAATAGTAAATCCTATCCATCATGCTTTCTGATTTACAATTGGAATTCAAATGATTACAGTGAAAGATGAAAATGAAACAAAATAACAGAAGAAACACATCACCAGTATTTCAGCCACAAGAATCCTGTGAATGGTCTGATTATTATTGATGCTCCATTTCTTTGGAAAATCTTCCAGTACTCCAAAAGACAGTAATAGTTCTGATCTCAATCAATCAACCTTTGATACTTCCAAAACTAAAGTATTTATACAATAAATTACAATCATACTATCTCTAACAGACTTGGACTAAAATACTCTAACTATTAAAAAATTATAGCTACGGTGGAATGTGTTGTGCAAAGCAAGTCTTGATGCAGTGGAACAGTTGGGACGTGGACCACTATTTACTAATGTGATGTCAAACTAAATGTTGTGTTGGTGAATGGATTGTTGTATGAATGGAGTTTTGAACGCATTTTTCTACCTGACTTGACCTTTCGGTCTTTTTGTCACTCGAAATCCATTTTCTATGTTAAAACCTTTTTGTAAACAAAACAGCGTGAAAAACCAAAATACTGGACTTGAAATCTTTTAAATTTCAATTCTGAAGCCGCATCGCATCCATGCACTTCACAATATTTAGAGTTTAAGTTTATTAAGAATGTTATCGGTGATGTGATGCAAAGTGGGAGTTGAGGTGGAGGGTAGGTGGGATTGGACCGCATCACAAATCGTACATTTTAAAGTTTAGCTGTAAGTGGGGAGGTAAACTCTAAATCCTGCGAAGTCCAATGCGTGGTGAGGGTGGAGTGATGTGGTAGTTAAGGTGGGACCAGACTGCATCGGAAATCACAAAATTTAAGTTTTAGTTATCAGTGTGGGGGTTAAATCCTAAAACTTGCGAACTGCGGGGAGAGGGACCCACTGCAATCAACGGAGTTTATAAATCAGTGAATGTTTTATGCAGTTTCATATGATATGTGATATGATTGCAAAATAATGTGAAGTGGAGGGTGGAGCTTCTATGGTGGGGCCAACCATCACATTGCAAGTTAAATAAAATAAATTACAGGCACTTCAAAGGTAAGTTAAAACAAATGCGATGCAATAAATCAAAAATCAGCAATCACAGGTTTTAAATTTTAGTTGCGATGGGAAAAGGTTTATAATATGCGATCTGTGATGGATGGTGGGGAATAAAAGGTGATGTGGAGGGATGGCCCGCTTTAATCTCAATCGGGGAATAGGAAGCGGGAGTAAACAATGATATAGCGATGAAAGGTAAAGTGGAATATAAAGTGGAAAAAGGCGAAAAATTTCAAGTTGAATTTTTTCAAAGGAAAATGAAATGGAAGGGAATTTGGCGGGTGAAATGGGTCCCACTTCATTGTATATTGTCCTTCGAAAGGTTTGTAGGAGACGGAAATCAAATTTTTTTTGGTATTTGACCTATGGGAAAAGTGATTTCGAATGTGCGGGATTATAATGAAATTTATGGAAATATATGAACGGGGAAGGAAATGTAAATAAAGGGAAATGAATGAAATGAAAGTATGGGGGGATATATTCTATGGTTTAAAACTTTAGGATATAAGTTAATAATCATAATTTAAACCATACAAAAAAATTTTCCATAGGCGCATTTAGACTAGCAGCCAATCAAAACCTTTAAAACAGAATGAAGCTTTTCTTTTTCTTTCTTGCTTCCCTAATTTTTTTTTTTCCTCCTTTGTTTACAGCATCTGACACCTAACATTTTATTTTGCCTTCATTATTTAGAGCATTTACCACCTAACATTTTATTGACTTGGATGCCTATAAAAATAATAATCTTCCTAACATTTTCAAATTTTTCATTCTTTTGCATCCATATCCTACCTTATCATTTTGAAAATTATTCAACTACTTATGCCAACTTATCAAAAACAAATTATGTTACAACATCTCCCTTGGTTCAGATTAAATTATTGAGCCGGTTTTATTTTCTACCTAACTAATTAAACTGTCAAGATTAAATAGTTTGACAAATTATTTTTCACTACCTATTGACAAGAAATTTAAACCTAATTCAATCATGCTTAAACTATATGATTGAATTTTATTGAACTATTGTGGAATTTTAAACAATTTGCACACAATTTTATTTTCAGAAATAAGTTAAACTAGGAGTAGTGGCATTTGGATGTGCAACACTTTCAGAATTTATTGTTTTTCTTCTTTGATGGGGTTCACATCTTATATTTTTTTATTTATAACATATACCCTCTTTTGATTTTTTATGTTATTTCCTTCTTCTTTTTTAAAATTATTTCCAGATTGGAAATCATTTTACAAAATAAATTTTACAGATAGAATAAACTTAGTCACCTTAAGATCCTCTGAAATATAGGACCCTAACAGGGTCAAACCAGTGTTTAAGTTGAGCTCTCCTTGTATCTGATCAAAGAATAGAAACTAGAATTCATCTTCCTTTATTTTGTTTAAGTTATTTTCTGAATTTTCAGTTTTCATACAATGGTATTAATGATGAATAAAATTATAAAGAAGGACAACATGTACCTCCTTAGTTAGGATCCTCTTCTCTTATTCTTTTATGCATCTTAAGCTATTTTTCATCAGTGATTTTGATTTTTGTTCATGAAGTAGTATTGTAGAGAAGATCAACCTGGTTCTCCTAAGTTAGGAGCCTCTTCTTCTACTTATTACATATTGAATTAGAAATTATTTAGTTAAGTTTTATATTTGTAATGTGCATTTCCTCCGAGTTCTATAATTTGTCTTATAAAATTGACTGTAGTTGAAATTCATATATTTTGGACATGCTTCCAAGTTTTACAAACTCGAGTTGATAATTAAATACTTGTGTTAGTTTACCCAGTAAACCGACCCAACATTTTTGGTGTCGTTGCTGAGGAAGCATGTTTCAAAGTAGTCAAATAGGAAGATAAAAAATAAAAATAAAAATAAAACACATCAAAAACAACAAAAACATAGTTTTTATTTTAGTTATGTTTCTTTATGCCTAGAGATAGAAATCGGAAAGGTAGATTCATTAAACAAAAACCCCCAATAATTCAACCATCCATAGTGGCGGGACCATCAGGACTAACAACACCAGTTGTTGGGAGACCAACTCTAGAGGAGTTAGAAGAAAAATAAAGATCATAACAAGTATTGACTCTTATTGAAAGGCATACCTTGTTAGCCTGGGAAGTAAAAAGAAAGAAATCACCAAAAGAAACTCCTTTCAAGGAAATACAAAAGGAAACAAGAAAACTAGTTGTTGAACAATTAGAACAACCTATCTTTGAACAAATTAAGATAGTTGAGGAAACACCAAATCAACCTCATATTGAAACATTACAAATTTCTGAACAGGAAATGACTGAAGAAGGAGAAGGATATAATATGCCACTTATGACTCCTAAACAAAGACTTCAATATGAGAGATAATAGAAATAATGGCAGAGAAAAAGAGAGGAAGAAAGGAGAATAGACGCAGAGAGAAAAAGAGAGGAGGACATAAGAATAGAAGCGGAAAGAAGAATAGAAGAAGAAACAAAAAGAGAGTATGATAACAAAATACTATATGATACCGAACAAGAGAATGATCACAAAGCTACCTTTGGCTTCCCAATATTAGACACAAGAGCGATACTAGTTGAAGAGGTGAAAATGAAAAACATTCCACCTTCTATGTTGCCCAATTTTTATGTAATGTCAACAGAGTATCCAGACTCATTTATGTTCAAATTTGATATCTTATGTAGAATTTATGGATACATAGATGACACACACAAGCTTCGTCTATTTCCTGCTACTTTGAAAGCAGCAGCACTAAAATGATTTATGGTATGTTTAAGAGAACATACCATTGCTTCTTGGGACGACATGAAGAGAATTTTTATTAAAAAAATATCAAGCATATTGCAGGGCTAAAGACTCAAAAGAAGATGTTTTTAGAATGACACAACAAGAAGATGAAAGTTTGGAAGAGTATTTAAAAATATTTCTCTACAATCTACAAAAAACCAAATAACATTCTATGAATCTTGATACCATCTGCACAATTTTTCTTAAGGGTACAAGAGATGAATACTTATATATTCTCAATGTGATGGGAAAAGGAGATATATCAAACCTATCATTTTATGATATTGTTGAACTTTGTCAAAAATATTCTAGGGGAAGAGAAAAAAGTGGAAAAATGGATGTTACATCAAGAGCTTCCAAATCTGCAACAAGTGGAGTAACAAGAGCAGAAATAGGAAGTTTGCTAGAAAAATTTAAAATTGATATTTTAAGCACTTTAGGAACACAAGTTGATGTTTTAAAAGAAAACAAGAATAAATAAGAACAAGATCAAATCTTATCAATATTTTGTCCAAAGTGTAGGAAGAAACATCCACTTATAGAATCTCCTTTGGATAGTATACAAGTATGTGGACTTTGTACAGAGAATCATGCAACTAAAAATTGTCCAAAACTAAAAGAATTACAAATGGAAGAAGTACAAGGGATAGATTATCTTTACTATATGGCACCAAGGAGACCTTTTCCACCAAGGATGCCTCAATAATTCCCTCAACAAAAACCCCAGAAATATCATTATCCTCCTCGGAATTCATGGAATACTCCAATGCCATGGTAGGCTTGGCCTCCACAACAATACCAAAACCAACCTACACAAGGTTGGAGAGGATATAGTTATGGAAACTAACCAATAGCCATATCAACAACCGTACCAACATCCATATCCTCAACAACAATTCCAGCAACATCCTCAGCCAATACCATTTCCACCAAAAAATCCTGCACCATTTCTAACTCAACCTTGGTAGCTTCAACTGCCTTCTAGCCAACCACCTCCTAGGCCAACTCAATTTCCAGCTCATCCAGTAGCTAATCCAAGTAACAAAGTGGATAAACCAACATACAATGTGGAAGAAGAAACATACTTTCCTACATTCTCTATTCTTCCCATACAAGATGTCCACTTAAGGTCTGGGAAAGTGTTACACAAAGATTCTCCACCAATCAGAGAAGAAAAAAACTGAAAAATATCATCCAGGAAATCAAATTCAGAAAGGAAAATCTATCATGACTCAAACACAACCCTATCCAAAGAGGTTAGTAGAGCAGAAAATTCCAATGTCTCTTCATGAATTTGATATTTTGGATGAATTGAAGAATTTTTATGTCAAAATTTCTTTGTTACAGGCTATAAAAGATATTCCAATTTATTCAAAAAAAATAAAGGAGTTATGCATCAAGAAAACTGGCAGAAGGAAAAGAGATCCATCGATAATCTAGTTCATTGGCAAATTAGCTAGTCTCATGTCTACAAAAACAACAATTGAAAAATATATTGACCCTGGGATCCCTATGGTTACCATATCAATCAATAATTTTTCAGTTCCAAACACTTTAGTAGATTTGGGAGAATCTATAAATGTTATGACTATTGAAACTATGAAACACTTGAAATTGCACAATATTAGACTTACTACTACAATTTTGGAGCTTGTAGATGATCTAAAGTTGTACCAGAGGGAATATTAGAAGATATCATTATTTCTCTGGATTCATGGGAGTATCCTGTAGACTTTATAATCTTGCAGCCAAAAACAAATTTAGGAGGCCATCCTTTAATTCTAGGCAGACCATGGTTAGCCACAGTAGATGCCTTCATTGGATGTAGATCAGGAAGTATGATCATAGCACATGGAGATGAAAGGAAACATGTTACACTCTACTCTCCAGCACAATATCCTTATTTACTATCATGGCTTGATGAACAAAAGCAACAAGAAACTCAATATGTTCTCGGTATTAATCAAGTCTATAATTTTAGAGAAGAGGAATAAAATGAGGATCTATTAGACCTTTTCATATCGAAACCTGATATTTCGGAGTAGCTTAGAATAACACAATATGAAGTTGCATGTCATATTTTAAATCAATGTTTCTAGGAAAATTGTACTATTAAATCATTGCAAAATTCATTTGAAAGTATTTTTCCTATTAACTCAATTACCAATTCACAGAGTAAAATAATTGAAATCAGTCCTAGAAAGAATTTGAATATTGGTAATAATTTACAATCATCACAACTTACAAGAGGTAATATCATTATTACACAAATACTCAAAATATTTTGCCTGGGATTACATAGACAGGCAGGGGATTCATCCAAAGACATTTATTCACCACATCTACACTAATGATCATATCAAACCATTGAGACGACCGCAAAGAAGAATGAATCCTATGATGAAAGAAATAGTGAAAGAGGAATTGCAAAAATTGTTACAAGTTGGATTCATCTATCCTATTTCTAATAGTCAATCGGTTTCTCCCTTAGTTGTGGTGCCAAATAAAAATGGAAAGTGGAGGATATGTGTAGACTATAGGGAGCTGAATAAAGCCACATTAAAACATCATTTCCCGTTACCATTTATTGACCAAGTACTAGATTCATTAGCTGGGAAGAAAATGTTTTCTTTTCTTGATGGATTTAGAGGATACAAGCAGATTAAGATAGCATTGGAAGACTAGGATAAAACCACATTTAATTTTCCATGGGGAACATATGCATATAATTTTTTTCCCTTTAGGTTATGTAATGCACCTGCTACTTTTCAGAGAGCAGCCCTTGCAATCTTTGCTGATCTAATTCATGAATGTGTAGAGGTCTACATGGATGATTTCACCGTATATGGAGGAATGTTTGATGATTGTTTGAAAAATCTTGAAAGTTTTTTGAAAATATGCATATAGAAAAAAATTTCCGTCAGTAATGAAAAATGCTTTATGATGTTGACTGAAGGGATATTGTTGGGGCACCATATTTATTCTTCAGGAATCAAGGTGGGCCCAGCAAAAATACAAGTCATTGTGAATTTAATGCCATCAACAACACAAAAGGATGTAAGAAGTTTCTTGGGATATTCAAGCTATTGTAGGATATTCTGATTGAAAATTTCAGTAAAATAGCTCTACCTCTATTCAAGTTACTTGCAAAAGATGTTGAATTCCAATGGACAAATAATTGTCAAAATTCATTTCAAATATTAAAGGAAAAATTTTCAGTTGCACCCATTCTTCAAGGACCAAATTGGTCATTTTAATTTCATATATCTACTGATGCATCTGACACAACTATAGGAGCATCACTTGGAAAAAAGGAAAATCAATTCAATTATGTCATGTACTTCATAAGAAAAAATTTAACACTGGCAGAATTGAACTATACAGTCACAGAAAAAGAAATGTTAGTTGTAGTACATGTAGTTAATAAGTTTAGGCATTACATAACAGTTCATCAAGTATTCATTCACACAGATCATTCAGCCATAAGATACTTAATGAACAAGAAATTACAAATGGCAGAATTAATAGATGGTTGTTATTGATGCAAGAATTTAACTTCATTTTATAAGATCGACCAAGTAAGGATAATAAATTAGCAGACTTTCTTCAAGGCTTCATTCACTTGGTGATCCAAGTCTTGTTTCAAATAATTTTCCAGATCAACATTTATTTGTTGTAACTATTAAAACTCCATGGTTTGCAGATGTAGCCAACTATTTATCATTTGGAATACTACCATCCCATTACACAAATAAATAGAAAAGAAAGATAATTAGAGAAAGTTCTAGATATAGTTGGGTCAATGGTGACCTCTTTTATACTAGTTCTGATCTATTGATAAGAAAATGTGTTAGAGAATACAAGATTCTAGATATTTTGAATGCATGTCATGACGAGCCATATGGTGGTCATTTTCTAGACAAGCGGACAACATACAAGGTGCTCAAACTTGGCTACTACTGGATAGCAATCTTCAAGGATTCCAAAGCCTATGTTAAGAGATGTGGCAATCACCAAAGAACTAGAAGACCTGTGGTATTAGATGAAATGCCATTAAAACCACAAGTACTCATAGAACCATTTGAGAAATGGGCTCCAGACTTTATGGGACCAATCAACCCACCTTCAAATGGAAAGAAGTACATTCTAATATGTACAGATTGTGTTACTAAGTGGTTCTAGGAAAATGTAGTGGAAAGAGAAACAGAAGAAACAGTGGTTTCTTTTCTATTTGAGGAAATATTTGTAAGGTTTGGGGTTTTGAGACAAATTGTTACAGGCCAGGGAGCACAATTCACCTCCAAACTTGTAAGGGATCTTACGGAAAAGTATAAAATCCAACACAGAAATATAATCCATACCATCCCCAAGAAAACGAACAAGTGGAGTCCACTAACAAATTTTTGGATAATATCATGACAAAAACTGTGCAGATGAATAGAAAGGACTGATCGGAAAAGTTAAGAGATGTACTATGGGCATACAAGATCACATGTAATAACACAATTGGATTCAGTCCATATCAGTTGGTATATGGTAAGAAAGTCTTGTTACCAATTTAATTTCAAATTCATACATATAAACTTGCAACAGAATTTAGAATGGAACTATCTGAAGCACAACAACAATGAGTGATGCAAGTAAATGAATTTGATGAAATAAGATAGCAAGTAGTAGAGCATACATATCTAGTGCAAGAGCAGATAATAAAATGGCATGACAGATTCATTAAAAATAATTTTTTTCATAAAGGAGACTGGGCACTACTGTTTGACTCCAATTTTAAAGATTTCAAAGCAAAGTTTACAACTCATTGGCTTGGGCCATATGAGATAGAAGAGATCTTTCACAATGGAGCAGTCAAAATAAAAACAATCGATGAAGCATCAATTTCATTTTTAGTTAATGGACATACGCTTAAATTATAAAATAAGCCTATCAATAAAGATGATTTTCTGAAAATAGTTTCAACAGAAACTGATATGGAAATAATGGAATAGCATAGTGATATGCCTTCCTTACTTTCAGAATAAAAAATAAAAAATAAACATAAAAAGTAAAAAAAAAATTAATAATAATAATAAAAGAGTTTGGTTGTGAAAATCCAAGAGACTGGCACAATACAAACTCGAATTCATATCGGAAAACCAACTTGTCTAGCCAATATGAATTCTCTATTTTGTTTTGTTTTTACTTCAGTTTGATTTTGCAGAAATAATCCTTCAAGAAATTCAAGGCTTGAGGACAAGTCTTAACATAAGCAAGGGGGAAGTTCGTAATAAAACTATGCAATAGTTTTAGTAGCTGCATTGCATAAGGGACCTGAATTACATGTTAGAAGGGAACTGAGACATCATTTAAAATATCATGCAGAAGGGGCTTGAATTACATGATAGAAGCAACCTGAAACATTGTTGAAAATATCATACAGAAGGGACCTGAAACATTATTTACAATATCACTGCAGAAGTGACATGAAAAACATCAAAATTCAAGCCTAAAGTACATGTCAGAAGGGACATGAAACATAATTTACAAATTGTAGAAAGGACCTGAACAATATCAACATTCAAGGAACCTGAATCAATATCAGATGCAAAAACATGAAAGAAAAAATAAGTCTTTACATTCCATCAGAATTTATCTTTGAAGAACCATCATTATGATCATGAGGACATCGTCAACCATTAACCAATATTTTTATCAAATGACATCATCAACCAGTATTGACATCAAGATATTTTACGGGAGTACAAGTACAGTAAGTGTAAAAAGAAATTGCTCTTAAAATCTCGATTTTTTTAAAAAATTCTAGAAATTGTTAAAACTAATTTATCTTGATATGCATTCCATTACATTTACCACATTACATTTTACCTATATCCTACCTACATTCCACATAAAAAAAAAACTATATTCATTATCCTACCCATCATAATCATATTTCCTTCATTATAATCCTATTATTCCCTACAAAATTCCTATTCATTATCCTTTCCTACATTAACCCTCCTACATTAACCACATTCTTATTCATCATTCCATAGACCATTACATTAATCCCAAACATTTTATAAGCATTTTGGTCAAAAATAAAGGACTCAATATTTTTCCCTTAAGAAATTTTGGTCGACCTGCAAAAACCACACAAGGTTAGTGTCATAATGAAAAAAAATTAATTTTAAAAATGACCTATCCTATGGTCATTTTGAAAACAAATTACGAAAAGTGCATGAAAATAAAAAAACCTAAGATATGGAATGAGCAAAATATTCAAACATTTCATATGATAAAACCTAAGGTATGAAGCGCAATATGCAAATATTACAAATCCTAAGTGTGGAAATGCAAATGCAATGCAACGAAGGACATGAAATTATGATGCATACAAACTAAGGTATGGGCATGCAGCGTAATGAGGGTGGCTATGAATGAAAAATGAAATGACAAAGAACATGGGGATGTGGTGACAAGATGTTTATAGACACCATGGAGAAAGTACAGTGTACAAGACAGAGGAACGTAGCCATAGAGGTATGTGAGTCAAGAGGTCGGCATATGAAACGATCAACATATTTCAAAAACACTGTGTAGTGCCACATTAAAACCTTATGAAAACTAATGTAAAACTTTGCCATTAAAACAAACAGAGCTCTGTGATAGTTCTCTACTTTCACCATCATGGCCATAATCAGGTTCAGAGAGAAGAGGACGACGTTGTGCAAACACATGCACACATTTGGCACCTCGTGAAAGACGGAAATCATTGAGAAAACACAAAGAAGAGGTTGTGGAAAAGACAGAGAAACTTAAGCCGAGAGAGTATAGCATAAGAAATAGCAAATAAGTGTGGAGAAATAAGAAGGATGTGGATTGATTTTAATGAATATTAAAGGTCGAGATATCTGTTTGCTAATTTTATTGAACGCTCCAACAAACTACAAAAATTTTGTAAAAGTGAACAAGTAAGGATTGACTCCGGATTTTCTTCATTGTTGAACAGATTTTAGGGATAGTGAAGCTCAGGATTATGTTGTTGAACAATGATTCAAACTCCAGTTATAAATTCAGTTCTTTGCCACCATTAAGCTCGACTCTACCATCTATGAAAAATGTGAATCTTTAGATGTTGGAGAGTAGTTTTAACTGTAGTTGCATTGAGAAAACACAGGAGCACAAAGTTAAACTCAAGAGATATCTTCGGGATTGCTCCAGATTAGGTAAATCAAAATCGAAATCCTCCATACATAGCCACGAAGTTGACACATAAAAAAACAGAGTTTTACACAATGTGTGATTTTTAAAAAACACAATGAGCTATTCTTGTTGTTTTATACAAACAGTTAGCCAAATTTGTTTCAATTTCAAATGCACAGTGAGAATTTATCTCTGTAGAAGAAGGATCAAGCATGAATTCATGATAAATAGGACACTTTAGGATTATTTTTGATGATTATTACACAGTGAATTTCGTTTTAGAGGTAGAGAATTCATTTCTACACCAAAAATAGAGGAGAAATTTTTTTGAAATTTTGATAAAACGGAGATTGAAAAATGGGAGATAGAGAAATAAAAACATTTTAACAATGATTTTATTATCTTTATACATAAATAATTTTTTTTTATCAAATTTTGAAAGCAATGGACTCATTCTTGTAGTAGAATAGAGGTTGAAGAAGATTCACAAGTCAAATAATTTCTTTTGAGGAGCTTCAAAGAAGAGGTAAGCATAATTGTCATGAATAAATCAACAGATATATGTGTGTGTGTGTGTGTGTGTGTGTGTGTGTGTGTGTGTGTGCATGTTTATTTTTGATGAGAATGTTGACAGTACAAGGGCATATAAATTGGTTTACAAAGCACATGGCCACCAGAATAGAGCCAAATGAATTCTAGATCAAGAATTTGGAAAAGGAGACTATAGAAAAACTATATCAAGTTGGACTGATAGGCTTCCTACAAAAATTTAATGGGCACAGTGAAAGTATCACTAAGGAATTCATAAACAATTATGCATAGGAACAAACCATGGTGGGGAACCTATATATTCCATTAAGCCCAGAATTCATTTCTCAGGCTCTAGATCTTCCACTTTCAGGAGAAAAATACCATAAGGGCTTACACTTCAAAGACAAAGGGTGGACTTTCTTCTTGGAAAAACGTAGGAAAGGATCATTTGATAGGAAAAAGGGCATCCCAAGGGAGCGGTTCAATGAACCATGGGCAGAAATGGTGTTAGTCATACAGATATTTTTCACATGTGATACCAGGTACAGTGTAGTACACCTTTACCACATCATGACTACTCCAACACATAAAGGGAGAAGTAAAAATCAATCTACCATACTTCTTCTCTAAGAACTTTGTTAAAATGATAGAGAGTGTGAAAATTGAGACTAAAACCAAAGAAACACAGATCTACCACTAAGGGGCTTATTAAAATTCTTGTAGAATATCGAATGAAAAGCAAGGGTTTAGTATGGAAGGAATTTTTAGCCTAACATCATTTTGAGGAACAAGTAATAGAGGAGAAATTGAAGCCAGTTCATGAGACAAGAAGCATAATGAATTCTTGCTTCTATCCTAGGACAAGGTCCAAGAAACAATAGGATGTTATCATGGTTGAGAGGGAAAATTCAAGAAGAAACAAGTAGCAAAGAGAAATATCATGAAGTACAAGTTGTTGAATCACCTCTCACAGAAAAACAATGTTAAGTCCCTATATTAATAGTGTAGCCCCTTATTATTGTTAGTGTAAACCCCTTATTGTTATTATTGTACCCTTGTAACCCCCATTTTGCTATTATTGTGTCCTTAAATTATTATTGTTAGGTCGGCTAGGATTACATTGTGGCCCACTAGGATTACATTATGGCCCCATGGACTCCTATATATAGAAAGGAGGTTTTGTAAATTGTATCATCCAAGAATTTTTCATTTATGTAATGTATTGAAGGTTGCCCCCTCGAAGTGGCTCATTTCTAAGGTGTTGATATCTCTTTTCTTCTCTTTTGGGAGCTGGTTACACAACATTTGGTATCAGAGCTTTGGATTCTAGGGTTTCGCTGCTCCAAACAGGTCATCGTGGAAATTTTGCTATAAAGTTTTTTCTACAAAGTTTTAGAAGCTGAAATTTTTAGGGTGCGAAGCTGAAATCTTGAGGCAGATTGTCTAAAAATTTCAAAGCTTGCTTCGCAATATTTTCGGAGATATCATCTGTGGAAGTTAGGTATTTGTTCAAGCTCCTAAACATGTCATCGTGGAATTTTCGCTATAAATTTTTTTCTACGAAGTTTCAGAATCTAAAATTCATATGGTGCGAAGCTGAAATCCTGAGGAAACTCGTCAAAAAATTTCAGAGCTTGGTTCGCCATATTTTTGGAGATATGATCTGTGGAAGGTAGTGCTTTTTCAGGATCTTGAATTTCATCTCAAAGAGGTGATCGTGGGAAAAGTTTAATAACTCTCTCTCTGGGAAGTGAATTTGAGTGTCGTTAAAAGTGGTCAAAAGTACATAGATTTCAGTTTCTTGGCTATCAATTTCAGAGACAGAGGACGAAACAGTGACACGCGGCAAGTCCTACAAGTTTTCTCTACTGAACCAGTCTATAATTAGGTCATTGTGGGAGATTGGACACAACTTTGTCTTGGAGAATCCAAATCAGGTTAGACCTATGGCATTTGAAAGAATCTTCAGAGGGATACTATAGGGCTTAATTTAAGATATCGAAGATTTTCAATTACAGAGATAATTCAATTTCAATATCGAGCTCCTCAAAGCAAGAAAAAGGTGTGTATTGTTTTTTCCGAATTGCATAAGTCTTGTTTGAAGAATCAAGTTGAATTGATTCCAAGGGAATATTGAAGAAGATTTTTTTTGTCGGTAATGGGTTCTATTATGCCTCCAAAAAATAATTGCATATACATTAAGCCCTCGAGAAAGCTATACTGACGCATGAGGAGGAAGAATTGCAATATGAGATATCAAAATTACGGTACCAAGTGCAACAAATTTTGATCTTACGAAGAGCAATCGAAGATGACATAGATGGTTTACACGTAGAAATGGAGGCTAAGTTGGATGGTTTTAAGGATCAAATAAAAGCTAATATGGATGATAAAGTAGTGGAAGATCACATCGAGCATCAAAAAAAAGTTCTCCAACGCTCAAAGGGTAACCTAACTTTGGTGCAGAATCAAATGAAACAACATGAAGATCAACATCACATCGAAAGAAGTTATGAAGCAGTCACAGAAATAAGAACTCGACAAGTATTATCAATTTTAGAGTATCTCGGCAAGTGGAAGAACTTTCTTGTAGAAGATTGCACATGGGAGGATGAAAATTTTATACAGAAGCATCAAGAAATAATCAAGCGTTGAGGACAACACTTGTTTGAAGGAGAGGAGCATGTTAGGTCCCTATATTACTAGTATAGTCCCTTATTGTTGTTAGTGTAACCCCCTTATTGTTATTGTTGTACCCCTGTAACCCCCATATTGTTGTTATTGTGCCCTTCAATTATTATTTTTAGGTCGGATAGGATTACATTGTGGCCCCGCTAGGATTACATTATGGCCCCATGGACTCCTATATATAGAAAGGAGGTTTTGTAAATTGTATCATCCAATTGTTCATTGTGCTTATTGTAATTAAGTTCCCCCTCGAAGTGGCTCATTTCTAAGGCGTTGATATCTCTTTTCTTCTCTTTTTGGAGCTGGTTACACAACATTTGGTATCAGAGCTTTGGATTCTAGGGTTTCGCTGCTCCAAATAGGTCATCGTGGAAATTTCGCTATAACTTTTGTTCTACGAAGTTTCAGAAGCTGAAATTTTTAGGGTGCGAAGATGAAATCGTGAGGCAGATTGTCTAATAATTTCAAAGCTTGGTTCACAATATTTTCGGAGATATCATCTGTGGAAGTTAGGTATTTTTTCAAGCTCCTAAACATGTCATCGTGGCATTTTCGCTATAATTTTTTTCTACGAAGTTTCAGAATCTGAAATTCATATGGTGCGAAGCTGAAATCCTGAGGAAACTTGTCAAAAAATTTCAGAGCTTGGTTCACCATATTTTTGGAGATATGATCTGTGGAAGGTAGTGCTTTTTCAGGATCTTGAATTTCATCTTAAAGAGGTGATCGTGGGAAAAGTTCAATAACTCTCTCTCTGGGCAGTGAATTTGAGTGCCGTTAAAAGTGGTCACAATTACACGGATTTCAGTTTCTTGGCTAACAATTTCAGAGACAGAGGACGAAACAGTGACACGTGGAAAGTCCTACAAGTTTGCTCTACTGAACCAGTCCATAATTAGGTCATTGTGGGAGATTGGACACAACTTTGTCTTGGAGAATCCAAATCAGGTCAGACCTATGGCATTTGAAAGAAGCTTCAGAGGGATACTACAGGGCTGAATTTCAGATATCGAAGATTTTCAATTACAGAGATAATTCAATTTCAATATCGAGCTCCTCAAAGCAAGAAAAAGGTGTGTATTGTTTTTTCCGAATTGCATAAGTCTTGTTTGAAGAATCAAGTTGAATTGATTCCAAGGGAATATTGAAGAATTTTTGTCATTAATGGGTTCTATTATGCCTCCAAAAAATAATTGCATACCCATTAAGCCCTCAGAAAGCTATACTATGACGCATGAGGAGGAAGAATTGCAATATGAGATATCAAAATTACGGTACCAAGTGCAACAAATTTCGATCTTACGAAGAGCAACCGAAGATGACATAGATGGTTTAAAAGAAAAAATGGAGGCTAATTTGGATGGTTTTAAGGATCAAATAAAATCTATTATGGATGATAAATTAGTAGAATATCACAATGAGCATCAAAAACAAGTTCTCCAACTCTCAAAGGATAACCTAACTTTGGTGAAAAATCAAATGAAACAACTGGAAGATCAATATCACATCGAAAGAAGTTCTGAAGCAGTCACAGAAACAAGAAATTGACAAGTACAATCAATTTCAAAGTATCTCAGCAAGTGGAAGAACTTTCCTGTAGAAGATTCCACATGGGACGATGAGAATTTTATACAGAAGCATCAAGAAATAATCAAGCGTTGAGGAAAACACTTGTTTGAAGGAGAAGGGCATGTTAAATCCCTATATTAATAGTGTAGCCCCTTATTATTGTTAGTGTAAACCCCTTATTGTTATTATTGTACCCTTGTAACCCCCATTTTGTTATTATTGTGCCCTTAAATTATTATTGTTAGGTCGGCTAGGATTACATTGTGGCCCACTAGGATTACGTTATGGCCCCATGGACTCCTATATATAGAAAGGAGGTTTTGTAAATTGTATCATCCAAGAATTTTTCATTTATGTAATGTATTGAAGGTTGCCCCCTCGAAGTGGCTCATTTCTAAGGCGTTGATATCTCTTTTCTTCTCTTTTTGGAGTTGGTTACACAACAAACAAATTGATGAAATCGTTGAGAAAGTGCAAAGAGAATTATATGAGGAACCATTGGAGAAATATTCATACTTTGACAATGTTGAAGTAAGAGCTACCTCATTTTCCAAAGATACAAAATAAGAGGAGATATATATGCACCTTAACAAGATAAAAGAGTTAATAGATAAATTGGAGGTCATCAGAATTCTAAAAAGGCATTTGAAAAAGGAAAAAACGACATACAAGAAAAACAATGAAAATTTGATCAAAGAAAATGAAAATTTGAATGAGAAAGTTGGGAAACTAGAAACAAAGAATGTTCTTCTTTCCAAGCAAGCTTATAGGTGGCTTAATGACAAAAACACATGGAAGTACAAGTATGAGAGACAAAAGGTCATGGCTACAATTTACAAGGGAGAATAGTACAAAGGAATTGATTTCCTTCTACAAGCAACACAGCAAGAGGCATCAGGATTAGGTACAGTAGCTAAATTAGAGCTCAGAAGGTCCAAGATGAGGAAGCAAGCATGAGGACATGCTTGCAAATCAGCAAGGGGGAGACGCTGGCCCTCATTTTTTATCAATTTTTTGCGTATTAGATACACCTAATTTCCATTATATCCAACCATATACCATCCATATACAAATTATTTTGATCAATTTATGCATATTCAGGTATATGAATTATGTTTTTCAATTTTTTATATTTGTTTACAAAAAATGGATTTTAAGTGCATTTTTTGACAGGACTAAAAATTCTTGTAATGGCTTCATTGAAGTCATACTTGCAGGACACCTAGGAATGAGATGAGCACATATTTAGAAATATTGGGAACCAAGGATGGATGTGTACCTATTATTTTGGTCAAACCGAGCTAAAACAGGTACAGTCAAAGTTGGTCAAACAGTACTTGTCATTTATGGAATCCCTAGGAAATAGGCCAAAATTAGTATTTTATGGTATTTTCCAAATTTTTTGTGATTGGATGGATGAGCTCAACAAGATAGATGGGATAAGGATCGAAATGACTGTTAGTTACATTTTTTTCAAGTTTGTTTCATATTTTTCTATTTAAGTCAAGAACATTGAAGGCATGAACATGTAGAATTTGTATGATTCACTTTGAGATTTATGAATATTGTGAGTTATTTGGAGAAAAGAGTTCTATCTTCTTTCTGTTTTTCAATGTGGTGAATGATTTATTGATTTCCAGTAGCTGAGAATTATTTTCAGTGTGCAAGGCAAGGGTGGAGTGCTCCCACACTGAGCTAAGTGCACTTTCTGGTTAATTTAGCTGAAATTTCATAAACTAGTTTTGCTTCATGTTTAAATCGGTTAATTAGATGTATGATGATTTATTATGGTTGCTGATGAATCTTAGTATAAATTCTAATATACATATGAAGTTTCAAACCAGTGTTTAAGTTAAACTCTCCTTCTATCTGATCAAAGAATAGAAACTAGAATTTATCTTCCTTTCTTTTGTTTAAGCTATTTTCTAAATTTCCAATTTTCATACAATGGTATTAATGATGAATAAACTTATAAAGAAGGAAACCATGGACCTCCTTAGTTAGGATCTTCCTCTCTTATTCTTTTATGAATCTTAAGCTATTATTCATCAGCGATTTTGATTTATGTTCATGAAGTAGTATTGTAGAGAAGGTCAACTTGGTTCCCCTAAGTTAGAAGCCTCTTATTCTTCTTATTACATATTGAAGTAGAAATTATTTAGTTAAGTTTTATATTTGTAATATGCATTTCCTTCACGTTATATAATTTGTCTTCTAAAATTGGCTATAGTTGAAATCCATATATTTTGGACATGCTTCCAAGTTTTACAAACCCATATTGATAATTAAATACTTGCGTTAGTTTACCCAGTAAACCGACCCAACACTACCGCCTATGCTTCCAGAGTTAACAATAAATATGAAAAAGTGAGTAGTTCATAAATCAAAATTCAACCCTCGAGCTTGTGCAGCTCAAAACTATAATTTAGTATAATACCTGGCTCATTCGCCTTCTTCTATGTCAACTCTTGAGGTTCTTTAGAATTGTCCCTCCCAAAAGCAGGCTTTGTCGTCCGTGATTGGTGGAATTGATCCGAGGATTCAAATCTTGTAGTCTTTATTCACATGGGATATGTGCCATAATTACTAGCACAATTAGCATTCTTGATTCAAGTACATGTCCTGAATCGCCTCATTCATCACACTATCATTGATGAAGGCACATCTACTTGTATCATGTCAATGAGTTGTTGGAAGTCACTTGGTTGTCCAACTTTGTCACAATCACCTTCGACATTGAAAGATTTATATGGTCGTACATATAAGCCTTGTGGAATTATTAGTAACCTACAAGTAGAACTAGGGGAAAATCAATTACTATTGAAGTTGAGGTCGTTGACGGACCCCTCGAAAATAATATATTACTTGGAAAACTGTGGGTTTACGTTATGGCTGCGGTAGTATCTACTTACTTTCGTATGACCATCTTCCCCCATAAAGGAAGTATCACAGCCATTGATCAACTCTATTTCTTCGCCTCTGGTTCCCAAGCAACTAGAAGTGTTCTTCTTGTTCACGGACCCCCACCTTCTCTTCGGAACATTGGTGTACGAATCTTTAACGATCCTTCCCTAATGGGCACCTTTTTGTTACTTTCACCTGTGACATCGACGGAAATCGCACATATAGAGACCTGCAACATGATATCTGATGTTTCCATAGCAGAAAAAACCCACATTCTCCATGTAAAAATGCATGTCACATTCATTACCCAAAATAATCCTCAAATTAAGACAAACTCTAATGCAGAAGCTTTTCCCTTTTTACTCAGAAGATAAACTCACCTTATAGAAATATGTATCCATGCATCTGACTTTGGTTAAATAAATACCAAAGATACCAATAAATATTAAAATAAACTTTGGGGCCACACCTTAATACTCACCTTATGGAAATTTGATATATATGATGTTGGTTTTAATTTAAAACCCAAAGATCTCAGCATATATTAATGTTTAGCCTCATGCTTACCAATCCATTCACCTTCCCACTATTCGACATATATTTGACTTTAGATACAACCCAAATACCAACATAATATTACATCTGGGTCCCACAACGTACCTTTGTCAATGATTTACATACCTCCCCTTATCCAACGGCATTCGCAAACCCAAAATGAAATGCTTCTAATCCAACGAATATTGCATTCCATCAAACATGAAGTTTAACGTACCTTTTTCACTGTTCATCATTTATCAAATTGGACGGTTGGCATTTCATTGTGCTCCAACTCAACAATCCAACAATTATCGTGTAACAAAAATGCACACCCTTTAATGTTTCAAATCTACGTGAAAAAAATGGTTTTGTGACGCCACGCGTCACTCACTGGGGTGTATTGTGTTCATTTCAGTAATTTCCGCTTACCACTCTAAAGCTACGTGAAAACCATTTACGGTTTTCAAACCCGTCTTCACTATTCCGTCTTTGCCATTTACTCATGATTCCATACTCCGTTGACCAAGTTTCCTCTCACTTACTCTTTCCAAACTTCTGGTTTCGTTATAACTCCACCCAGATGCAATTCATTTTCTTTGCAATTCTACTTTCTCTAGTCCACTGTGCCATTAATTATAGTTTCCTCTTTCGACAGGTTCATTCAAATTCACCACCTCTCATTTAAAATTTGTGCAAAAACCCCTTTGGGGGTTTCCAAAACCACTCCTCTGTTCCTCTTTGTTCCAGTCCTAATCTACATTCACTGTTTGATCGGATATACTTCTGATACATATGGTCCGATGTATCCAAATGCTGAATTGAAAATTAAATTCCTCTTTTGTGTCATCGATCCTTTCAGTGATCGATGACTGAATTTAACAAACGTAACCTCATCCAGTATTCTCAAACGTATATGTAACCCTTTATGCATTTCATCTCAGTCATAATATTGACATTAACCCTGTCTCGACATTTACATCAAACTTTTCAATGGTATGCAGAACCACCATTCAAACCCTATACATACATGTGCTATGCCAAACTCTGATTCATAACATGAAATTATGAATTCATTTCTCTACACACAATCACACACTTAGGATCGAATTTTCTCTATATATATACAACCAAAAAATTACAAATATTTCCTCTCTGGCCTGATATTCTGATCAATGGCCTTTCTGTTTAATTTTCATGTAGGCCTACAACAACAAACCCCTGTCTATCTAAAACCTACCCTAATTCTTCTACTATCTACTCTCTATTGTCTACTTTTTCCTTGAGGCTTTACAATTTATACAAAATATTATGAACCAATTTAGGTTCAGATCCTCCATTATCTCAACAAATTCCTCAAAATCCTCAAAGTCCTAAAATCTATCCTTTATCCCTAAGGATCCTTTCAAACTCATAAAATCATGGAACCAATTCTACTTTAGGAATTACAATTAAATTTCAAATCTCTCATTTCCTATGGAATCTCAACTATCCTACTTCCCTCATGTTCCCCAATCATTCGGAAACATTTACAAATTTCTCTCAATATTTAACTAATTCCTATTCTAAATTTCACTCAAAAACATTAATAATTACATAAGAAACTAATATTCTTTTGAAAACACAAGACCCCTATGTCTATTAAAATACAAAGGATTTTCTGAGCCTAATTCTCCTGCATCAGACTCCCAAGGTTAAAAATAATCATGATCTCTTGATCATGTGCTTTTAATCTTTGTCTTCCTGGATCCCACACCTTGTTCTATAATTTATCATCTATTTTTGTTGTTGTTTGTTGCTTTTCTCTAGGTCTCCACACTTCATGTTGCTTTGCTCCACTGGCTGTACTTTCACAGTCTATCACTGTCTTCCTTTTGTTGCTGCTGCTTCTTTTCTTTCTTACCAATGTCTTCTTCTGAGACACTTTCATCGTTATCCTTCTTATCAGTTCAATTTCTCTATCCAATAAATCTTCTATTTGTTGATTACCTTCATCTCTTGATTGTTGAACTTTTATTCTTACTGCCACCCTGTCATCCTTACCCTCTTGTTTTTTTCAATTACTAACTTCTTCCAGATTGTCATTTATGACAATTTGTTTGTCTCTTTTTTTTCAGCAATTCATTGGACTAGTACATGGTATACCCTTTACTGCTATCTTCATCTCTTTGCTTTAGTTTGTTGCTATTGTCCTCTGACTTTTTCATCTCCACATTCTTCATTTCCCAATATTGAAATTGATATTTCTCTTCTTGTATTGAATCCTGGTTCTTCATCATAATTTCCAGCAATTTAATTTCTTTATTCCATGGATTAAATATTTCCACGGAATTTTCTTCCTTCTCCTTTACTTGACTGACCAACAGTGTCAAATTTTCTCCATCATCTGCAACAAAACCAGCATTACAAAACAATTACTAAAATAAAAACCATAAGGCCTCAATTCCTCTCTTTCCTCTGGCAACATTTCAATATGCTGCTCTGAAATTTCCTCTTCTATCAGCTCATAAGTATGTTGATTCATTCTACCTAAAGAATTCTCTAAAGAACTCTCTAGACTGTGAACAAGTATTTCTTCCACATCAACTGCTTCCATGATGTCTCTCTATTCTTGTCCAGTGTAGTGAACTCTATCTTTAGCAATCTCCCTATCATACTCTGAGTTTTCCAACAAATATTCCAACAATGCAACTTATTTCTGGCATTCCATCAGTATTTCATCATCACTTACAATTTCTACATTTTTACACAAATTTTCAGTTTCAAAATTACAAGTTTCAACAGTCTCAATTGTTGCTTCACATATCAATTCTTCAGACTGAATCTCTTCTCCTTCTTCAACAATAAATTATTCCTATGCTGTAACAACTTCAAATATAAATGCATCACTTCTTTCCTCATTCAAGAGAAATTCTTCATCATTACTTTCTGCTTCAGAGTATTTATCTTCTGAAAGATATTCTTCCATACTTTTGATAGCTTCAAAAGACTTCTCATCCTCTTTTTCAAAACCTGTAATCACATCAAAACTATTGGACTCAAAAATACAAGGCTTTACATCATCCGGCTGATCTGAACTTGCCCAACAACTAAGGAAATCATCAGTAATTCCCTCTTTAGCAAGGTAAACTTCTTTGATGCGGGGGCATTAGGCTCAAGAAAATATTTTGTATTTTAATAGACATAGGGGGGTCTTGTGTTTTAAAAGAATATTGATTTCTTATGTAATTATTAAATGTTTTGAGTGACATTTAGGAATTAATTAAATTCTAATAGAAATTGTAAATGTTCCCGAATGATTGGAGAACATGAGGGAGTAGGACAGCTGAGATAAGAGATTTGATTGTAATTCCTAAAGTAGATTCAGTTTCATGATTTTAGGGATATTAGATAGATTTTAGGATTTCAGGATTTTAGGAAATTATTGAGGATCTGAAACAAAATTTGTTCAGATTATTTTGTATAAAAAATAATAAGCCTCAAGGCAAAAGGCAAAGAGAGGAGTGTGAGTAATTCATATTTTAGGCAAACAGAGGTTTGTAAGCGTACGGGCAGTAGGTGAATAGGCCCATTGATTCGAAGATCAGGCCAGAAACAAGAGGATTTTTGTAATTTGATTAGATATGTATATATATGAAGAAATTTCTTTCTGAATTATGTGTACATTGATTGAATTATGTGTGAAGAATGTTTTGATCTATGAACAGGCTTAATATTGTGATTGGGTTCAAATATGCATAGGGTATTCTATTGTGAGTTAATGATTTTCAACTCGATTTTGAATCAATAGAAATGCAATACCATCGATCATAGATTGCATCGATGGTGATCCATTAAAGAGTGACCCTTCACATCCATAGAAATTAAGTTGAGGATTCGGTTCTGGAATGCATAAGGAATCTGGTTCAGTGTTAGGAAAGAGTCTCAAATTCAGAGAAGAGATTATTGTTTTGTTCCATGCAAACAGAAGGATAAATTAGAAGTTAGAATGCATTATCTGTATGCCGTAAGGGTTTGAAGTTACAATTGAGGTAATAAATATTGCCTAGATGTATTTCATAACTGAAATTGACATCGTATGCAGAATTTTATGGAGATAAATTAGGGCCTGTTACTATGTAAAGGACCCACACAAGGAGTGATTGAAACAAGCCCATCTTCGAACGCAACAAGTTGAAGAGCGGATTCATACAATTGCAGCAAGTTTAGCTTTCAACGAAAAACGCTATGAAAAGAGCTTCCGTGAGAACGAGTCATGGATGAAATCACACGGTCTAGCAATGAAATGATAATGCAGGGTTTAATCAGCATTCATCTACCACTTTCCACATTTGATCGACTGAATTTCAACACAAGGAAATTAGTTTGGGTTCAAATAGTAAATTTGAGTTGTGCGTTAATGAATACCGAGGGTTTTAAGCTTGTTTGAAACCATGAAATGGATCGGAAGAATCACATTGAATTTGCAATTTGGAACTACCTTCATTAAACTATGAATTGAAGCCATAGTTGGATGGAGACAGAAAACACAAGGAAGTGGAACCTTGAGTCAAAGGCGCAGAGGAAGCACTGAAACCGTGAGTGTGGAACCGTAAGGGCAGATTCTCGAACCCACAAGTGGTATTCGCGCTATAAAAATATGGTAAGTGGTAATCGCTTGTTGGAATGCGATACACTCCAACATTCAACATGTGGCACTAGTGGTATTCCTATACATCTTATTTCACGTAAGTTTGGAAACCCAAAAGGCATTCAAGTTGGTAGCATGATAATCGTTGGATCGTTGGAGATGGAGATCCAACGTTGGACGCATGGGAAGCTGCGTAGAGGATAACTAAAGGCAAGTTGTATGTGTTGTGGGACCAGAATCCAAATATTATGATTTATTTGGGTTTCAAACGTTAGATGTATCAGTTGGTAAATTGTGGGCTGAGGATAATTTAATGGTTTTGACATTAAAGTGGTGAAAATTTATATGTTTTAATCCAGAGTCAAATTTTTCAATGTGAAATGAAATGTTATGTGAGCGCTCCCATAAAAGTCATCTATGCAATAAATACTAAGTTGTGGGTCACATTATAATTTTGATTTTATCCAAAGTCTGATATGCATTCAGATTTCCATTAGCAAAATCCTGAAGACTTGGTTGGGTTTAAAAGGAAAATTGAATATTTATTTGATCTTCATGAGAGGGTTATAATATGGTTTTAACCATAGATTCTGAAATAAGAAACTTCTGCATTGAGTTGCCCAAATTGGGTAAAATTTTGGTTGTTAAATGATTGATGCATTTTTATATGCACTCATCATGGAGAATGTGGGTATTGGTATCTCAGGCTACTATCAAGTGGTATCAGAGCCAGGTTAGGCTCTTTTGAAAAAATAATTTTTTTTTTTGGAATGCATGTGTGATGAAGGCAATGAGGAAAAATTGGAATTTTTAAAATATGTTTGACAGTAATTGCAGATTTGAATAGATATACAGTGAAGGTATGATAATGAAGAAATTCGGATTTGAAGAATATGATTCTAATGAAAATATGCTTTGAAGATTTGCTGGGTTATGTTTTGAAAGATGTGAATATAGGGATAATGATGATGGCAAAGAAATCAGATCTGAATCTGATGGGACAGCATGCAATGCAGCAGAGTATTGGAGAATTTGCAGAAGCAACTGCAAATTGTGTTGAAACAAACCTTGAAGGTGAGGTATTTTGATTTTATTTGAAGATTTTTTTTGCAGAAATGCAGATTGCAGGAAATTGAGGAGCATCTCAGCAAGAAGATCGCAGCTTTAAAAAACAGTGATGAAGGAAGTCGGTGAAGGTTTCTAAAGAGAAAGGAGAATGTGGAAGAACCTGGAGGAATTCCAACAGAGGTTGGATGAAAAGAACAGTTGTGTTCTTTAAGGGGTCTAGGTGAGTTGAAGCCTAGAAGGAGCAGAGAGGAATGCTCAAAAGGTTCCTGAAGATAGAGGACCAGTGCTTTCCAAAAGACCAAATCTAGAGAGAGGATTGGTGAGGTAAGTTGTAACAAGGAGGACTTGTTATTGCAGAGGCTTTAGTGCAGCCCATGATGAATGAGTGAAGAAATCATAAAGGAGAAGATGACTACTGATAGTCATAGAAGAGGTGGCAGAGGTTCTGAGAGAGACCACAACAGAGTGAAGATGAAGAAAGAATATGCCAAGACAAATGGCATACAGAGATAGGAAGAGTATGAGAGAGAGTTAGCTGAGATCAGAGAACAATTTAACAAATTGAAAATGATGATAGAAGACTAGAGATGGGGTTTTCTTGTAAGAAGAAAGGTAAAGTGGCATCAGCTATAGGTGAAGAAAGAGAAAATGATAAATGCTCGGAGAAAATGATAAATGCTCAGTTGAAAGAGAAATTACTCAGAATGAAAGAGTATTTGGAGAAAGACTTGAAGACTAAAAATTCAAGTGAGACCAAGATATCAAATGACTTTACATCTGATAATTTTTGTATGTTTGCAGGAAGAACATGTGGAGAAGGAAAAACTATTGATATTGTCACAAAGGAAGAAAATGGGGCAGCCAGATCTTTTGAAAATGTCCATACATAGTTTGGGAAAAGTTTTACTTTTCAACATATTGGAAGCAGAGGAAGTTTAAATTATAATGATGGCCAAAAGCTGGAAATTGAGCAATCAATTGAAAAGCTTAAGGAGATTGCAGAGAAGACAATTGAAGAATTTTTGAATTGTATAGAGGACTTGGAACAGCAAGAGGATTTGGTGATTAAGTCATCAAATGAGAATGAAGCTGAAAGTTGCCAAGCAAAGTATGATGATGATTATCTTTGAGATGAATATCAAATTGAATTACTGCAACAAAAGGAATTCATAAATTCCTTGTTTTGTGAAAAGAATTGTTTCAATGGAAATATGACAGTTATGTCTGACGATGAGAAATTTGTTAATAATAATGACAAATTGATTTTATTAAATGGCCAAATGGAGAGTGATGGAAAGATAATTAAACCTATTGTAGAGATGGAAGATCAGAATTCTATTCTGATGGAAGAAAAGGAGATAGTGACAGCAGGAAACTTGACTTGTGATAAAGAGGAAGATAGTAAAGATTGTATAAATAGTTTCTCAGATGAGATGATAGATTTGTGGCATGAGTTAAGTATTCTGGAGAAGAATATAGAAACACAGAGGATAAGTGTTGAGGTTGTAAAGTCAAAGCTGAATGGGAATGAAAATTTTCATTTTCATGAACCAGAGCAAAGAGACATCCTTGAAAGGGATGATGTGGAGGAGAGACTAGCCAACAGTCTTGAAAATTATTTGAAGAATTGGAATCAGCATACTGATGTGCTGATGTTAGAGCAGCAAATTGAAGTGTTGTTGGAGGAAGAGGAGACAAAAATATTTTATAATTTTGATGTTTTTTTTATGATTGCGGGTACTGATGAAAGGACTAAATAATTTTTGGTCCAAGAGAACAAATTGAAGCAGGGAAAAGAAGATGACAGTGACCAGAAATTTAAATACCAGTCCAAGGAATTTTTGAAGTCAGGAAACAAGGAAATTGTCATAAGTGACAATCAAGAAGAAGTTTTTAGTTGCAGAAAACAAGAGGGTAATGATGATAGGGCAGCAGTAAGAACTCAGCAAGCAGAAGCAAGAGTTCAACAAGTGAAAGTAAGAGTTCAACAATCAAGAAGAAGTAGTACTTAGCAGTCAGAAGATATATTAGACAAAGAAATCAAATTGATGAGAAGGCTAATGGTGAAAGTGTCTCAGAAGAAGACAGCAGCAAGAAAGAAAAGAAGAAGCAGCAACAAGAGAAAGATAGTCACAGAATGCGAAAGTGCAGCTAGTGGAGCAAGGCAGCATAAAATATGGAAGCCTGGAGAAGTGCAACAGAATAATAATGCAACTTATGGACAGCAACAAAACAGAGTGTGGGATCCAGGAAGACAAGGACTAAAAGCACATGATCAGGATATCATGATTATTTTTAACCTTGTGAGTCTAATGCAGGGGCATTAGGCTCAAGAAAATATTTTTTATTTTAATAGACATAGGGGAGTCTTGTTTTTTAAAATAATATTGATTTCTTATGTAATTATTAAATGTTTTGGGTGAAATTTAGGAATTAATTAAATTCTAAGACATATTGTAAATGTTCCCAAATGATTGGAGAACATGTGGGAGTAGGATAGTTGAGATAAGAGATTTGATTGTAATTCCTAAAGTAGATTCAGTTTCATGATTTTAGGGATATTAGATAGATTTTAGGATTTCAGGATTTTAGGAAATTATTGAGGATCTGAAACAAAATTTGTTTAGATTATTTTGTATAAAAAATAATAAGCCTCAAGGAAAAAGGCAGAGAGAGGAGGGTGAGTAATTCAGCTTTTAGGCAAACAGAGGTTTGTAAGCCTACGAGCAGTAGGTGAACAGGGCCATTGATTTGAAGATCAGGCCAGAAACAAGAGGATTTTTGTAATTTGATTAGATATGTATATATATGAAGAAATTTCTTTCTGAATTATGTGTACATTGATTGAATTTTGTGTGAAGAATGTTTTGATATATGAACAGGCTTGATATTGTGATTGGGTTGAAATACACATAGGGTATTCTATTGTGAGTTAATGATTTTCAACTCGATTTTGAATCAATAGAAATGCAATACCATCGACCACAGATTGGATCGATGGTGATCCATTAAAGAGTGACCCTTCAGATGCATAGAAATTAAGTTGAGAATTCGGTTTTGGAATGCATAAGGAATTTGGTTCAGTGTTAGGAAAGAGTCTCAAAGTCAAAGAAGAGATTACTGTTTTGTTCCATGCAAACAGAAGCATAAATTAGAAGTTAGAATGCATTGTCTGTATGCCGTAATGGTTTGAAGTTACAATTGAGGTAATAAAGATTGCCTGGATGTATTTCATAACTGAAATTGACATCGTATGCAGCGTTTTATGGAGATAAATTAGGGCCTGTTACTGTGTAAAGGACCCATGCAAGGAGTGAATCAAACAAGCCCAGCTTTGAACGCAACAAGTTGAAGAGCGGATTCATACAATTGCAGCAAGTTTAGCTTTCAACGAAGAATGCTATGAAAAGAGCTTCCTTGAGAACGATTCATGGATGAAATCACACGGTCTAGCAATGAAATGATAATGCAGGGTTTAATCAGCATTTTTCCAACACTTTCCACAGTTGATCGACTAAATTTCAACGCAAGGAAATTATTTTGGGTTAAAATAGTAAATTTGAGATGTGTGTTAATGAATACAGAGGGTTTTAAGCTTGTTCGAAACCATGAAATGGATCAGAAGAATCACATTGAATTTGCAATTTGGAACTACCTTCATTAAACCGTGAATTGAAGGCGTAGTTGGATGGAGACAGAAAACACAAGGAAGTGGAACCTTGAGTCAAAGGCAGAGAGGAAGCACTGAAACCGTGAGTGTGGAACCGTAAGGGTGGATTCCCAAACCCACAAGTGGTCTTCGCACTATAAAAATATGGTAAGTGGTAATCGCTTGTTGGAACATGATACACTCCAACAGTCAACACGTGGCACTGGTGGTATTCCTATACAACTTATTTTGCGTAAGTTTGGAAACTCGAAAGGTGTTCAAGTTGGTAGCGCGATAATCATTGGATCATTGGAGATGGAGATCCAACGTTGGACGCATGGGAAGATGCATAGAGGATAACTGAAGGTAAGTGGTATGTGTTGTGGGACCACAATCCAAATATTATGATTTATTTAGGTTTCAAACGTTAGATGTGTGAGTTGGTAAATTGTGGGCTGAGGATAATTTAATGGTTTTGACATTAAAGTGGTGAACATTTATATGTTTTAATCCAGAGTCAAATGTTTCAATGTGAAATGAAATGTTATTTGAGCGCTCCCATAAAAGTCATATATGCAATAAATACTAAGTTGTGGGTCACTTTATAATTTGGATTTTATCCAAAGTCTGATATGCATTCAGATTTCCATTAGCAAAATCCTGAAGACTTGGTTGGGTTTAAAAGGCAAATCGAATATTTATTTGATCTTCATGAGAGGGTTATAATATGGTTTTAACCATAGATTCTGAAATAAGAAACTTCTGCATTGACTTGCCCAAATTGGGTAAAATTTTGGTTGTTAAATGATTGATGCATTTTTATATGTACTCATCATGGAGAATGTGGGTATTGGCAGCTTAGGCTGCTATCATTCTTGTTGTCTTAAATCTTCACAATAATTCATAAGATCTTTCACAGATCTTCATTCTTCATCTGTACCCATAAGTTTACTTGGAATTTCTCCCTATTCTACTTCACAAATGGAAACTTCCATTTTCAACTCAGCTTCTCTGAGTTCTTCACCTCCCAATTTTACACTCATCACCTATTCAAGCTTTCTCGGCCCTTCTACTAACTACATATTCACTTGTTGTTCTCTCTTCTATTGTAGCCTCTGCCACTTTACTTTCTTCTTCATCATCCAACCAATTCTCTGGTTTTCTTCTATCATCATTTTCAATTTATTAAATTGTTCTCTTATCTCAGCTAACTCTTTGTCATATTCTTCATCAATCAACTGCTTCCATATGCCATTTGCCTTGGCATATTCTTTCTCCTTTCTTCTGTTGTGGTCTCTCTCAGAACCTCTGCTATCTCTTCTATGACTATCAGTAGTCATCTTCTTCTCCATTTCTCTCTTCATGAGTTCCTCACTAATTCATCATGAGTTTTACTAAAGCCTCTACAACAGCAAGTCCTCCCTGCTGCCACTTACCTCACCAATCCCCTCTCTGGACTTGGTCTTTTGGCAAGCACTGGTCCTCTATTCTCTGGAAGCTCTTGAGCATTCCTCTCTACTCCTAGGCTTCAACTCATTTGAAAATTTTAAGAACACAATTTTCCTTTTTATCCAACCTATGTTGGAATTCTTCAAGGTTCTGCCACATTCTTGTTCCACTTAGAATCCTTTACTATATTCCTTCATCACTGCTCTTAAAGTTGTGATCTTCTTTTGCTGAGATTTTCTTCAACTGCCTGCAACCTGAATTTTGCAAAAATAATATTCAAACCAGAGTTAAAATAACACTTATCAACTCACCTTCAAGATCTTTGTGTGATCTTGTTTCTCCTCTCATCTACACTGTATCTCTATGTGCTGCAATCTATTAGTTTCAAAATTTGATCTCTTTTTATTTTTTCCATCACACATGCATTCATTCTAATTAAAATTTAATTAAAACAAACTTGAACCTTCAAAAGAGTTGTTTCTTGCTCTGATACCAAAATGATGCTACCACAGCAGCAAAAACCCACATTCTCCATGTAAAAATGCATGTCACATTCATTACCCAAAATAATCCTCAAATTGAGACAAACTCTAATGCGGAAGCTTTTCCCTTTTTACTCAGAAAATAAACTCACCTTATGGAAATATGTATCCATGCATCTGACTTTGGTTAAATAAATACCAAAGATACCAATAAATATTAAAATAAACTTTGGGGCCACACTTTAATACTCACCTTATGGAAATTTGATATATATGACGTTGGTTTTAATTTAAAACCCAAAGATCTCAGCATATATTAATGTTTAACCTCATGCTTACCAATCCATTCACCTTCCTGCCATTTGGCATATATTTGACTTTGGATACAACGCAAACACCAACATAATATTACATCCAAGTCCCACAACGTACCTCTGTCGATGATTTATGTACCTCCCCTTATCCAACGGCGGTCACAAACCCAAAATGAAATGCTTCTAATCCAACGAATATCGTATTCCTTCAAACACGAAGTTTAACGTACCTTTTTCACTATTCATCATTTATCAAATCTTATGGTTGGCATTTCATCGCACTCCAACTCAACAATCCAACAGTTATCACGTAACAAAAATGCACACCCTTTAATGTTTCAAATCTACACGAAAAAAATGGTTTTGTGACACCACGCATCACTCGCTGGGGTGCATCGCATTCATTTCAGTAATTACCGCTTACCACTCTAAAGCTGCGCGAAAACCATTTACGGTTTTCAAACCCGTTTTTAATGTTCTATCTTCGCCATTTACTCATGGTTCTATACTCCATTGACCAAGGTTCCTCTCGCTTACTCTTTCCAAACTTCTTGTTTCGTTATAACTCCACCCAAATGCAATTCATTTTCTTTGCAATTCCGCTTTCTCTATTCCACTGTGCCATTAATTATAGTTTCCTCTTTCGACAGGTTCATTCAGATTCACCACCTCTCATTTAAAAGTTGTGCGAAAACCCCTTTGGGGGTTTCCAAAACCACTACTCTGTTCCTCTTTGTTCCAGTCCTAATCTGCATTCACTTCTCGATTGAATATACTTCTGATACATATGGATCGATGTATCCAAATGCTGAATTGAAAATTCAGTTCCTCTTCTGTGTCATCGATCCTTTCAATGATCGAAGACTGAATTTACCAAGCATAACCTCATCCAGTCTTCTCAAATGTATATGTAACCCTTTATGCATTTCAGCTTAGTCATAATATTGACATTAACCATGTCTCGACATTTACATCGAACTTCTCAATGGTATGCAGAACCACCATTCAAACCCTATACATACATGTGTTGTGCCAAACTCTGATTCATAACATGAAATTATGAATTCATTCCTCTACACACAATCACACAGTTAGGATCGAATTTTCTCTATATATATACAACAAAAAAATTTCAAATATTTCCTCTCTGGCTTGATATTCTGATCAATGGCCATTCTGTCTAATTTTCCCATAGGCTTACAACAAAAAACCCCTGTCTGTCTAAAACCTACTCTAATTCTTCTACTGACTAATCTCTACTGTCTAATTTTGCCTTGAGGCTTTACAATTTATACAAAATATTATGAACCAATTTAGGTTCAGATCCTCCATTATCTCAAAAAATTCCTCAAAATCCTCAAATTCCTAAAATCTATCCTTTATCCCTAAGGATCCTTTCAAACTCATAAAATCATGGAACCAATTCTATTTTAGGAATTACAATTAAATTTCAAATCTCTCATTTCCTATGGAATCTCAACTATCCTACTTCCCTCATGTTCTCCAATCATTCATAAACATTTACAAATTTCTCTCAATATTTAATTAATTCCTATTCTTAATGTCACTCAAAAACATTAATAATTACATAAGAAACCAATATTCTTTTGAAAACACAAGACCCCTATGTCTATTAAAATACAAAGGATTTTCTAAGCCTAATGCTCCTGCATCAATATCTTCCAGTTCATCTGACTTAGGGAAGATACTCAATGATTCTGAAGTAGTTAGTTTGTACAACATAATGCTACTAAGTCCAATTGAGCTAGCATAGAAATCAATTTTCTTAGCTTATGCAGCCAATCCAAATCCATTGTCACCGACCGTTTGGGTTGATCGTTCTTTGGATTTTGGTACTTCTTCTGATCCATTTTCATGTGTATTCTCAATTGATGAAAGCATTATGGAATTCATGATGCCGGAAGAACCATGGGAATCATCATATCAACGATCCCATCTTCCAGATTACAATGAAGATAATCCATATGAACTATATCACCCTACTGTAGTTGATTTCTTGACAAATTCTATTCCTATCCATACCGTCGATTCTAAGAGAAACCAATTAAATATCGAATAAATGATTTCTATCGATATTTCGAAAAAACCAGGTATTGTATAAAATATTCATGTCGGTGTGTCTTGTTCTCCATATGTACTTGACACTTACTGCGCTATTTTCATGAATTCTGAGATGTATTCGCATGGTCATATGAGGATATGACAGTTATAGACTCCAGCATGGTTGAACATGAGAATAAAAGGTATCCTGATGTTAAGCCGGTGCAACAGGGCCTTCGTCCTGTTTACCCTAAAAAATTTGTTTCCATTAAAGCAGAGGTTGAAAAACTTTTGTGTGTTGGATTCATTTACCCTATTTCACTAACCAATTGGGTATCTAACATTCTTCTTGTCATGAAGAAACTGGGGAAAATTAGATTGTGTGTCAATTATAGGTATGTTAATCATGCTTGTCCGAAAGACAACTATCCCACTCCCTTTATCGACCAAATTATTGATGAATGTGCCAGATGTGAAATATTTTATTTCATGGATGGATTCTCCGGTTACAATCATATTAATATTCGCCTAGAGGACCAATATAAAACTGCTTTTAACTATCCCTGGGGAAAATTCTCTTATCACAAACTTCATTTTGGTTTAAAGAACGTTGGGACCACATTCCAGAGGGAAATGAATTGTGCTTTTCATGACATCAAGCACATAGTTCAACCACATATGGATGAATTACCTGCACATTCACGGAATCGGGCTGACCACCCACTACATCTGAGAACGATCTTTTTACGATGTTGTCACTATAAAATATGCCTTAATGTACACAAATGTTTTTTTTGTGTTGGTTTTGGTGATTTTCTTGGATTCATCGTGTCGAAAGACGGAATTCAACTTGATCCATCGAATATCCAAGCTATTCTTTATTTTCCTGCTCCTTCCAATCTGCTTCAGTTATAGAGACTCCAAGGGAGGGTAACATTCTAAGGAGGTTCATTCCTAACTACACTGAAATGGCTAAAGTATTTACTCGACTCCTGAAAAAGGGGGCACCCTTCCATTGGGATGAGGTTGCGCAAGCTTCCTTTGGTGTTCTTAAAGATACCCTGATCCGAGCATCATTAATATATCCCCCAAATTATCAGAGTGACTATTTCTTGTATCTCACAGCTGTAGATACAACCATCACTATGGTTTTAGTCCAAGAAGAGGATGGAATTTAAAATCCGATATATTATTGGAGTCGCAATATCAATGATACGGAAGTTAAGTACACATACATTGAGAAGCTCACTTTGGCAGTCGTTCATGCTATACAAATATTTCACCATTATATCTTGATCTGAAAGACCATTTTCATTTCGGATTGCAACCCTATGACATACATCCTGTCATGTAAATTGTTTGGGGGCAAATATTCAAAATGGATCGTCATTTTTCAGGATTTTGATTTGGAATTCATCAAATCCAAGTCAAAAAAGTATTTGGTGTTTGTTGATCTTATTTGTGACCTTCCTTCAAGTAGTACCAATCCTACTACGAAACCATCAATTCCAGATGAGTCTTTGTTTCTGATCGAGTCATCTGACCTGTGGTATGGAGATTTCATCATCTATCTCTAGACCCAAAATTTTCAGCCCAATACCTCTTGCTCGTAACAGCGACGTATTCGATACCAAGCAAAGATTATCTGATCATCGGTGATACACTTTATTTTCGTGGTGTCTCTATTATTTTACGTAGGTGCCTCATGCATGAGGAAGCTGAAAATTTTCTAAATGATTGCAATTATGGTGCATGTGGTGGACACTTTTCTGGTTATGCTACAGTGCTAGTTACTTATGGCCTACCATATTTCATGACTACATTATCGCAGTTAGAATTTGTCATGCTTGCCAGATATTTGATCGTAAAACCTGCTTACCTCTAGCACCAATGAATCATGTCACCATTGTTGGACCATTTGAAAAATGGGGCATTGACTTCATGACATGTAACCCCCACTCGGTCGAGGAGCATGGGTATATTATTGTCACCATTTACTATTTTACCAAGTGGGCTGAGGCAATGCCTACATTCAACAACACGAGATTGACTGTTGCATTTTTCCTTTTTAACCATGTGGTTTCATGGTTCGGTGTACCGCAAGCCATAGTGATGGATCATGGAAAACATTTTCGCAATCACATGATGGATGAGTTGACATCCAAGTTAGGACTATCACATGATAGTTATACCCCTTATTATCTGCAAGCTAATGGACAAGTTGAAGCTATCAACAAGATTCTTAAGTGTATGCTTCAGCGCATGATTTGGGTTCATAAATGAAACTAGAATTTGATCATGTAGTTGGCTTTATGGGCATATCGAACTTCGGTGAGAAACGCAACTAGATTTACTCCATTTCAGTTGGTTTATGGTCTGGAAGCTATCATACCGATTCAATGCGAAATACCATCGTTGAAACTCGTGATTGACCTACTACCCGACACTTCTGAATAAGAGGCACATATTTTAGATCTCATCCATCTAGATGAAACGCGTCGTGAAGCCACATTGGCCAAAGAAGCGTATAAGGGACAAATCAAGGTGCAATATGCCTGCAATGTCAAGCCTCGCACCTTCTCAGAAGGAGACCTGGCCTTTATTTATGATCAAGAAGCTGATAAGATAGGAACAGGAAAATTTGAACCATTATGGCACAGCCCCTACATTGTCAAGTGCATTCTGGCTAAGGGTGCCTATGAGTTGGTAGATTATGATGGGATTCCATTGTCACAGCCTCGAAATAAGTTGTATCTTAAATTTTATTATGTCTGATTTCGCGTAGTAAACATTGTATTATATGCTTCGATTGAATGTTTGTAGCAGTGTGTCTTTTAGATTTTTTCATGTGGTTAGTAATCCGCTTTGCATTTTTTGCAGATCTCAGAATCTTCGGAACCATTTGTTGGATATGCTGATGGTGCTAGTCATAGTACTTAGAATTTATCCTCTACATCATGGGTGATCTTTACTCCAAGTGGTGAGTTAGTGAGTTTCCAAGGAATTTTTATTAGTCTATCAACCAACAATATCGCTGAGTATAGCAGGTTGATTGAACTACTCTCTGATTCCATTTCACTTGGTATTCACCACATCATCATCCAGTTGGACTCACAACTTGTCGTACTACAGCTTACTGACGTCTATACTATCTAAAATCCAACAATTCATCGCATGTTCGTTAGAGTTCTTCTTTTGGAAAGACATTTTGATTACATCTAATATCAACATATTTCCAGAAATTTATCACTCTGGTTGATTCATTGGCAAATTATGTGTTAAATAGAAATTTTCAACATATGTAAAGATATATTTTCAATTGACATCATACCATTAAATAGGATTGCACATAATCATAGAAAAAAACTGAAATTAAAATAGATTTATATCGATTTTTTTACAAAAATTGTGTCCAAGACATGTTGGTCATCTGACCTCAAAATGTATACGGACATAGAATAATCTAAGTAAACCTAGTGATTCTCATGATAGGAGGTCACTGCTTGATCTATAATGTGCAACAACCTCATCCAATAGCTAGGCACACCAATGGTATGGCGTTGCAGCCTCATAGATAACTCCTCAATCTGGGCATCTGGTATCCCAAGAGTCAATCCCTCCACATGTTGTTGCAACTCAGAAAGAGTCTCGGCTAAATCCAAATCCTGAAGGAAAAATCTACTGACAATCCTCTCTGCTAGTTCTCCCACCTGTTGTGCACAAACCACTATTTGAATGGTACCTACATCTACATACATAAAACATATTTAGTTTAGTCTTGGAAACATCAAAAAAAATATGTAAAAAACCCAAAAAATTAAAAACATGGTCAACATTTTACCTATAGCACCCCATTGAGCACTGGCTGATAAAATCAAATCTAGACCTTCGCGAAAATCGATCCCTGCATATGGATGCTCCTTTATGAAGATATTATGTCTTCGAAGCCAACTAAACAATGGAGTGGAAAATGACATCATCTTGACCCACCGCTGCACCTATGGATCTATAGGACCAACTAATCCTAGTGTTACATGTTGTGGATGCATCAATGGAACTTGCTCCAAAACAAAAGTGATCAAAATTGACACATAGCTGAAATTTTTGGTCTTCCCACTTTTTACCTCGGTTAGTTGTTCTTTCATCTGAAGGAGTACTACTTCATCCTAGTTGAACATTGTTGGCTCGAGACATTCAAGTGCATACTGCATGTATGATCTGTTGGCGACATGTAGTGTCACTCTGCTAGCTAGCCTTGCGATAGTGAATAGGAGCGTTCGCAAAGGCATATCATGTAAATCTTTGATATTTTTCTTTCCATATTTCCTAGGCTCAATTCTTGGTCGAAAAAACTATCGAATGTAGTCCTTCACTGTTTCACCTCCACGAATGGAGCCCGCAAGGGAAATGGGGACACCACGTCTCCACAAACATGTCAAATAGTAAATGCCATCAACCAATATTGGGACTGCTTTTTCCCAAATGTGAAATTCTTGTAGTGCCAGGTCCCATGAACAGATCAAGAATTGAAATAGTTCCATGTGTTGCTTCATTCCTGACATTCTGAGGTACTTGAGAAACCCACAGTCTCTAAGGGCTCTCACAGTGCTAGAATCATTTAGGGCAACCATATTCTATTCTTCATGTTCTCATTCTCACCATGTAATCGACATTTGGATCCAATCAAAGTCTGAAATCACACCATAGGCTTAGTTAGGATCCATTCCATGCAAAAAATTGGAGAAATTTTGGGCAGAAAACAATGATAAAACTTTTTGAATTATTCCCAACGCACCTGTGAGTGGAAGACATAGCATTGCAGAGGAACTAGGCCTTTTTCCAACCTCTCTGCAATGCACTTTTCAACATCCCAGGGTGCGTTGGTCCTAGGGCATTTTATATTTACCCTAGGAGCCTCAAAACCCTAAAAAATGTGCATGAAATTGAACAAGAATGCAATTAATAGAAAGAGGAAGGTAAGATCTTCTACTTGGTCCAAACGGAACGAGAAATGATCCACATAATCTGTCGCAATAAGCCACTAAAGTTCGAGGGTAAAACAGGCTCAGAGCACTAAAATTTGAATGGTAAAGATGAAATGGTAAAAATGTATTGGTAATTTCTTATATAATAGTATTTTTGATTAATTTATGGATATTTAATGAAATGACTATGGTTTTTACCCATTTTTAATATTTTTAACAGGTATTTTTAATCCATTTGATGGTTCTTTGAGCAAGTTTACATCTGATTACAATGAGTTAGTCGTGCATGATCATGAAATGAAACTTTGACCACAAAGCACAGTTTTATCTCTTTTTCGAACTTTGTTAAACATGAAAAAGGAACTCAAAGCACACTTTTATCTCTTTTTAGAGCTTTGTTAAACATGAAAAAGGAATTCAAAGCACACTTTTATCTCTTTTTCGAACTTTTCTAAACATGAAAAAGGAACCCCCCTAGAGTTCTCTTTCAGCTCTTTTCAGACTCCCAAAATATGAAAATATTGCCGAGCACTTGTCCTTTCGAGCTCATTAAAGAAATTGAAACAAAATCTACTCAGTCTAAGTTTAACCCTTTACCAGACTGAGATAGATTATGATTATGAAAAAATGAAACCCTAGTCGAACATTTCTAGGAGGTTCTCTCAGTATTATTTTACGCTTTTTCGAATTTGAGGGACTATTATACAAAAAATAACTTGTGGATTTTTCTTTTAGTCCCTTTTTCAATCTCTCTAAATATGAAAAAGCACCGAGTTTTCACTGTCGTTGGAGTCGTTACAGCATCAAATAGTGACGGACTTTTCCATCATGATAAGATCGAGTTTCACCTTCGCTAGACTCGTTAAAGCATCAAATAGCGATGGATTCACCCGAAGGGTGGAATTATACATGATGCATATGTTATCCTCCTCAAGCTTGTTAAAAATAAAGAGGTATTGTTCAGCAATGACTAGGGAAAATTGGAAAGGGATAAAACACTTTATGGTAGAAATTGGCTCTTGAACATGACACTTATTCACTTCATCTCCATGATTTTTGGGTTGGATAATATGCTTGACGGTCTATCATACCATCCATCACTTTGGTTTTGGGTCAAATGTTTCCAATTCATTCATTTTCGCTGATATGTTCAAGAGAAGTCACTCAGTTATTCCTCATCTTTTGCAATACTCATAAACCTTCATTTCATGACTACCATCCCTAACATTGCTTCATCAGTCACATTCTATCTCCAAAATCATTACTCCTATTTCTTATCATTGATGGGGGAAGCATCAATGCCCTCATGTGATGAGTCGCTTCCTTTCGACATCATCTCATCATCCAGGAAGTTGATTTAAAAACAACCTTTCACTACCTTGGAGCTTTCTTACATCAATGGCATGTTTCTCGATTTCAATGACGGGTTGACATCACAGGCCTTCGACCGAAAGACTTTTTTTGGTGTTCAACATCAAATAATTTATTCACACCATGCAGAATTTACTACAATACCTTGAGAGCCATTATCATCAACGGTGGTTTCTCTTGCATTTGTTAATAGCTCATACCATTGGTTGGTTATCAGACGGTGTCTTCCCATGTTCGACTTCAAATCACATATCTGCATGGTTAGACTCGTTTTAAGTGATCGAGTGAATGAGATAGAAGACCTTGGATCTAGTTTCATCCATCCAGATTGTCATTTCAGGAGAAGTACTAAATCATATGTACGATGGTTATTATTTAGATGGTCATCCTATCATGGGTCTATATATGTAGACAAGTCTATATCTGTAGATGAATTTCTGATATTATGATATTTTATGTGCTTAGTATGAGATATTCCTCCCTTAGAAATTCATGTCCAATATGAATAGATATCATGATGTAGTGTATTGTGTTTGATGCAAGTCGCCATCTGCTTCAGTTCCTCCTCACCACATCATAAATAAAATCACTCAACATTATCATTTTTGACTTCATGCTTTAGGGGGCAGCTGTTACAGGTCAATTTGGGCATCATCCCAAAACACAAATCAGTATCTATTAGTGTCTATCATACTCTAAATTGGTTTCTACATGCCCTAAACAAGTCATTCCATTGGTGGTTTTCCTTCATGGAAGTTTCACTGCTTAGATGCCAGTTGAAGTGCCCCATTGAGCTATCAATGCACCCCTAGACAGTTGTAACTACTTTGTAGAGCATCTACTCCCATGCAAGGCTGTGTTGCAGAGGATCTAGGCCTTGTTTAGAGTGTGTTGGTCAACTGGGAGTGAATTTTTCATTGGATTCCGGGAATCTTCTGAACCTCTACTGACTTCTAGAAGTTGTTCCATATTTCACCTCATCTAATAGCTTCAAATTTGGAAACCATGAAGTCATTAAACCTCTTATCCTCCTATTCCCAGAACAAGGAAACCTCTTCATCCTTTTTTAGGAAAGCCATTTAATGATTTATTTATGTCAAACTACCTTCGTCTACTTATAAATATAGCACTGAACATAGTGCACAAGAGAGCAGGAATTTGTGTTAAGTAGAGTTATGTTGGTGAGATCACAGCTCTCGGAGGTATTGTGCATGTATTATGATGTTTCTGGATTATTGATGTTGGATGTGATTAGAATGGGAAACGAGCTGGATGAGTGACAGTGAATCAATCAACTGGTTGTACTCTTCCTTCTACTTCATAATAAAGACATTTGTTCCTTTCCTAATGCACGTGTCAATGATGTTATATGTGTATTTATGAGTTTAATTGATTCAATTTATTTAACTTGAATAGATCGTATTGTCTTTATGTTGTTTTATGTCTTCTATTTTCCATGGCAGGTATCAATCAAGCGAGTTAATTTGGATTGAGAGCGATGAAGGGAGGCGAGGAAAAGCGAACAAGTTGCAAGTAGATTTTCCTCCCTTTATCTATTCATTTTAAGGAAAAGGTCGGATATCTTTCTTTCTATTAAAATAAGTGAACCACCACACTTAGGGAAAAAATTCTTATCTGTAGATTTGTATTTCTGTAAAACAACACGCAGTTACAACAACTCCAAAAATTTAAAAACATGTCAAAGTGTTAGGGGACCGCGGACGGGGTTTGACCACGGGCCTCCCATGCCCAAATGGGCCTCTAGACCAACGGCCCAACAACCTTTTCGTTGTAAAATCTTCCATCTCACATGCATTTAAACTCAGTTATTCATGCAGATTAGGGAGCAGAGGGCGTCGAGTAGAGTTTCGACTAGTGGAACCAAGAGCAAAACCACGATTTTCAAAAGGGCGGAACCATGAACGAGAATATTGAAATGCTGAGAAAGATTCCCTTTTGGGTGCAGAGATGTCGATGTCAGATCTTGATGTGCTTATAGTCATTTTTCAGATTCTCTTTCCAGGAGTTCAACCGTGCAGCTAGAATCGACATCTGAGTAGCAGAATTATAGGTGCCCAGTAGTGAGGAATCTTTGAATAATCTTGAGGCTGAATTTTTCTAGTGTCGGAATATGGCCGACTTTATACTCATTTTTCAGAATTTTGTGTTGGGAAAAATACTGAGAGGGGGGTGTGAATCAGTATTTAGAGCTTATTGAAAATATTTTAATTTTTTCTTTACATAATTCTATATGCGGCTTTGATGAACCCAACTCACATATACACGGGCATATACTGAAAGAAACTAGCGTATACTGATATAATTTTACAGATTAGAAAAAATATTCAGGAACAATCTTTAACTCAGTTTACCAGTCATGCATCTGTTAGATAATCAGTAAATATGTGCAGTAACAGCAGTATAAATCATCACACAAGTGCAACACACATGAACACCAATATTTAAGGTGGAAACCCAATTCGAGAGAAAACCACCGTTGTTGTCGTCTCTATCTTCAATATTTATTATATGGAAAATTGTTTACAATATCGTACTAATGCAGAATCATATCAGTACGCAAGAATCTACCTGCAGAAGGCTACAACCTTCTCTCGTTTTCCAGCTGCTACTGGAAGGGAGCTACAACCCCCTAATCTCGTTTACCAGCCACTACTGGAAGGGAGCTTCGACCTCCTGATCAAAACACCATATTTTACTGGTAGGAAGCTTCTACTTCCATACTGAAGGCTTCAACCCTCAAAACCAATGCAGACCACATTTCATCAATTTTCATACTAGATCAAACAGCATCAACACAACTCTTCATAAACATCAACAACCATACACTTTACCCAATACTTCAACCAGAATAGTGAGATCACTGTAACCAGAACTCAGAAATAACCCAGACTTCAGAATAAATATGTAGATACAAATTCAACCCTGAACATTCATCAACTTAAAATGCATACGCTACTTTGCTTCCCTGAACCCGCATGTATACATGCTTTCCTTCGCACCAACCTGCGTGTAGCTCTGTGAATACTGTTTTTCAGAATGTAATCAATCTCAGATATAGATCTGAGGCTTCCAGTCAGATATCCTTAGAAATTCAAAACCCTTCATCAGTTATTCACCATCAACCAAGTTTATTCTCTCATTGATCATATTTGTACATAATCAACTTAGCAGCATATATAGTATTCAAACAACCCAGATCTATAAGAAGGTTGCATTGACAGACAGTAGACAAATCGTAGGAATAACAAAAAAACCTCTAGAATAAGCTTCAGAAAACCCTAACTACCATGCATGCCTTTTCTGAAGCAAACCCACATATATACGCGCTTTTAGTGAGATGAAATAGCATATAGATATGTAAATATAAACTTTGCAGAATGAACCAGAGCCATAGAACTTACCCAAATTTCTTCATTTGATTTCATAAAACTTGTGCCAAGTCATAGATCTAATCACCTCTTCAATGGATCACACAAGTGCATACTCATTTCAGATCTAGAGATCCTGAACCATCATTGTATCCATGGGTGCATCATAGATTTAGATCTATCAATTAAAACAGAGTTCATCCCATATAGATATACCTTAGAGAAAATTATTCAGTCACAACCCTTACTCATGATCTCCTTTCACTATGATCTTCTTCTCCTTATATAGATTTGGCCTTTACCAATACCATGAGTCAAAACCACACAAATACTGATGGTATTCTTTGGACGGAATAAAATATTCAATACAGTGCTCAATACTGTGGGTTAATACCATGGTAATGCCCCTTGGTTTCATAATTTTAGAGCACAAAAGGCATACACGACTTGGATCGTTCTTATCCATGTGTATATGCAACTTATCATTATAAAACCTGCATATATACTTATTATGAATGTATACACGGGTTGCCTTCATAAAATTAGCGTATACATTGCCTCCATATGTGGGTTGCCCTCATTAAACCTGCGTATACATTGAGAAATATTTCCTGTTTTATTTCTCTTGCACTTACTGGAATTCCTTTCTCTATCACATCTGAATTGACCTATAGAAACATCATTTTTACATCTTTAACACATAGGTTTCTTATCAAAAGGAAACTCATCAAGTAGGTTTCCTTCAAGAACAACTTCATCAAGTAGGTTGCCATCAAGGACAACATATTGCAACATATTGCCAAAAATATCCCCCTTTGGACTTGATGGTAGCCATGATGGTGTTTGATCATCACAATAGATAAATACATCAATCGTACCCATTATTCAAACACCAAAATACTCTCCCCATTTGACATCAAGGGCAAAGGGCAGATCAAAACCAAAACAAGGTTTCTCTTCCCTTGTAGAAAGATGAACTCTGAAGATCTGATGTGTACTCAATTTACCATGCTCCCCCTAAGTTTATGTTGGATCTTTAAACATATTTTTCAATGAAGTACATGACTCAGCCGAATATTACCTTTCCTATCAGTAAGGACTCATACTTACATCAATGATCCAACCAAGTGGAATTAAAAATTTGACTCAGCTTCCCAACCAAGTGAGTTTACAAATTTGAACAAGTCCTTACATGACTGAATATAGCAATTTTACATCATAGGTATCAACATGACATTTTTATCAAATTACAGATATGATTAGTTATGACCAAAACCGAAGAATCTCAAACATGAGATCATAACACAAAAACCAATCAGAATGCCAACAATGCATCCTTTTCCACAAGACAAGTGCTCCCCCTTAGCTTGTGCATCCTAAACACCTTCAACAATATCATCAAAGCTTCTTCATCAAGAAGAAAAATATCAGAGAATGATACAGAAAGATGAATACTGGAATAACAATAGAGATTACCCAAGAGCACCACAACTGTTCTAAAACACTGACCCAGAGAATTTATGTCAGCAAAACCCATACGTGGTTTTATGCACAGAAACTCATGTATATATGAGATTTTCCTTTATGAAACCCGCGTACTGAATTTAATCTTATGAAATTAAGCAGATCTGATTTGAGAGGCAGAGACAACTCCCAGCTTCTGTCTAAGATATTCAAATGCTTCCTTGGGAATAGGTTTAGTAAATATATCAGCAACTTGTTCTTTGGAGGGAACATACTCCAATTTAACCTTTTGTTCAAGCACTTGTTAACGTAGGAAGTGATACTTGATAGGAATATGTTGGGTCTTGGAATACATAACAGGATTCTTTGAGATACTAATGGCACTTGTATTATCACAAAAAAAGGAGATGGGAGGTGAAAATTTGATTTGAATGTCTTTTAAAGTTTGAATCATCCAAAGTAGTTGTGTGCAACATGATGTGGCAGCCACATATTCTACTTCTGCTATAGATAATACAATAGAATTTTTTTTCTTGCTAAACCAAGATACTAATCGGGGCCCCATATAGAATGCACCACCACTTGTGCTTTTTCGATCATCAACATTTCCATCCCAATCCGCCTCTGTGTAAGCATGAAGAGTGAGATTAGCATTCTTTGGATACCATAGACCAAAGTCTCGAGTCCCTTGTAGATATTTGAATATTCTTTTTACAACCTGAAGGTGTGACACTTTTGGATTAGCTTGGAATCGTCCAACAATCCCAATTGCATGCATAATGTCAGGTCTTGTCCTGGTTGGATAAAGTAGACTTCCAATCATGGATCTGTATTTTGGTTGATTCACCATGGGAGAATCATCATGAGAACTGGGGTTACACCCAGTTACCATTGGTGTACTTACAGGTTTGCAGTCTTCCATCCCATACTTCTTCAGAATTTGCTTAAGATATTTTTCTTGTGATAAAAATATGCGATCTATTGCTTGTTGCACTTGTAAGCCAAGAAAAAATGTTAGTTCCCCAAGTAAAGACATTTCAAATTCTTGCTTCATAACAGAAGGAAATTTCTAACTCATGGACTCTTCATTACTCCCAAAAATGATGTCATCAACATATACAACTACTTTCAGTAGTTTATCATTTTCAATTTTTGTGTATAAGTTGTTGTTAGCAGATCCCTTTGAAAAACCTTGTTGATGAAGATATTTGTCAATACGATAGTACCATGCCCTCGGAGCTTGTTTGAGACCATATAACGCCTTTTTAAGTTTGCAAACAAGTTTTTCATCATTTCCCAAAATGAATCCTTCTGGTTTTTCTATATAAAATTCTTCTTCTAGATCACCATTGAGGAAAGCAGATTTAACATCCATTTGATAAACTTTGAATTGTTGCAAGCTTGAAAAGGCAAGAAACATTCTTATGGCTTCAAGTCTAGCTACAGCAGCAAATGTTTCTTCAAATTCTATACCTTTTTGTTGAGCATACCCTTTACAAACAAGTCTAGCTTTGTTTCTAATAACATCTCCATTTTCATTTAACTTGTTTTTTAATATCCATTTTGTTCCAATAACATTTTTATCATGAGGTCTTGGAACCAATTCCCAAGTATGATTCTTTTCAATCTAATCAAGTTCTTCATTCATGGCTTGAATCGAACATTCTTCTTTGCTAGCTTGATTGACATTCTGTGGTTCAATAGTGGATAGAAATTCCAGATAACTAGGAGATCCTACAAGAGTTCTTATGTTTGGACACCTGATCCCTTTTATCCCAAAATTTGAGATTATGGATTATTCTTTTGAACACACCTGGATGGAGCCTTTTCAGATAGATCTTCTTCTGGTGCTTCATTGGGTTCACCTTCTATATTTTTTCTATTTGATGCAGGAAGATATACATCACCATCATCTTCATTTGTTGTTGGTATTTCCCCTTTTGCAGCTGAGAGAGACTCATCAATTACAACATCAATTCATTCAACAATATTCTGAAGTCTTTTATTGTAACATTTATATGCTTTACTTCTAGAAGAGTAACCAAGAAATATTCTTTCATCTGCTCTAGGTTCAAACTTACCAATTTTTTCATCATTTTTCTTGACAAAGCATTTGCTTCCAAAAACTCTAAAATGCTTTACAATTGGAAGATTACCATACCAGTGCTCATAAGGAGTTTTACCACTATTCACACGAACATGAGCCTTGTTAAGAATATTTACTGCAATATGTGATGCTTCTCCCCAAAAGGTATCAGGTGTTCCAGAATCATCAAGCATAGCATGGGCCATCTGTTGAACTATTCTATTCATTCTTTCTGCCACGTCATTTTGTTGTGGGGTTCCAGCTACAGAAAACTATCTTTTTATGCCATGTTGTTCACAGAAATCACAGAATTCATCTGATATATATTCCCCTCCTCAATCATATCTAAGACATTTGATTTTTAGATCTAATTAATTTTCAACCAGGGCTTTGAAGATCTAAAATTTCTCAAATTCTTTATCTTTTTGTTTTAGTAACCCAATCCAACACATTCTAGAGAAGTCATCAATAAATAGAATATAGTATTGTTCCCCACGGGGTGACTTTTTCCTCATAGGTCCACATAAATCAGTATGTATGAGTTCAAGAGGCTTACTTGTTGATCCTTCTTTGGCATTGAATTGCACTCTGTTTTGCTTACTAAATTGGCAAGATTTGCATATGGTACTTTTAGGTGGAATGATGCTAAGAAGATCACGAACAACTTTGAGTCTGCTAGATTTGCTAATTTGAGAGAAGCTCAAATGCCCCAATATTTTGTGCCATAACCAATTTTCTGAAGATTTACCCAAGTAACATTTTTCTTTGCACCCTTTCAATACATACATATTGCTTGGTGTTCTAGTTCCTTTTATTACTATTTTTCCTATGTCAAGTTCACGTACCACACATTGTTTTGAACTAAAGATAACTTCATTTCCTTGATCACACATTTGACTCACACTTAACAAGTTATGTTTTAATCCATCCACATACATAACATTGTTAGCTTTTACCTTTTATTTTAGGAAAATAGAACCTTTTCCTTTAATGACAGCAGGAGTATCATTTCCAAAGGTAACATTATTTTCTCTTTCTAGAGCATTATATGCAAGGAGTTAATTTCTATCACCTGTCATGTGTTTTGAGCATCTGCTATCAATGTACCATTGATTTTCTTACCCTTCTGAAAATAAGGCTATGCCACAGTTCTCAACTTGTAAGTCCTTATTTCTCCATACCTTGGAACTTGAAGGTATATGCTCTTTTGGCTGAAGTTTGCTCCTGCATTCAGATTCTCCATGACCAAAGTTATTGCAATAAGCACATTCAATTTCATTTTGAAGAGGAGAAAAGTTTTTATAAGTGTTATTCTTTATTCCAGTCTCATTTCTTTGCTTTCTTGCTTCTCTGATCATGATGGTTTTGTATGCAACACATTGAACAACTTTATGACCAAAATTATGACATGAGAAACATTTCCCATTAAAGAAGAAATTTTTGCGATCATGAAAACTTCTATTTGTGTTTACCTGTTGATTGGTATTTCTTTGATTGATATTTATGCTATTATTCTTTTTATTAAAGTGGTCATGCTTTACCTGTGACATTTCTTTGTTCTCTTGCTGAGTGACTGAATGTTGTAGGTTGGCTTTAGCTACATTTAGATAGCTTGGTGCTAAAGTCTGAGAGGATTCTCCGATATATCCAAGACCTGTCTTTACAAAAGGAGAGCATTGAACCTTGATAATTTCATCTAAGTTTTTAGTTCCTTTAGAAAATCTGAGATTTAAAGTTTTCTCTTTCTCAATTTCATTTCTTAGACTTACTATTTCACATTCTAATTTCTCATTGTGCTTCTCCTTTTCTATAAGCTAATTCTTTAGAGTATCTATGGCAATTTTTTTTTCTTCCAAACATATTTTGAGTTGATTAATTTCTTCAAGAAAATCATTTTCTTCTAAAGCATCCATAAATGTAACTTTAGCCTCAGTAGAGTCTTTTTCAAAAACCATGAGTAGTCTATCATCTTGATCATATTCTCCTTCGTCACTATTTGATAGCCCATCACTATCTTCATGAGTATAATAACTTTTTCTATTGATGAACTAATTTTTACTTCCTTTTTCCACTTCCTTTCCTTTTTCATGATTTTCTTTATAAGGACACTTAGCAACATAATGACCAACCCTTCACAAGAAAAACATTTAAAAGGAAGCTTACCTCTGAACCTTCCTATGCCAAGTTGTAGCTTCTTTAAAAAATTTATCTCATCTTCTTCTAAAACATACCCTAATCCTTCTTGTTCTTCTGCTTCTTTTCCTTTTGCAGCAGCTCTAAAGACAGCTTCTTTGACTTCAGATGGACCTCCTTTTCTCATTTCACAAGCAGTCAGAATGCCATGAAGTAGAAAAATAGTAAGAGTTTGTAAATCCTGCTTTTCTTCAATAGTAGACACTTTAGACTCGAATTTGAGAGTTAGAGATCTTAAAACCTTTTCTACCAAAGTAGTGCCAGTTATGGTTTCACCCATATTTCTCATACGATTTACAATATCATATAGACGTAAAAAGAAACTGGAAATGCTTTCCTCATTATGCATCCTGAGATTTTCATATTGAATTCTGAGAGTTTGGAGTTTAGCACTTTTTACCTTTGTATCACCTTCATAGCTTAGAATGATTTTGTCCCATATCTCCTTTGCTATATTCAAATGCATGACTTTGACAAATTCTGATTCATTCAGGCTTCCCAATAATGCATTGTCCGCCTTTGCATTGGTTTCATATTTCTTTCTTTCTGCTACATCTGTTGGCACTGATGTTGGATATTGATAACCTCCTTCAACCATAGCCCATACATCTGCTCCAAGAGACTGAAGATGGGAACTTGTCCTTGTCTTCTAGAATATTGAATTGTTTCTGATGAAGAGAGAAGGCCTGATAGATGTTGTCCCTTCTTGATTACTCATTTTAGTTGATCTTCCTTCTAGCGATTAAGCTTCTTCAGAAGGACCTGCTCTGATACCAATTTTTGGGAAAAATACTGAGAGCGGGGGGGTGAATCAGTATTTAAATCTTACTAAAAAGACTTTAACTTTTTCTTTACATAATTCCATACATGACTTTGATGAACCCAACTCACGTATACACATGCATATATTGAAAGAAACTAGCGTATACTAATATAATTTTACAAATTAGAAAAACTCTTCAGGAACAATATTTAATTCAGTTTACTAGTCATACATCTATTAGATAATCAGTAAATATGTGCGGTAACAGTATTATAAATCATCACACAAGTGCAACACACATGAACACCAATATTTAAGGTGGAAACCCAATTCGGGAGAAAACCATCGTTGATGTCGTCTTTGTCTTCAATATTTATTATATGGAAAATTGTTTACAATATTGTACTGATGCAGACTCATATCAGTATGTAGGCATCTACCTGCAGAAGGCTACAACCGTCTCTTGCTTTCCAGCTGCTACTGGAAGGGAGTTACAACCCCCTAATCTCGTTTACCAGCCACTACTGGAAGGGAGCTTCAACCCCCTGATCAGAACACCATCTTTTACTGGCAGGAAGATTCTACTTCCATAATGAAGACTTCAACCCTCAGAACCACTGCAGACCATGTTTCATCAATTTTCATATTGGATCAAACAGCATCAACACAACTCTTCATAAACATCAACAACCATACACTTTACCCAATACTTCAACTAGAACAGTGATATCACTATCACAATAACTTATAAATAACCCAGACTTCAGAATAAATATGCAGATACAAACTCAACCTTTAACATTCATCAACTTAAAATGCATACGCTACTTCGCTTCCCTGAACTCGTGTGTATATGCACTTTCCTTCACACCAACATGTGTATAGCTCTATGAATACTGTTTTTCAGAATGTAATCATTCTCAGATCCAGATCTGAGGCTTTCAATCAAATATCTTTAGAAATTAAGAACCCTTCATCAGTTAGTCACCATCAACCAAATTTATTCTCTCATTGATCATATTTGTACATAATCAACTTAGCAGCGTATACAGTATTCAAACAACATAAATCTACAAGAAGACTTCATTGACAGACAACAGACAGATAGCAGGAATAACAGAAAAACCTCTGCAATAAGCTTCAGAAAACCCTAACTACCATGCGCGCCTTTTCTGAAGAAAACCTACGTATATACGCGCTTTTACAGAGACAAACTAGCATATAGATTTGTAAATATAAACATTGCAAAATGAACTGGATCCATAGAACTTACCCAGATTTCTTCATTTTATTTCAGAAAACTTGTGTCAGGTCATAGATCTAATCATCTCTTTAATGGATCACACAAGAGAATAGTCATTTTAGATCTAGAGATCCTGAACCATCATTGTATCCATGGGTGCATCATAGATTCAGATCTATCAATTAAAATAGAGTTCATCCCATACAGATATACCTTAGAGAAAATTATTCAGTCACAACCCTTACTCATGCTCTCCTTTCACTATGATCTTCTTCTCCTTATATAGATTTAGCCTTTACCAATACCATGAGTCAAAACCAGACAACTACTGATGGTATTGTTTAGACGGAATCAAATAGTCAATATAGTGCTCAATACTGTGGGCTAATACCATGGTAATGCCCCTTGGTTTCATAATTTTAGAGCGCAAAAGGCATACGTGACTTGGATCATTCTTATCCGCGTGTATACGCGACTTATCATCATAAAATTGCGTATATACTTTTTCTGAATGTATACGCAGGTTGCCTTCATAAAAGTAGCGTATACATTGCCTCCATACACAGGTTGCCTTCATTAAACCTGCGTATACATTAAGAAATATTTCCTATTTCATTTCTCTTGCACTTACTGGAATTCCTTTCTCTGTCACATATGAACTGACCTGTAGAAACATCATTTTTACATCTTTAACACATAGGTTTCTTATCAAAAGGAAACTCATCAAGTATGTTTCCTTCAAGAAAAACTTCATCAAGTAGGTTGTCATCAAGGAAAACATATTGCAACATATTGCCAGCATTTTGCAAGCATCGTGATGGAGAGATCAGATTCATCATTTGAGTAGCAGATCTCTATTCAACCAGTGGAGAAGAATATTTGTGGAATCATGAGGAATCTAAAATATTCCTGAAGACCCATATTTTGACGGTGTCAGAATTGGACATGTGGACAATCGATTTTACACCATTCATCGCCAAGAATTTAGTAGTGTATTCCATTTCATCAGTCGAGTTTTACATTTTTCAACCATCTTTGAAAATGGAGTTATATGATGTAATTATGTTATTCTTCCTTTTTATTGTTGAGATGATGTTACTCTTGTTGAGATCTCTGTTTGACACTATGTTGAGGGATGCTTGTTTCCACATTATTATGAGATTTCATTAGCTTTTCATGTTGAAGGAAAACCCAATTTGAGTGAGAGTTCCTATAGGGAGAACGTCTCATGGAGAGACACGCCACTTTTGTTGAGGGTATTTGTCTTTGCTATGATGAATAACATGCCATGTACATCATCATCATTAGCAGTAAATAATGAAGTGGCCTCCACTCTCTTGACATCGGGCCAGGAGATGTAACTTGCACTGGGTGAACTCTGTTATCAAATGTGTCATGTTCTTGATTTGTTGATTGTCATTATGTTTCATTATGTTCTTTATATGCTCTTTTAAATGAAATTATATTAAAATTACTAAATTAAAATATCTTAGATAATTCTGGTAGCTGAAGGAACCTAGATCACAAAAGCACCAACCTTATACAACCCATATTTCAACAAGGATTTTATACTCTACAGCTTCACTTCTGATGCTTCTCTCGTCAATGTACTTACGTGGAAATATGATCAAAAAAATGACCATCCAATATATTTTACAAGTGTTAGCCTGCAAGGACTCAAACTTAACTATCCCACCATTGATAAGTAGGCGTATGCAGTCTATAAGGTGGTAAATCACTTTTGGTTCTATCTCTTGAAGAATCATTGCATTATCTTTATCTCACACCCAGTAGTCAGATCGTTGTTTTTCCAACAAGATCTAGGTGAGAGAAGAGTGAATTGGATGACTAGTTTACAAGAGTATGATCTAGAATTGAAATATGTTCACACTATCAAGTGCCATGGTCTATTTAGGCTAGAAACAGAAGCAATGGATGCAATAGAAGATGATTCATATAGATGGGAGTAGGAACTCGAGATGTATAATTTTGAGCAAGCTTCCCCCACTACTATCACAAATTCTTGGTACGTGAATGGTTTGCGAATGTGCACCATTATATTGATTATGGCACTTTTCCCTCTCACTTATCCACACAACAGAAGAGGGCAGTCATATTAATATAATTATATTACCAATTGCTGCACGGGGTGCTTTTCAGAAATAACCATAATGGAGTATTTCTCAGATGCCTAGAAGCACATGATTTAGAGAAAGTGTTGTGTGATCTCCATGATGGACCAGTCAAGAGACACTTTGAGGGTGACACAACAAGACACAAAGTTATCCAGGCTAGTTTTTATTGGCCCACATTATTCAAATATGCTCATGCATATGCCCGCAAGTATCTAGTCTGTCATAAGTGTTATTTCCGAGGAAATAATTCGGTCGCTCCATTGTAGCCTGTTGTTATGGAAGAACCATTTCAAGAATGGGTACTATATGTTATTGGTGAGATTATTCTTCACTCATCGAAGCAGCACCGCTATATCCTCACTACCATAGATTACTTCATGCAGTGGATAGAATATTTTCCACTCAAAAAAGTGAATGATTAGGAATTCATCAACTTCCTTAAACAAAATATCATCTCTAGTTTTGGTGTTTCAACTTCACTTGTTTTTTACAATGCAGTGTATTTTTCATCATTTATATTATATGATTTTTCATTGGAAAATGGAATTGTATTGAAACATTATGCTAATTACTATACCCAAGGAAATATTCTTGCTAATTCTATTAATAAGAACCTTATCTGCATTATCAAGAATATTTTTTCTCTAAAAAAATAAATTGGCACTCCACTTTGGTGAATTCCTTATGGGCTGACTGAGTCTCGTCAAAACCTTCTTTGACTATGTCTCCTTACTTTATAGTGTATGGAAAATAAGCCACCCTACCCTCGAACATATACTTTCCTGCTCTCCAAATTTCATAACAATCCCAGGGCAAGCCATTCTTATTGGTTTAGAGTAGGATAGACACCCTCCAAAAGTTGTAGGAAGAAAGGCAGAAAGCAAAAGGAAAATTATCTCTCCACCAGAGTCATGTCAAGAGGTGGTTCGATAAGAAGTTTGTGGGAAAAAATGAATTCAGTGTGGGTGACCTAGTCTTGAAGTAGGACAAATCCCACGAGGACAAAGGAAAACATACTAAGTTCCAATACATGTGGACTATAACATTCAGTGTGCACAAAAATCTTGGCCAACACACATATCTTCTTCAATATTTAGATGGGAATATTGACTCTCTTCGATTAATGGCCAAGATTTAAAACAATATTTTCACTAATGATCTGGGGTTGTGCCCTATCCTATGTACATATTTTCTTTTATTGTTTGCTTATTTGTTTGGTCTTGTATTTTGTTTTTCATTCATGCAAATAAGTGTCAGGTGTGAACATGTTTTTTGGCTTCTTTGTGTGTGGCTAAGTTGAAAATATCCTTTTGACACTACAACATTTGGCTAACCTTCAGTCCTCCTTATTTTTGTTGGTTATGTCTTTTGGTTGATGATGTTTTGATGGAAAACATGATCTGTCTGTAAGAATAGTTTTGTGTCGAACCATGATACCTGTGTCTATTCTCGAAACCTTATGACCGTAATCATTTCTTTGTGTTTCGGTGTTTTCATGCTTATCTAATCAGTAGAGGAGGAAAAGGGAAAAATCCAAATGAGAAAACCTAATTCAGAGGTATTTATATGATTCTCTGAAGGAATAACCTCTCTTTCTCTCAATAAGTCAGGATACATCTTCTGCTCAAAAAATGAATAAGTGCCTATGCACACTCCTATATAAATAAGTAAATAAAGGCGAAATAAGAGAAATGATTCTTATGCAGAGAGGTGAAGAAAGAAACTCCATCAAGGTAATTTTGAGGCTCGCTAGAAGTGGAGAAAATTTTTTGTTCCTATTGTGACACTGTCTAGGTACTTTATAGGCCTGTTGGTAGTAGAGAAACACTAGAGATGAAAAAATATATTCTGAGAATATAAAGATCGCAAACTATACTACCCTTTCCTGATTTGAAACATTGTGATATTATCGATATTATGTATGTGTTCAACCAAGAATGGATAGGAGAGGACTATGTTTATTCATTGGGTATGTTATTGCCTAAATCCACCTTAGGTTGAAGGAAGGCAGAATTCAGGGTAACATCAAACCACGCTAAGTCTGGTAGCTAGCCCTACCAGATCAGGAGAGGGCTCTCTCCGGATCAATCTTAGGAAAAATGTATCAATAGGGCTTGAGATGACTGAAATAAAATATAATTTTAGGCTAGGTATATAGATGAAAATATTTGATTTGATTTTGGGGGTTTTTGTTGGAGAAAAGGGAAAGGCAAATTTGGGTGCGGGGATAAGGCCTAGTTTTTGCAGAGTTCTGATTGGGGCAAGGAAGGCAGTGGTTTTGATGCTTTGAATTGAGTGGATGGATGTTTTAGACTTCTGAGGAGCTGAAGAGGGCAAGAGATCTCAAGGATCCTCTCCAAACAGATGAAAACATGTAAAATCAAACAAAACTAAAGGTAGAGCAAAGCAAGCTACTGAATTCCACCTCTAACATTGATTTGTTTAATCTAAGAAGAACAGAGAAGGGAAATGATACACATAAACATCAGTGAACTTACAAACACATAGAGAAGAACACCATCAAAACACAGAGCCACAAGGATCCCAAAAAGTGCTGCAAACCCTGGTCTTTCCTTTGCCAAAAATGAAGAAATGGATGTACAATGAAGTGCCAAACAATTCCCTAGTGTCCAACCCTGAAAATGACTCAGAAAATACATGATATAGACAAGCCTAACCCATTCCCATGCCTCTAGGGGTCGAGCTCATCATTCTAGGAGTTGCTTCAACCATATCTAAACTAGGAACTGAAATATAGGCAATCAAACAACTTGCCTCTATATGGTAGGAAACTGATTCATTCATTTAATTTTCACTTTTTAGTGAATGAATCTACTAAAATAAGTAAATATGTGCCAAAATTACATCATGGTCATGAAATTACATCAAGGTAGATCAAAAATTACATGAGGAAGTGAAACTGGCCCAAACTAGGCGAAATGCTGAGCTGCTGAGTGAAAAATAGGCCAAAATTCTCTATGCGTCGCGCCCAAAATCTCTATGCATAGCACAAATTTGCAGCTGATTTTGAGGCCCTTCCCGAAGTCCAAATTGAGCTCATGATAGCTCGTTGGAAATCCCTCCCTGTCTACTTTCCAACATAAGTGGAATTTCTGGATTTGGATGTAATTTTCCTTTCCAAAACTTCAATCTCCCAAGACTGGTTCCCATGTGTTCAAAAAGTGGCAGAAAGGCCATTTTCAAGGTGTTTTTGACCCTTTAGGCAACCCAGAACTTGATGAAATTCCTAGGCCATTCCTGAGCATGCATAAATTTTCATAAAAAATTCAAAAATGCAATTTTTTCCTCCAAAGGATCTCCCAATCGTAAGCGCGCGCAAGGTGGCGCTACGCGTCGAGCAGGAAAATCTGTTTTGTGACCAAAAAATTCAAAAATGACAAAAAATTTCCCAAATTTGCTGAAATTTGAGATGAAGGTCCCTCATCAAGTACTATGCTCAGCCAACGAGTCTTCAGCCAAGATTTGGATCTGATCATGCCTTTTCCGACGTTTCAGTGCCCTCCTTAGCCTCGCTTTCAGGATCTTGATCCTCGCTTTGCAAACATGTGTGCGGGCCCAATAATGATTATTCATGTGTCTGAGCATGTCCTTGTCCTTGTTGACCTTTTCCAATAGCTTCTCAATATGAATTTTGACTCTCTCAAGCCAAATCTCCCGCTCAATGGGTGTCATGTCACCTTGGCCTCCTTGGGCAGCTTACTGGTCTTCACGGAAGTTTCGCAACTCCATGACTACTTGTTGATCCTCCAATTGTTTATTCCGCTGCTCCAAGTAATTTATAACCCATTGAGCTCTCTGCAATTTCTCAGTCAATGTATCGATCTCAGCTTTCCGCTCCTGGATGATTTCTCTCAACTTTGAGCTGGGAGAGCTCAAATCAACATCGATCAATATGAAATCCGTATCTTGGCCTCCTGAAGGGCCCTCATCCTGCATAGGCTTCTTGCCTTTGTCCTGTACCTGTGCTGACGTAGAAGGCGAGACCCCTTCCACCCCAGGTGGAGATAGTACTCACGGTGCTGCTGATGACGGTGGCGAGACCCCTTCCACCCGAGGTGGATATAGTACTCGCAGTGCTGTTGCAAATAAGGTTCTCGTGCCTCTCTGATATGTAACAGGCAATGGCACACTGATAGGCTCTGTCTCGGGACCTTCAAATTGATGGGAAGGCTCACCTGCATCATGAACAATCTCCGGAGGAGGCTGAGGGGCTGTGAAAAAGTCATGGGAAATGAAATCCTCCCATGCAATGCCCTGCAATCCAAGTTGATGTACAACAATAATCTTGATGAGCGCATAATGATAAATGTTGTTATGTTGCTGCTCGGGAGTCTTCTTCTGCACAAGAGTAGTCATCCTCTCTATGTTCTGGCACATGAAATATGGAATGTTCATCATCTTCACTCTCGTGAAATGCATCAACAACCTGATGTGGTATGCATAAAGGCGTGAGAAACGGCCCTCACAACTAAAGTATCTGATAATGAGTCTCATCAATGGCGCATAGAATTCCTTCAGAAACCGGAATGGGAATACCCTGTTGAGCTGCCTCACATAGCCAGGCCTAATGTATGGTTCATAATATACTCTATCCAGCTGTTGTCTCTTGTTCCACTCTTCACCCACATTCGGTATTCCTATTGCCTGAGAAATTGTTTCTGGTGTCAAGGTGAAATGTACGCCAACAAGGGTTACCTAACCATCATGCAAATGTAAAACAAACAACCGAGCCAACTCTTGATGATGCTGAATCCGAGAAATCATCTCACAATACTGAAATCATGACTGTTGCTGAAAGCATGATATGGCAAGTGGGCAGGCTTGCAGCTCAGTCAAAGAGGTGGGTTCTTCTCTAACATGTTTGCCACCTTTACGAGGCCTCCTCGGTGCATGTAGCTCTATGGTAGAATCACTGTCTTGTTCATATGATGACTCAGTGTCTGTCATGGTGCTGCAAGGTATATGTCAAGTGTATGTTTGGTTTGTTGAAAATGAGAAATTGGTGTTTTGTTTTCAATGCCAAATGTGCCAAAGGGAAATGAGGGACTGTGAGGAATATGGAACAGTGGGAAAAGTGGAGTTTTTCAAGTGAAATTATGGTGTGCTAACAGTCACTTGACTGTTGGGAATTGGGGATTTAGGAATTCTGCAAATGATATGGGAAGGGGAAAATGATAGGGAATGGAAGGATTTGAGGGATAGGGATAAATGGGAACAAGTGATATGAGTGGTTTTATAAGGGAATTAGGGAAGGGATATTAAGGATATCGTGACAGTGAAGGGGAAAAGAACCACAGGTAGGAAATGGGATTTGAACAAATTAGCACCAACAACCAAACTTTAACAATCAAACACAAACCCTAGGAGAATTTTTTCACCAAATGATAGGGCTTATAATTTCACCAATCAAATTCTTATATCCTTCCCTCCAAATAACACCAAACACAAGCTAAAATCAATGGCAAGGGTGCACAAACTTACTTGGAGCAAAAGAGTTTGAGTCGTTTTTTAAAAAATTTGGAAGCAGTGATGAAATTTCACTTGGCAGCTCTGTGCACCGTGCGCACAACCCAGTGCGTCGTGCTCACTGTATGCGCCGCACCAGTTGTAATTTACACAGTGGAGAATGGTTGTATGCGCCGCGACCGGTGTATGCGTCGCGACCTCTAACCAACGCGCCACGCAGCAGATTCAACACACAATTGGCCCTCCAAAACCCAGTTTCCACTCTTGCACAATCCGACTCAGCTTATTTGATGTCTCTTGGTGTAAATGAATTGTTTGGACACCAAAATATCTTATAGCCATTATAATTTGAATTTTTTATTTCAATAACCCACTTTCTAATGTTTCAACTTTGGCACTTTCACATTTTAATACAAACTCTATTTTTGTTTCCATTTTGACTTTTTGACTTGAATGATGAAACTTTTGGCTATTTTTTGCAGGGATGGCTAGCATTGGATTTGGAAAAGGTGACCAGGGCTGTGCCTGAATATTTTGACCACTGAAAAATTTTGAAAATCACATGGCAATTTATTACAAAAGGTGAAATGGACGATTTTTCTTCAAAACAGAGTTTTGAAGAAAATTCATGATCAAGCAATATAATAATGAAATTTTTGAAAGGAAAACTTATTTTGAACCTCCCTTTGGCCTGCTAGCATTATTGGACACTTTGAAGACAAAATTTGTGAAACCCTAGACCTAATGACTGAAATGACTCTTTGCTGACCAAGAGACCAAAACAGGACTATGAATGACTTTAAAATATACTCTGATGAACAAACACGAACCAGCAGTTACATAATCAAGAGGGGCATGAGTGACAAGACCCTTCCGTCAGAAGATGGATGCTCCTAATGGAAATTCAAATGACTAAACCGAATGAGACACCTAAAAATGAAATGCAATGAAAGAGAATTTGATCTCTGACGGAGGGATGAAGAGACCGACTCTAACATTGGCTCTAATGGGGATGGTAGCTCCTGGGAGGTGCCAAGAATGGCAGATCTCTGGGAGAGTAGGTAGTGCCTTCGTCCATTGGGAAATGGAGTCAATAACTGCAAACCCAAAACAACTCATACCAATCCAAAAACATATATATACTGCAACCTGTAGATAAACAAATACCGGAAACTGAAATGTTGCCTTCAGCAGCTTATTTATTTACAAATCTCCTCTACTTTGCTGCAAAACCAATAGATCAAGTAATGCTGTAATGCCAGATCAACCAATCAAGTAACTGTGACAAGGATGCTGCTTGAAAGTGCTTGAACCAGGACACAAATGTAAATGCTGAAAGCCATACATGCACATAAAGATTCTGGTTGTGTAAAAGATAATTTGATCTATCATTCAAACTGAAGAAAATTTCCATGTATGTTGCAAATGGATCAAAAAAACCAGACTGTATTTGCTACCCCAACTCCTCAATACATGCTTCCAGCTGCAAACTATCAATGCAAATATCCACGGGCGGCTCTATTGTTTCTTGTTTTGAAGGAGGGAGAGTTTCCAAAAACTTTTTGGGATCTTGAAATTCATATGATTGGATCTAATCATTTAAATACTGAATCTCCTTCTCAAATTTTTCAACAACTAACTCAAAGAAACTAGTTTTAGCTTAAAGAGGAAACTTCGGAGATCTCAAAAATTGAAGCACAGCAATGAAAAATATTTCATCAATTTCCAAATCCACTAACTGATCTCTAACTTATTTTAAAACTTCACAAAGCGCAGGGTTTGCCACATACCCTACCATTTTATTCAGTGCATGAATGGATCAGTGAGCACTGGAATATTTGGATTGAGTTGGAGTCGCCAGGTGAATGTTTCAGCCTTCATATGTCTGATCGTTGTCCACCATCAACAATCAGATCTGAACTTGATACACATACTGGGGCAACTTGCAAGTCAGATGTTACGTTTACAAACTAGACCAGAGATTGACTGAAGCAGCATTCATCTACTTTCACTGATGCATAGCAAGAGCGTTTCGAAGGCTACCTGGCTAACTTCAGGCTCCGTCTGTAGCTTATAAAACAAATAACACTAACAAGCAAACTATTTTCCCCAGTATGGTCGCCACTATGTTATTGCCTAAATCCACCTCAGGCTGAAGGAAGGCAGAGTTCAGGGTAACATCAAACCACGCTCAGTCTGGTAGCTAGCCCTACCAGATCAGGAGAGGGCTCTCTCCAGGTCAATCTCAGGAAAAATTTATCAATAGGGCTTGAGATGACTGAAATAAAAAATGATTTTAGGCTAGGTATATAGATGAAAAGATTTGATTTTATTTTTGGGGTTTTTGTTGGAGAAAAGGGAAAGGCAAATTTGGGTGCGGGGATAAGGCCTAGTTTTTGCAGAGTTCTGATTGGGGCAAGGAAGGCAGTGGTTTTGATGCTTTGAATTGATTGGATGGATGGTTTATACCGCTGAGGAGCTGAAGAGGACAAGAGATCTCAAGGATCCTCTCCAAACAGATGAAAACATGTAAAATCAAACAAAACTAAAGGCAAAGCAAAGCAAGCTACTGAATTCCACCTTTAACACTGATTTTTTTAATCTAAGAAGAACAGAGAAGGGAAATGATACACATAAACATCAGTGAACTTAAAAATACATAGAGAAGAACACCATCAAAACACAGACCCACAAGGATCCCAAAAAGTGCTGCAAACCCTGGTCTTTCCTTTGCCAAAAAGGCAGAAATGGATGTACAATGAAGTGCCAAACAATTCCCTAGTGTCCAACCCTGAAAATGACTCAGAAAATACATGATATAGACAATCCTAACCCATTCCCATGCCTCTATGGGTCGAGCTCATTATTCTAGGAGTTGTTTCAACCATATCTAAACTAGGAACTGAAATATAGGCAATCAAACAACTTGCCTCTATATGGTAGGAAACTGATTCATTAATTTAATTTTCACTTTTTAGTGAATGAATCTACTAAAACAAGTAAATATGTACCAAAATTACATCATGGTCATGAAATTACATCAAGTTAGATCAAAAATTACATGAGGAAGTGAAACTGGCCCAAACTAGGTGAAATGTTGAGCTGCTGAGTGAAAAATAGGCCCAAATTCTCTATGCGCTGCGCCCAAAATCTCTATGCGTAGCACAACGTTGGAGCTAATTTTGAGGCCCTTCCCGAAGTCCAAATTGAGCTCATGATATATCGTTGGAAAGCCCTCCCTGTCTACTTTCCAACCCAGTGGAATTTATGGATTTGGATGTCATTTTCCCCTCCAAAACTTCAATCTCCCAACATTGGTTCCTGTGTGTGCAAAAAGTGACAGAAAGGCCATTTTCAAGGTGTTTTTGACCCTTTAGGCAACCCAGAACTTGATGAAATTCCTAGGCCATTCCTGAGCATGCATAAATTTTCATAAAAAATCCAAAAATGCAAAGTTTTCCTCCAAAGGATCTCCCAATCGTAAGCGCGCTCAAGGTGGCGCTACGCGTCGGGCAGGAAAATTTGTTTTGTGACCAAAAAATTCAAAAATGACAAAAATTTTCCCAAATTTGCTGAAATTTGAGATGAAGGTCCCTCATCAAGTACTATTCTCAGCCAACGAAGCTTCGGCCAATATTTGGAGCTGATCATGCCTTTTTCGACGTTTCAGTGCCCTCCTTAGCCTCGCTTTCAGGATCTTGATCCTCGCTTTGCAAACATGTGTGTGGGCCCAATAATGATTATTCATATGTCTGAGCATGTCCTTGTCCTTGTTGGCCTTTGCCAATAGCTTCTCAAGATGAATGCTGACTCTCTCAAGCCAAATCTCCCGCTCAATGGGTGTCATGTCACCTTGGCCTCTTTGGGCAGCGTGCCAGTCTTCACGGATGTTTCGCAACTCCATGACTACTTGCTGATCCTCCAATTATTTATTCCGCTGCTCCAAGTAATTTATAACCCATTGAGCTCTCTTCAATTTCTCAGTCAATGTATCGATCTCAGCTTTCTGCTCCTGGATGATTTCTCTCAACTTTGAGTTGGGAGAGCTCAAATCAACATCAATCAATACAAAATCAGTATCTTGGCCTTCTGAAGGGCCCTCATCCTGCATAGGCTTCTTACCTCTATCTTTTACCTGTGTTGATGTAGAAGGTGAGACCCCTTCCACCCCAGGTGGAGATAGTACTCGTGGTGCTGCTGATGACGGTGGCAAGACCCCTTCCACCCGAGGTGGATATAATACTCGTTGTGCTACTGTAAATAAGGTTCTCGTGCCTCTCTAATATGTAACGAACACTGGCACACTGATAGGCTCTATCTCGGGACCTTTAAACTGATGGGAAGGCTCACCTGCATCATGAACAATCTCCAGAGGAGGCTAAGGGGCTGTGAAAAAGTCATGGGAAATGAAATCTTCCCATGCAATGCCCTGCAATCCAAGCTGATGTACAACAATAATCTTGATGAGCGCATAATGATAAATGTTGTTATGCTGCTACTTAGGAGTCTTCTTTTGCACAAGAGTAGTCATCCTCTCTATGTTCCGGCACATGAAATATGGAATGTTCATCATCTTCACTCTCATGAAATGCATCAACAACCGGATGTGGTATGCATAAAGGCGTGAGAAACGACCCTCACAATTGAAGTATCTAATAATGAGTCTCATCAATGGCGCATAGGATTCCTTCAGAAACCAGAATGGGAATACCCTACTGAGCTGCCTCACATAGCCAGGCCTGATGTATGGTTCATAATATACTTTGTCCAGCTGTTGTCTCTTGTTCCACTCTTCACCCACATTCGGTATTCCTGTTGCCTGAGAAATGGTTTCTGGTGTCAAGGTGAAATTTACGCCAGCAAGGGTTACCTGACCATCATGCAAATGTAAAACAAACAACTGAGCCAACTCCTGATGATGCTGAATCCGAGCAATCATCTCACAATACTGAAAGCATGACTGTTGTTGAAAGCATGATATGGCAAGTGGGCAGGCTTGCAGCTTAGTCAAAGAGGTGGGTTCTTCTCTAACATGTTTGCCACCTTTACAAGGCCTCCTCGATGCATGTAGCTCTGTGGTAGAATCACTGTCTTGTTCATATGATGACTCTGTGTCTGTCATGGTGCTGCAAGGTATATTCCAAGTGTATGTTTGGTTTGTTTGAAAATGAGAAATTGGTGTTTTGTTTTCAATGCCAAATGTGCCAAAGGGAAATGAGGGACTGTGAGGAATATGGAACAGTGGGAAAGTGGAGTTTGTCAAGTGAAATTAAGGTGTGCTAACAGTCACTTGACTGTTGGGAATTGGGGATTTAGGAATTCTGCAAATGATATGGGAAGGGGAAAATGATAGGGAATGGAAGGATTTGAGGGATAGGGATAAATGGGAACAAGTGATATGAGTGGTTTTATAAGGGAATTAGGGAAGGGATATTAAGGATATCGTGACACTGAGGGGGAAAAGAACCACAGGTAGGAAATGGGATTTGAACAAATTGGCACCAACAACCAAACTTTAACAATCAAACGCAAACCCTAAGAGCAATTTTTCACCAAATGATAGGGCTTATAATTTCACCAATCAAATTCTTATAGCCTTCCCTCCAAATAACACCAAACACAAGCTAAAATCGATGGAAAGGGTGCACAAACTTACTTGGAGCAAAATAGTTTGAGTCGTTTTTTAAAAAATTTGGAAGCAGTGATGAAATTTCACTTGGTAGCTCTGTGCATCGTGCACACAACCCAGTGCGTTGCACTCACTGTATGTGCCGCACCAGTTGTAATTTACACAGTGGAGAATGGTTGTATGCATCGCGACCGATGTATGCGTCGCGACCTCTAACCAACGCGCCGCGCAGCAGATTCGACACACAGTCGGCCCTCCAAAACCATGTTTCCGCTCTTGCACAATCTGACTCAGCTTCTTTGATGTCTCTTGGTGTAAATGAATTGTTTGGACACCAAAATATCTTATATCCATTAGACTTTGAATTTTTTATTTCAATAACCCACTTTCTAATGTTTCAACTTTGGCACTTTCACATTTTATTACAAACTCTGTTTTTGTTTCCATTTTGACTTTTTGACTTGAATGATGAAACTTTTGGCTATTTTTTGCAGGGATGGCTAGCATTGGATTTGGCAAAGGTGACCAGGGTTGTGCCTGAAGATTTTGTCCACTGAAAAATTTTGAAAATCACATGGCAATTTATTACAGAAGGTGAAATGGACGATTTTTCTTCAAAACAGAGTTTTGAAGAAAAGTCATTATCAAGAAATATAATAATGAAATTTTTGAAAGGAAAACTTATTTTGAACCTCCCTCTGGCTTGCTGGCATTATTGGACACTTTGAAGACAAAATTTTCAAAACCCTAGACCTAATGACTGAAATGACTCTTTGCTGACCAAGAGACCAAAACAGGACTATGAATGACTTTAAAATTGACTCTGATGAACAAACACGGACCAGCGGGTACATAATCATGAGGGGCATGAGTGACAAGACCGTTCTGTCGGAAGATGGATGCTCCTAATGGAAATTCAAATGACTGAACCAAATGAGACACCTAAAAATGAAATGCAACAAAAGAGAATTTGATCTCTGACAGAGGGATGAAGAGACCGACTCTAACAGGGTAAGTGGAGAAACCAATGTGATATGCACAATGAATCAATACTCCTCGAGGAACTAGATCTTGCACAAAATAATAAACCTAGATAGAGAAGTTGGAATTCTACCAATTTGTCTCCAAGTGTTTCCGTTGCTACAACACCCTCCAAATTTTTGCCTACACCCAAATTTGAGATCCTTCCTTGATCTTGTATATTGTCGTCACAAGCATTAAGACTTGTTACATGTGTTTTCTCAAAGTGTTTTTGTCCCATTTGCAAGAAAAACAAAGTGTTGTATTTTCGCAAGTTAGGTGTTGCACTATGTACAAAATATGTTTTTGCTGGTTCTAAGTGGTAATATTTGTGTAAATGATTTTTTCTTACCTTGTAAACATCTTTCGCACTCATTTCCAAAGTTCTATGCATTGTCGAACAAGTGTCTTCATGGTCATCACAAAGTGTATCTTTGGTGTCGCACTTGTCGTAAGTTGTCGCAAAGTTGTCACACTGAGGGAAGTATTATGTTCATGTGTCCTATATTATATATTTTGTGTCATTTGTTAGTCAAGGTTATCATTGATGTCAATCTATAATTTTTTGTGATGGAAAATTATTGTGATGAGTAATGTTTCCCTAGATGCACATAATACCTTAGTGATGAAAGTCTGTGAACTAAATTTGTTATTGGAATATGAAGATTCCATAACCTTGTATTATGTTATCCTTACTCTTGATAAAGAAGCCCTAAAACCATGATGATGTCCTTACTCTAAATGAAGAAGTCTAATATCCCCATGATGCCCTAAACATAAAATACTGGTGTATAATCCCTAAGTGCCAATTATAGAACTAACCTTTGTTGTGGGAAGATAATGTCCTTGTTTATGTAAAGAAGCTCTAAAACTCAGTCCTAAACATTTAATAAGATGATGACATGAATGATTACACACTTTTTGATGACATGAATGATGACACTCTTGATGATAACATGAATAATGACACACTTGATGATGGATGGACTTGATTATATGAATGGTGGTTAGAGACTACTTTTGAAGTTCTATTTAAATTTCCCTAACGCTCATTCTGTCCCAATATACTTATACATGAGGAATCCTAAAAATCTTAATGGATGTCATAAAATTCCAAACAGACATAAAGAAAATTAGCTCTAGACATCTTGAAGACATCATATTGCAATGATTCCTTCACTAGCTTGTAGAGGACTATTTCCCCTTTCTAATGAGCCCCCACTTGCCCTCAAACTCCATGTAGTTTAGAAGAAAATGAATTTTTAAGATAGCATATTAAATTATTTCTCCTGAGCTGACCTATACTCAATTATACTAAGTCGACCTCACTGCAAAAGGACATTTTTATTCATCATAAATAAAATCCTATTTAAATATGATGTCCAACACCTCATTTCAACCAAGATTTCGGTGAAGAATTCAAGAAGAAGGAAAAAACACAAACAAAGGCTGAGGAGGACATAAAAGAATTACTGTTTGGGAAAACTATGAAAAATTGGCTTGTATTAGAGGACATCGAACTCATATTAGACAGTTTGGATAACATATTTTATTGGATAAACATGAAGTATATATTCTCAAACAATGGATAGTTAGTCCTTCTAAACAGCTCGAACTTGCAGTCTTGGTTAGGGCTTATTTAAATTAGAATACTAACCCTTTTCTGAGGCCATTTCAGCCCTAGAACAAAAGAAAGTTAAGTGGTAAATATGAGGCCATTTTGGGCCAAGAACAGAAGCAAGTTAAGTGGTAAACCTGAGGCCATTTCACGCGGATCCGAAGAAGACAATATGATCTCTTTAGAGGCATTTCTTAAGGGCATCTTTGTGATTTAGTGTAGATTGTCTGCATTTGGAAGACACTCTCTTATGAAGAAAAATGTGTGGATCTGAGACTTATCTTTTATAATTTTCTGAGGTGATCCAAGACCATCTTTGAGCACATTTGCAGTCTACTCTAGGTTTTATTGAATTTTGTTTGAGGTCACAATGCCATGTTATCTAAAGGCATTTCAGACTCTTTGTGAACAAATTTAAGGACACCACCATAGACCCTCTAACCTTGGCATAGGAGCTTCATATTGGTCACAGAATCTCGGTATGGTGGGTTGATTGGAGTTAATCTTGGTGCAAGAATTAAAGTCTTTGTTAGAGAGCTCGCTCAAGCAACCTCAGTATTGCAGTCTTGGTGGAGAAGAAGTGAAGTCTTGGATAAGGATGACTTAAGAGTCTTGTGGAAGTATCTCTTTGGAGAAGGACCTGAGTATTAAAGTAATTTTCTTAAAAGCACCATTGAAGCAGATCTAGAGGAGTTGTTGAACGAATTTTATAATAGACCTTGAAGCGACATTTGGACCAGCCCCATCATATACTCCTTGGAACATGTTTGAAGATCTCGAAGATAGTGTTGAAATGGACTTATTTAAGATTGATGTTCTAGAGCACACTTTCTGAAGCACATTGAGGACAGTTTTTAAAGACATTCTTATAAATCACACTTCGGAGCTTTGAATATTGTGGATATCCTTGGAAAAGGATTGGTGCAGCGTATTGAAGATACTTTGAAGAAGTCTTGGTGCACCCTTGAAGCATCCTTGAGGATATTTTGGAAGAGCATTTGAAACAGTTGAACCTTTGTGAAGACATATCTTGGAACTAACATTTTGAAGGCAAACTTGGAGACATGATGTTGTTTTGAAGCCCTTATGGAGTAACTTTGGAGATCCTTGTTTGGGTGACATGAACAGTAGTGGCTACACCTTCTAAGAAGACAGTTTTTTCATTGATGAAGTGATTTGGAGAAGTTTTGGCTAAGATATTGATAATTTTGATGCCTTGGATGATAGGATTGGAGCCCTGGAGGATAGGAGTCCTCAAGAAACCAAGTTGGAGCATGTACCAGAGATAGGGTTGGAGCCCTAGAGGTTGGTGCCTCAAAGTGACAAGGTTGGAGCCTTCGAAAGTCCAAGTCGGTGCTTGGAAAAATGTATTTTGGAGCCTGGGATATTGAATATTGGTGTCTTCATCTAGGGTTGGAGCCCTACACATATATTTAACATGATTTATTGAGATTAATAAAATTATTTATTCTTCATGTTCATTTTTTTTCTAAATATAAGTGATATTACTCATAAAAATTAAAATTGAAAAGAAATATTGATGCACCCCCCTCTCATTATTTACAACAATTGGTATCAGAGCTAGTACCTATGCTCATAATCCTAACATATTTAAGGTCGATCCTTAGAACACAAATGTAGAATGAAAGGAAGAAAGCCTCAAATCCTTCTAAATTTGTATCTTCCTCAACCGTGAAAATTGAAGACAATAAAATTAGGAAATTTTCAATGTTCAATGGAAACTTTGATTATGGAAGGTAAGAATGAGGAATTTCTTAATGGCTCAAGGTGTTCAATTATGGGAATCAATTATTACTTAAAGCATGATGGAAGGAAAATCCAAGGAATACAATTCAAAATAAATTAAGGATATCTTGAGTGGGCTACTAGATTCTATAAAGGTCAAAGTGGAAAAATGTTCATCGACAAAAGATATGTGGGACAAAATTCAAGAAATTCACTAAAGAGAGGTATTTACCATGATTGATAGTCAAGAAGATGATGGAAATCAAGAAGGAAATCTATAAACCATTAAGGAAGTTGAAAACAAGAGTGAAGGCATTAAGGCCAAGGAAGACCTAGAATATGACGAAAATAAATATGACTTCGAAGAAGATATCTTGGTGAAGCTTGTAGTTTCCCTGGAAGAGATAAGAAGTTTAAAAAGGAGAATTAGTATCTCAAGATTTTTACCATGACCTTGACAAGACAAGGAAGTAATTTAACCTATTCAAGCTTGGAGTGCAAGAAATAGATGAGGAGCTCACCAATCTTAAGGAGGAATTTCATCAAAACAAGAGAAATCGTCATGAAGAAGTCATATCCATGACAAATAAATTGGATAAGGCAAAGAAAATGGAAGAAATGTTGTCAATCCATCTTGAAAAAAGACATGAAGACTTGAAAAAACTTATAAGGAAAATTTTGACAATACAAGGAAGAAGTCTTCTCCCTTAAATCTCAACTAGGAGAAGAAAGTAAAAAAGCACAAGGATCTGAGAAGGTGATGGAAGCTTTGGCACTCATAGAAGGACAAGTGTATGAAGTAGAAAAGGAAAGAAACACCATGAAATGCCAACTAGAAGAAAAGGATGAAGAGATATTTAAATTAGAATCATATATCACCTCTCTCAAGCCCATGATTATGCGAAGCATCAAGGATGAAAAAATACATGGAGAACCAACTAGTTATGAAAGATGAAGACTGTGAAAAATTGAAAGGAGAAATTGTCTTTCTTAAAATGGAAGTTGACTTACTAAATAAGAAATTGAAGGGTTCTCAAACCCTAGATGACATCCTAAGTCAGTAAATATCTCCTATTGATAAATCTTGTCTTTGTTATGCTGGTGAACCCTCAAGCAAGAATGATGCAAACCCTAATGCTTCAAACAAAAAGGTTGTGGAGAAGCCTAGAAGAAATATTGATGCCCCCAGTTCCAAAAAATACAAGAAGAGTCAATATGAAATTGAAACAAACCCTACTCGAAGAAGATATGCAGATGGTTTCAAGGATGCAAGAGGCAATAGATATCATAAAATAACCCCAAGGAAAAAATACTTTAGAAGTACATCACAATGATAAATATAATGGGCTTTGTCAGCTTCCTAGAAGAAAATTTGCGAGAAGAATCCATGCTTTTCCATTCATGAATAAGATGGAATTCTTCAAATGTCATAAAATTGGACATATGGCTCGTGATTGTAACTTAACTTGGGTCCCTAAACAACCTAAAACCATGACTGCCAAGCCAAAAAATAAAGTTACGTAAGTGTGGAGAAAGAAGAAAATTGGATCAAAAAGTCTCTTAGACACTCAAGACAACAACACATGTTGTTGATTTGATAAAGACATCTTTGATAAAACTCTGCCAAAAAGGATACCATGTGTACAGTTATGGGGAGCTTGTGATCATTCTTGCAGAAGCTATCCATAAAAGGGCCCTATGAAATCCTTTATGAGTCACACATGGACAATCATCTTTTGATAGATCATCTCTTAGGAGAAACTCCATTGAAGAACATAATCCCTTACTCATTTGATGGACCATTATTGAAGATGTCTTCCACTTGATCACAAAGCAAGCAATCTTTCTTGAGCTAGAGGATTTTATGCCGGCAGGGGGAGTTGGCTCATCACATGAAGAAATGCAAACACATGTATCATGGAACACATTGCCAAAAGGAAGAGCACCATGAAATGGGGAGCAACATACCTATGAAGAAATATTATTGATGAAGAGAAGCAGCTTGATAGGGGGAGTACTTGGGCACCCATTTGCCATTGATGTCAAATGGGAGAAAATGTTGGAAGGGAAGGAATATTGCCATCAATGAAAAGGGGGAGATTGTTATTCAAGGTTTTAATTGATGTTAATATGGCATTTTTAGTAATGGAAAATTCTTGTGATGTGTAATGTTTCCCGAGATTCCCATAATACCCTAGTGATGAAAGTCTTTGAACTAACCTTGTTGTTGGAATATGAAGATGCCATAACTTCATATTATGTTATCCTTACTCTTGATAAAGAAGCCCTAAAAGAATGATGATGTCCTTACTCTAAATGAATAATTCTAAGATGCCCATGATTCCATAAACATAAAATATTGGTGTATAATCCCTAAGTCTCAATTATATAACTAACCTTGTTGTGGGAAGATGGTGTCCTTTCTTATGTAAAGAATCCCTAAAACTTTGTTCTAAACATTTAATATGATGATGACATGAATGATGACACTCTTGATGATGACATGAATAATGACACACTTGATGATGGATGGACTTGATGATATGAATGATATTTGGAGACCACTTTTGAATTTCTAATTAGATTTCCATAACCCTCATTTTGTCCCAATATTCTTATACATGAGGAATCCTAAAAATCCTAAGGGTTTCCATAAAATTTCGAACAGTCATAAAGAGAATTAGTTGTTGACATCTTGAAGACATCATATTGAAATGATTCCTTCACTAGCTTATAAAGGACTCTTTCCCTTTTCTGATGATCCCTCACTTTCCCTCAAACTCCTCGTATTTTAGGAGAAAATGAATTTTTAAGATAGAATATTAAGTTATTTCTCCTTATCCAACCTACACTCAGTTATACTAATTCAGCCTCACTACAAAAGGACATGTCTATTCATCATAAATCAAATCCTATATAAATATTACGCCCAATGTAATATTCCTTTTTAGGAAAATCAGCAATATAGGCACCAAAAACGCAGTTTTCAGAAAATTACGCTACAATAATGAAGAACCGCACTTGGATCCATTATTTTATGTATTATAGCACTAAAATATATAAGGGGATCATAAAAAAATCATTCTAACTTAGTTAAAAAGATCTCCCAAGCCAAATATAGCCCAAAAACATCAAAACCCCATGACTACTGCAACACAGAATTTATGAAGCATATGACAGCACAGTTTAATGAGGTTTTATGCTACAGAAAGATAGAAACAAATAGATCTGATGATATATTACTCAAAGAGCTGATAAAATGGAGATCTAGGCTCTTTTACACAATCTTAAGATAACCCAGCAAGGGTTTCTTGAAAAGCATGAGGTACAAAAAGTAGATCTGCAGATCTATGGCTGAATCACACTGTCTGACTGAAGCTTTTCATATATACGGCTGTAAAATACAAAGAAATGGCTGAAACTTCTCCTTAATAGCTTTCAGGGAGAAAGGTTGATCCTTTCCCTAGGAGACTAGCTCACAAACAGGGGTTTTAACCCTCCCACTACAACACCATGAAAAATAATGTAGTTTCTCCAAGGGAATGTGATGTAGTTGTAGGTGACTGCTTGACCCAATGTCTGATGGTGGAAATGAAGTCAAAAATACTCCTCTTAGATCCCTTCACCAAGTTCTCCAAGGAAGAGTTTGGAATTCCCGCAGGAGAACCTTGCACTAAATAGTGCAGCAAACCCAGCTAAACAGTTGAAGCATGCAATAAATCATAAGACTAAAACATAGACAATATTTTGAATGCCTTTCATGGCTACCATCCCTTCCCTTATATTCTTGGTGAGCTTCCTCACCCTTTACCCCACTCATTTATGAGGTTGATTCCATGCAAAGACTCCTCCTCCAAAACTGCGATGTTCCCACTAGCTTCACTCTCTCCTTTGACAGCGTTGTTGATTTGGTCAACCTTGATCTAGTCCACATGCATTGCTCCCTTTCACACCCAAGGTGAAATTATTTTTCCTATCTAAACTGAACCACATTCACACTGGAAGTGTTTTATTCCTACTAAAGAGATTTAAGGGTCTCCTTACCCCATTTATTCTTCTAGACTGACAATAGAGCAACATATAATATTCCAACTAGCAATAAGCTAATTGGGAATATTACAGTCCTCCCCTCTCAAAATTTTCTTGTCCTCAAGCAACAGAAAAGAAGGATGCTACAAAATCTTCTCTCCTTCCCAAGTGGCATCCTCATCAAGAAGATTCCTCCATCGAATCAGATATTCTTTGATCACCCTGCTCTTTAGCTGCCTCTCCCTAGTACCCAAGATAGCCTATGGTTATAAAACTAGATGGCCCTCATCATAAATAGGTGGGAGATCCATAGTGGCAACCACATGTTTTCCAATGGCCTTATTGAGGCATGAGACATGAAAAATATTATGGATCTTTCTCCCAATAGGAAGCTCTAACTCATATGCTACTTCCCCAACACGACGGATCACCCTGTATGGTCCATAGAATCAAGGTTTGAGCTTCTCAGCTCCCTTATACTTGAGTGTATACTGTCTACATGGTTGAAGACGAAGATAAACCAAGTCATCTACCTCAAATTTCCTCTCTATCCAACCACAGTCTGCATATATTTTCTGTTGGTTTTGTGCTGTAGCCATATTTTCTTTGAGGGCCCGGAGTATATCCTAACTCTCTTAAATCCACTTCTTTTCTCTAGGAGCGTTGCTTGCTCCAAACATCACATCAGAAAATGAAAGTGCATCATACCCACAGAAGGCTTGAAATTGGGTAATACCAATGGACATATGAAAAGTTGTGTTGTAACAATACTCCCCCAAATGGAGCCAATGCAGCCATGCTCTCTACTGGCCTGAAACATAGTTTCTCAACTAGAATTCCAACCACTTGTTCACTATTTCAGTTTTTCCATCAGTTTTTGGGTGATAGTTGGTACTTGGTGTCAATTCAGTACCCAATAATCGAAAATTTTCTTGCCAAAAGCCACCCATGAAGCGGCTATCCCGATCACTGACTATGGTCTTTGGAAGACCATGGAGTCTAAACACATCCCTGAAGAAAATCTCAACTACCTGTGAAGCAGTATACCATGCAGAAATAGCAAAAAAATGTGAATACTTTTTTATTCTACCAACAACTACAAAGATACAATCATTACCCTGAACTGTAGGTAGACCGGTGATGAAGTCCATGGAAATAATCTCCCATTTCCCATCTAGAATAGGGAGTGGTTGCAATAATCCTGCAGGATGGTTGTGTTCTCATTTGTTCTGTTGGAAAACTACGCACTCCTTGATGTGTTGGAGTACATCCTCCTTGAGACCCTTCCATGAGAATCTCTCTCGAATAGCTCGATAAGTCTTGGTGAATTCTTGATGCCCTGCAAGTGGAGAATCATGTGATGCCTACAAAATATTCTCCTTGAGCTTATAATATTTAGCCAAGAAGACCTGATCTTAGTAATAGATGATCTCATCCATCACTCTATACCTCTCATCAGTCACCACTCCATCTAGGATCTCACATGCAAAGTTGTCTTCGGAGTATTCCACTAACAATTGAGCCTTCAAATCTGCACCTATGCTCATTAAGGATAGCATTGATAGCCTCCTGGATAGAGCATATGCCACTACATTACTCTTCCCTTTGACATATTCTATGTCAAATTCATATGCTTGGATCTTACTCACCCATTTATGTTGCCTCTCCTGAAGATGCTTCTACTCAAGAAAGAACCAGAGACTATTATGATCAGTCTTCACTCAGAATTTATTTCCCACCAAATATTGTCGGAACTTAGCTAAGGCATGCATAATAGCCAGCATCTCTTTATCATATATGGGGTATAGCCTCTCATGTGGCAGCAATTTCCGACTCTCAAAATATATGTGGTGCCCCCCTTGCATCAATACATAGGGGATTCACTGCGGGAGAAATAATATAACACGTGGGTTCATATTGGGGGATATTTAACTATGAAAATATGACATAATATATTGGGAGATATATAGGTGGTAAAGGGTTTTTATATTGGCGGGTATAAAAAATGAAGCTCAAAGTTAATAAAAAATTATAAAGGGGTATTAAAAATGTAATGAAAAAATGGATACCTACAATATATAGTGAAAGTAGGGGATTTTTAAATTGGGAAGGCGTATTGGGTTTATATTGGTAGGGGGTTAAATAATGTAATTTTAAGAGGCATTTTCTAATACGTACTCAAATTAAGGGTATTGTTTAATATCCTATGATTGCACGTAATATGTTAAAGGTTCATTGGGTGAAGACCCTGTGCATCAATACTTCCCCAATGCCTTCCCCTAAAGCATCACATTCCAACACAAAGGGTTGGGTAAAATCAGGTAGGACCAATATCAGGCAGCTACTCATCAACTCCTTGAGCATATCAAAATCTCTCTGCATTGTAGGTGTCCAGCTAAAAGCTTCCTTCTTGGTTAGATTTGTAAGTGGTGCTACTAGTTGAGAGAACCCTTTCAAAAACTTCCGGTAATAATTACATATGCCTACAAACCCCTGAAGTTTAGTGACATTCTTTGGTTCAGGCAAATCTCTAATAGCACAGATATTTTCTTCATGAATTCTTACCCCATCCACTCCAATGATGTGGCCCAAGTAAAGCATCTCTATGAGCCCAAACTCACACATGGAGAGCTTAGCATAGAATTTCTGCTCTTTAAGAATGTTCAATACTGCCTCAATATGTTGTAAATGCTCCTCCCATGTGCGGATATAAATAATAATGTCATCAAAGAAGACCAATACAAACCTCCTCAAGTGACCATGAAAGATGTGGTTCATGCAAGATTGGAATGTTGCCGGAGCATTGGTTAGCCCAAAAGGCATTACCAAAAACTCAAAATGCCCATAGTGACATCGAAATGTTGTTTTGGGGATATCTTGATCCCTCACCCTGATTTGATGATACCCTAATCTCAAATCAATCTTGGAGAAATACTTGGACCCTCTTAGTCCATCCATCAATTCATCAATCCTGGGAATTGGATATCTGTTCTTCATGGTCTTTTTGTTCAAAGCTCTATAGTCAATGCACATCCTAAATGTGCCATCTTTCTTCTTCACCAAGACCAATGAAGAGGCAAAATGACTAGTGCTAGGTCAGATATGTCCTAAGGCCAATATTTTGTGAATGGAATTTTCAATCTCATCTCTATAGGCTTTGGGATGCCTATAGGGTGTGGTGATCATTGCTTGGATCCCTTCCTCCAACTCAATAGTATGCTTAAAACCTCAGTCAGGAGGTATCCCAGGTGGAATATCTCCAAATATTGTAGAATATCAGTCCAAAATAGATTGTACATCTGGATGTAGTGATGAATCCTTGCTCCCAGCTCCTGACAAATGCAGTTCTACTACCCATTCTCTGTCCTCTCTACGCAAATCTACTTCCATCCTATGGGCTGAGAAAATTTGAGGTGGATAGGTGTGTATGACTTTGATTTTATGATTTTTTCCATTCCCCTTTTCTATCCATTCCATCTCTAAGGTTTCCCAATCAGTGGTAACCTTCCCTAAGGTGATTAACCACTGGACACCCAATATAACATTGGTGTCTGGAATATCAACCATAAAGAAGTGCTATGTCAATGTGTAGGTTCCCATAGTGATGGTTAATGCTGTAATATATTTGGCACACTACATGGTTCTATCTCCTGGTACCAAAATTGAGAACCCCTCAAAATCCTCTATGTGAATGCCTGTAATGTTCCAAATCTGGAATTTCTACAACAATGAGAATACCATAAGGTATTCCAGAGTTGGAGATGTATCCATATGTCTTATAAAAGATTTTCAATGACATATCCTTCAATTATATGATTATGCATTAGCTTATAACTGACTTTGGACTCAAAAGGGTGGGGAAAAGAGGTGATTTTGGCCCTAAAATGAGTGTATTCAGGTATCTGCATAAAAATAAGGTGGGGTGATAGTTTGATATGATATATTAGGTCATGAGGGACCTATGCTCTAAATTTCATCTCAAACAAATAATTATAGCTAGGTTAAACAGTTCCTCCTTCCCCAACTAAGCTTAAAAACCCTGATTTCCCATGACTTAAATTATGTAGAATGTACTGAAGCTTCTACAGCATGACTTTCTAAAGGGGTTAACTGAAATAATCATGGAACATCAGTATGGAAATTTTATAATGTGATTCAATGGCTTTATATTAGAAAATACATATTTATACATGAAGAAAGGCCTCAAAACCAAGCATTATGATACAAGGAAATGCAAGATGAACTAGACAGCATAATATTCAGGAAGCTGAAGTATTGTTTTATTATATTTCAGATCTATAACAGATATGAGTACAAAATGATAGATCTGAATGGGATATATATGCAAAAAGAGCTTTTTAGTACATTCCCCTTAGGGATCTCAGCAGAAGAGGAACAACAACAAATAGATCTGAGATCTACACCATAGATCTGCAGTAATCTTCAGAAATTTCTGAAGAATATGATACACAACAGATCAGATCTGAAATAGAACATATATTGGTTGGCCAATCTATGGATCACCATAGTGAAGGGAAGGATCCCTTTCACCAAAGATCTATCCTCCAATCTGATGCAAAACCCCCACTACAACTCTGCCTGCAAAAAGGATGCAGTTTCCTCAAGGTACTACACTGAAGAAGTGGAGAACACTTTCGCCTGATGTCAAGATATGGATCTGAAGCACAATTAGGAGAGACACTCTTCCAGGAGGTTAAAAGACACACTCCGTGAGAAGAGGCTCCCAAAAAAAGCTAGATCTCTGCAGATCTAGAATCCCACTTGTTGCAGCTCACTGAAACAAGTAAATCCTGACTCGATTTATGTTGCCTAAGAGAGATGGAGCTTGGCCTCAAAGCCTGATAGTGGACAAAGCAAAACAACCTCCTCCAAGAGCTGCTCAGTGGAAGGAGAGAGAGGATTCCTAAATAGGAAAACCCTCTTGTGCTATGCAGCACAATTCTTAGGCTAAACAGCCTAGAGAATTTGAATTAGTCTAGGTAGAGTCAATTCTAAATATCTTCAACAACCTTTTCCTTGAGCCTTCTCCTTCCTTTTATAAGATCAGGATGTGCAAAACCCTAAACACTTACAAAACTTTATCTCCTTTCACATGAAGCTCCTCCATCTAAAACTGCGTTGAGCCTCTAGATGATTCAATGAATCTAGAAAAAACTGAGATTTCGTCATGTTGACCCAGTCAATTGTCTCAATCCTTTTTCACACACAAGTGGATTTTATTACAAAAGCCTAGATTTATCCCTTTTCACATTGGGCATGTATTTATTCTTAGATTTAAGGAGATTTTCATGTCCTCCTTTACATTTTATTGATCAAATAATAAAAAGGAAACAAAATGAAATATTCCTATTAGCTTGGGCTAATTAGGAATATTACATTCCTCCCCTCCAAAATTGTTGCTTGTCTTCAAGCAACTGCAAGGTGAGTGCTGCCAAAATCTCCAATGGAATTGTCTCCTCCCTGGAATGAACCATATAGTTGTCATCATGAATAATTGGGAGATAAAAAGGAAGAAGTACAAGCTGTCCATTGGTCTTCTCAAGGCATGAGAGATTGTAAATATAGGGTACTTCAACCCCTTTAAGAGCCTTTACTCTCCATGCTATCATCCAAATAAAAGGAGCCATTCTTGGTAGCTCATAGAAAAAATCATTAATCCCCATCATGTGCATTGAGTAGGGGCCATTAGGCTGGAAATGAGAGATAAATATACTCAAATCACGCTGTCCCTCTTCCCATTGTTGATGGATGTGGAGTTGTTGATCCTGGGCTGCAAAAATGTATTTCTCATGAAGCCAAGAGGAGCTTGGAACTTCATGATTCTCTTCATGGATTCTAGTGAGCCTTCTTGCCCAACCTCCTATGCATATAGTGAACAAATCATTTTTACCATAAGCGCTCCAAAAGAAATATGGACTAAGTGTCATTGGATGGTGACCCAAATCCCTCCTTTGAGACCAGCTTTTCCATCCTCTAGCTACCTGAAATCATGATACAATAAATGGCCATCCCACCACCTTTTTGTTTCCATAAGCTTCTTCAAAGCTTGGAAATAATGGAGGATAATTGGTGTTGGTTGAACATGATTCAAGCAACACATGTCTTGCTCCAAGTTATCCCTTGTGAGAGACCCCTTCCCATGACACAAGCCCAATACATGACCTTTTGCATAAGAAAACACAATATATAATGCAGCAGCCATATAAGGTTCTATCCTCTCCTTGAAATACAAATGAATTTGGGAGATTTCATTCCCAATGGATACATTCACCCATTGTACCTTTCCTCCTCTCATGTTTACAATAAATATTGGAGCATCATTAACATCATGATATAAACATGCTCCCTTATTCCATCCCATGGAAGGTTACATCTTCTCCCAACCCAAAGTACATACATGATTATGATATTCATTCTAAATAGAAATACATGTACATACATCATGGATACAAGTAGATGTATGGACATGGAATTCATCATGGGGTGTCCATACTCTCTCCTCATCAACCAAAACAGACATGCCTTCTTCTGATGCATTCTTTTCTTGAAATACAAGGCATGAGACAAGAAATTTAAAAACCTTGGGTGGTACCCAAACTCACCAAATAGGAACCAACGCAGGTGATCTCCTCCCTACTTCAGATCTAGATATGGTAAGTGGTTTGCATGCCACTTACTTGCTGCCCTTATCATTTCACCATGGCTGAAAGTGAAATGTATATTTGGTGCCTTAGGGAAGCACCCATCATGTTGTAACACCTCCCTTAGCCCATCAAGGGAGTGGCCATATTTGAAAGTAATCTTGGCCCATAGTTGGCCATGAAGCTTGTAAGGTAAAACACTCCCTTTGGGAGTTATGGCCTGCAAATGTAAAGTAAGAGAATACATGCAATCATGAAATAAGATGTGATTTACATAAGAATGCTTCTTACCCAAAGTCTCCAATGTTGTGTTGGCTTCCCTTGTAGAAAGAAATGACATTGATGCACAAGGTTGAGGAAACACTTTGCTCTTCTGATCATCATGGGAACTCCTTGGTGGAATTCCTTCAAGTAAGGAGACATCAAGGCATAGATCACGGAAGGATGTATGGGCTGATGTGTCCTTGATTTGCTTGAATAGATCATTTTGCCTTCCTTTTGCATTATTATGCTGAAATAAAGAGGGACAAATGTTTCTTACCATGTGAAACTTTCCTTCCTCTTTTCCTTCTGCAATCTTCAGGGTCTCATCCTTTGATAGTGATGACACATGCTGCCCATGGATGGTGCCATAATCTTCATATAATGAGACCTCCTTAATGAGATACGACTGAATACATGAGTGGAGAAGACCCTCAATTCTTCCACTATGCAATCCAATCACTTTCCTAGGTGTTTCAACCTTCTGCAATGGATAGGAATGAGGCTGACCCTCTTCCCCATCTCCTCTTTGTGTCCTCATGGTTTTACACCTTATGCATTTCAAGGGCTTTTGAAATGAAATCCCTTTGAGATCTTCAAGAAAAGACCTCTCATCTATGTCCTTACAAAACCATTGAGGTTTTGGACCTTCTGCAGGTAGAAGTTTCTCTTTGAGCTGGGGAGTGCTCATTGAGAAAGAGGCATCTAGAAAGGAGAAAAGGTTTCTCACTTCAATATGTCTACCATTCATCATTTATTCCTCCATTGCTTCATGAATGAAGCTACAATTTGAATACCCCCATGAGGAATGGTGCCTCATTTCTTCTTTACTGCTCTTGCATAGCGTAATGCAACTTTGTTGCTCTAAATCAGCAGCATACAGAAATGTATATCTCTTCATACAATGTGTTGAAATGACAAAGGATGAATTTTTAATCATACCTTGGTGGGATGTAGAATTAAGAGCTTCTTCTGCAACTGTGTAGTCTTCCTCCATTACTGAACATGAAGGTTGCTCCTCTAAGGTTGTGCCAGCACTGGTACAAGTCTCCACCCTTTCAATATCCTTGAGATCTTCTCCATTGCCCTTCATGGTCTGGAAAAGGAAAAGGGAAATATCCTCTTCTATCATTCTTCCAAGTGGTGGAGCCATGCTCTTGTTTTTTTTGTAAAATTCATATTCTTTGTGAGGTTAGGAAGCGCATGGGACTTCCTCTCCTTCTTGAAACCTTCTGTAGGTCTCACTGCAACTTTCTTCTCCTTGAAACCCTCTAGGAGTTTCATTTTCTTCTTCCTCTCCTTCTTGTACAACCTCCTTGGAGAGGTTCTTGCTAGATTTGGAAAGTGATGAGAGTAAACTAATATTCTTCATCATTCTGACCTTTCTCCTTGCTATACAGCACTTTGGCTTGAAGCCACAGGCTGAGCCAAAGATCTTGCTTTGATACCACTGTAATGTTCCAAATCTGGAATTTCTACAACAATGAGAATACCCTAAGGTATTCCAAAGTTTGAGATGCAGCCATATACTTTATAACCGATTTCCAATGACAGATCCTTCAATTCTATGAATATTCAACAACTTATAACTGACTTTGGACTCAAAAGGGTGGGAAAAAGAGGTGATTTGGCCCTAAAATGAGTGTATTCAAGTATCTGCGTAAAAATAAGGTGGGTTGATGGTTGGATCTGATATATTATGTCATTAGGGACCTATTCTCCAAATTTCAGCTCAAAAAAATAATTCTAGCTAGGTTAAACAGTTCCTCCTTCCCCAACTAGGCTTAAAAACCCTGATTTCCCATGACTTAAATTATGCAGAATGTACTGAAGCTTCTATAGAATGATTTTCTGAAGGTTTAACTGAAATAATGATGGAACATCAGTATGGAAAGTTTATAATGTGATTCAATGACTTTATATTAGAAAATATAGATTTATACATGAAGAAAGGCCTCAAAACCAAGCATTATGATACAAGGAAATGCAAGATGAACCAGAAAGTGTAATATTCAGGAAGTTGAAGCAATGTTTTATTATATTCTATATATATAACAGATATAAGTACAAAATGATAGATCTGAATGGGATCTATATGCAAAAAGAGCTTTTTAGTACATTCCCCTTGGGGATCTCAGCAGAAGAGGAACAACAATGAATAGATCTGAGATCTACACCATAGATCTACAATAATATTCAGAAATTTCTGAATAATATGATACACAGTAGATCAGATCTTAAATAGAACATATATTGGTTGGCCAATCTATGGATCACCACAGTGAAGGGAAGGATCCCTTTCACCAGAGATCTATCCTCCAATCTGATGCAAAACCCACAATGCAACTCTGCCTACAAAAATGATGTAGTTTCCTCAAGGGACTGCACTGAAGAATTGGAGAACACTTTGTCCCGATGCCAAGATATGGATTTGAAGCACAATCAGGAGAGACACTCTTCCAGGAGGTTAAAAGACACACTTTGTGAGAAGAGGCTCCCAAAACAAGCTAGATCTCTACAGATATAGAATCCCACTTGTTGTAGCTCACTAAAACAAGTAAATATTGACTGGATTTATGTTGCCTAAGAGAGATGGAACTTGGCCTCAAAGCCTGATAGTGGAAAAAGCAAAACAACCTCCTCCAAGAGCTGCTCAATGGAAGGAGAGAGAGAGGATTCCTAAACAGGAAAACCCTCTTGTGCTATGCAGCACAATTCTCAGGCTAAATAGCCTAGAGAATTTGAATTAGTCTAGGAAGACTCAATTCTGAATATCTTCAACAACCTTTTCCTTGAGCCTTCTCCTTCCTTGTATAAGATGAGGATGTGCAAAACCCTAAACCACTTACAAAACTTTAGCTCCTTTAACATGAAGCTCCTCCATCTAAAACTGCGCTGAGCCTCTAGATGGTTCAATGAATCTAGACAAAACTGAGATTTGGTCCTGTTGACCCAGTCAATTATCTCAATCCTATTTCACACACAAGTGGATTTTATTACAAAGGCCCAAATTTATCCCTTTTCACTTTGGGCATGTATTTATTCTTAGATTTAAGGAGTTTTTCATGTCCTCCTTTACATTTTATTGATCAAATAATAAAAAGGAAACAAAATGAAATATTCCTATTAGCTTGGGCTAATTAGGAATATTACAATGCCCCCCCTTTGTACTATTTATGTATCAATAAACTTATGATTAGCGTCACTGTCTACCAAAATTGATACTCTTTGTCCCATAATAGTTCCCCTAACTCTCAAGGTTAGATACTTGGGAATTCCCCTCAAAGCTGAAAGAGTTCCTCCCATTGTATCAAAGACTTTTACCACATCTTTTGTGGGAGGTGCACTTCCTTCTACTGCTACAGCGCTTGTCTTTTCCTCCTCATCAGAAAATATCTCAATGCAATGTGCTTTCCCAGCAACACATTGGTGGTTTGGTACCCATGGCTCCCGATAGGTGAAACAAAGTTTTTTCTTCCTTAGATCCTTCTGATCATTGTCAAGAGATAAGCTCCCCTGATTCTCCTTGGGATATGAAGAATTATTTTGCTGAAAAGGTGCTTTGGCCTTGGGCAAGTCATGTTGCAAATCCCTAGCCTTCTCCATAACTTCTTGGAGTGTAGATGGTCTAGTGGATTTCACCAACCCATGCAATGGTTTAGCCATACCATCAATAAACATGCATATTCTCTAGTTTATAGTGAGGTCAAATACCATGACTGAAAGCTTCTGAAACTCAGAGATATAAGTTTCTAGATCTCCCAATTGTTTGAGCTTGGTTAGCTCAACAAATTTAGCCTCAGGATCCCTTGCGTCAAATCTCTATACCAACCTCCTGGTGAAATATGAATAGGAAGTGATATTAACATGCCCAAGTGTAGATTACACATGGAACCACCATTCATGAGCCTCACCCTCTAGGTGCATCACTGTTATTTTGATAGGCTCCATTTTAGAAACTTTGTTGAGTTGGAAATAATTGTCCAACTTCTCTACCCAAGCCTTGGTTGTGCACTTGAGTGATCCATCATAAGAGTGCAAAAAGAACCTGCCAAAATTACATTATAGATATGAATTCTGCATATACCCTCCCTTTTTATGGTGATGGAAAGATCTCATACCATCCTTGATCTGATAGAATTCTTGAAAGCTCAAATGTTCTTTGAACCTTTGGGATTGAGATTCATATTCCACAAAATAATTGTTGATCAGCGGTTGCCATTGATGTAAACCCAAGCAGCACCAGGGGCTACCCAAATATTGCATGGGAATTTTGACCTACCAAATTACTATATTCTGGGTCAATAATTATTTTAAATGGTTTCTTCTTGTCGAGATGTTTCCATTGATATATGGCACGCCACGTAATTCTTCACAGTTTGAGAGATATTCATGTTTGAAGTTTGTAACCCCAATTAGTGGGCTAAAACCCCATGGGGTTATGGCATGGGTCATTTAAAAGTCACAATTAATATTTTTTAAGCTCCTAAAATCCCTCCCATGTTCACTTGTTGAAGCCCCTCTCAACCTAAGCATTTATATAAATTGTGATCCTCATATCCTCCTTATGCAAGGCATTTTGCCATCTGAAATAGGTCATCATGCCATTTTCGCTCTAACATTTTTTTTTACGAAGGTTTAGAAGCTGAAATTTTTATGAGGAAAAAATTAAATCCTAAGGAAGGTCCTATGAAAATTTCAGATCAAGCTGTGCAATATTTTCGGTGATATGATCTGTGGAAATCAGTGTTTTTGCAGGCTCCTGAAATTCATCTCAAAGAAGTGACCTTGGTAAAATCATCATAACTCTCTCTCTGAGTATCGGATTGGAATTCTGTAAAAAGTGGCAGATAGTGCACGAACTTTAGTTTTTGGTGTATAAATTTCAGATCCAAATGAAGAAACGGTGACACGTGGAACACCGTACAAGTTCTCTCTACTGAAACATTCCATAATTAGGGCATTGTGAGAGATTGGGCATAACTCTCCCTTGAAGAATCTAAATTGGGAAAGACCTATGGCATTGGAAAGATGACTCAGAGGAACACTACCGAACTGAAAATCACATATTGGGGATCTGAAATAATAGATATACACTAGTTTCAATATCGAGCTCCTAGAAGGAAAGAAAAAGGTAGATATGTGTTGTCAAGGGCTGCAAAGGACCAGAATTTCTAGGGTAGCAAAGAAAAGCAAGGTGCAGCAGAGGTTACCATGACAAGAGCAGCAACCAAGGTGCATAACAGTAGCAAGAAGTTCACCACATGAAGTCTTCAAGTGGGCAGCACTGCATACAGTCATTGTAAATGTATCATTGTACTAAGTCATTGTAAATACATTATTGTAAAAAATTTACTAGTGTCTATCTGCCAAGAGTTGAAGAGGCAGTGTCGGGTGGTCTAGGATCATCATTAGGTGGTTGTGCTCTATTCTTCTATAGGGTGGTAAGGTGGTGCTAGGGTGAGTTGTAGCTCATTGGGTGTTGGGGCATCCATTCAGTTGACTATTGAATAATCTCGGGCATTGGAGCGTCCATCTAGTGGGAGCTGGAGAAGAATGATTTTCTAGATTCTAGGAAGTTGGAGCTTTATTTTCAGTTGGATTTGAATATTAAAGAATTATTAGAAAAGCATTAGGTGGTTTTTGTCCCAGAGTGGGTTTCCACCTTAAAAACTGTGTGCATTTGTGTTCCTTTTGTTTACTGCTATCATTTTACATACACTGATAATAATTGAAGATTAACTAATGCTCTAATTGAAAGGAATACTGATTCACCCCCCCCCCCTCTCAGTATTTCCAGCAATTGGTATCGGAGCTTGGTTCCTTCAATAGCAGTTTAACAACTAGAAGGAGGTCATGGAGCATACGAAGAATGGTGTACGTCTATTCAATGAAAATAATTATGCACTATGGAAAGGAAGAATGGAGGTCTATCTCTTGGCACAAGGTTACGAAGTATGGGACATTATTCGAAATGGATTTACATCAACCATGGATGAACAAGGTAAGAAGAATTTGGTAAATGATGCAAAAGAAAAGAATATTATTATCAGTGGACTTATTGAATCTGCTTATCATAAGGTGTTGGGTTGTAAAACCACCAAAAATGTATGGGACAAGCTTGAGAATATATATGCAGGTGACTTAAATGTAAAAGAAGAAAAGCTTCAAATCTATAGAGCAAAATTTGAGAAACTCAGAATGAAAGAAGATTGCAACATTGCTGCATACTTCCAATACATTGATGAAATAACCAATATTGTAGAAGGATTGGGAGAGCCAGTTGATGAGATGACTATTATACGGAAGATTCTTAGAACGTTACCAGGGAGATTCAACCCAAAGGTATTGGTCTTAGAATATAGCGCAAATCTGGACAAACTCAGCAAAAAGGAATTACATGGAGTTCTCATATCATATGAAATGAGACTTTATGAAGAAGAGGGTACTTCGAATCTAGAAACTGTGTTCGTTGCATCTAAGAAAACCAATAAGGACAAAAACCTTCAATTGAAATGACATGCACCTGCAATTGTGAAGAAAAGGGAGATAATGGAGAAGGTCTTTCAGATTAAGAATATGCTTACTTTATGAGAATAAAAATTGGTAAGGGAAAATTCAAAGGTAAACTTCCATTGATATGTTTCGGTTGTGGTGAGGTTAGGCATTTCGCGGAAAAATGTTCGAACAAAAGTGATGGAAACTCAAAAGGAAAGAAAGGCTTTAATAAATTCAACAAGCAAGGAAAAAAGAAAGAACCCAAAAGGAACTTTCTCTCTAAAGAAGATAGCTCATCATCCGATGAAGAAAGTGATAGCAAAGAAAAAGCCAATGAGAAAGTATTGTTTATGGCCAAGCACAATAAACAAGAGGTATCAAACAATGAAGAAGATAGGTTTACCATAGAATAATTTTCTGAGGAGGCAATCAGGCTTATAAAAGAGCTCAAGGCTGAGAAGACCCGTTCCAATACTATTGAAGAACAAGTTCAAGGTCTCAAAATTGAAGTTGAAGAACACAAATGTATTGAAGAGTCACTTCAAAAAAATTTGGAAGAAAGCAACCAAGAAAGGGAAGCATTAGAAGCTGAAGTAGTCTCACTGTGTAAGGAAGTGAAGAAGGGAAAAATTGTCCAAAACTATGCCAACAGCTCAAGGGCATTGGAAGAAATCATCAACAATCAACGATCTTACAATGACAGAACTGACCTCGGTTACAAAGAAGAAGAAGCGGGACCTTCTACAACAAAATACAATGAACCTATGAGATCTGTCAAGCATGTAGACTTCATTGGACAAGGTTCTCAAGCACATCCTTGGAAGATGATTCTTCGACAAAGATTTCCATCGAGGTACCAACATATTTTTCATGGCTATTGTTATTCATGTGGAAAATGTGGTCATAAAGCTGTAGAATGTCGCACGTACCCTAGGAACCAATACAATTCCAGGAGATCCTTCAAATATGAACCTCCCAGGGCTCAAAAAAACATCAATAGATTTGAACATTTAAGAAATAATATGGAATGTTACAAATGTAAAAACTTTGGACACATACCCAGAGACTGCAGACTTGAAAATCCTCCAGAAGAATCTTCGAAGCCACGGAATCAAAGAACATGGAAGAAGAAGAATACTGATAATTGTGCTCTCGCTCTCAAGGCTCAAAACAACAAATATGTGTGGTATGTTGACAGCGGTTGCTCAACGCATATGACTAGAGATAGAAGGAAATTTGTATCTCTGAAAGAGAAGAAGGATGGAACCATATCCTTTGGAAATGATGGATTTGCAAATGTTATAGGATCAGGTATTGTCACTCTCGGAAGCAAAGATGTTATAGCCAAGAATGTTCTATTGGTTGAAAACATGAATCACAATTTGCTCAGTGTTGGAAAAATGTGTGATCAAGGACACACAATGTTATTCAACTCCACAAAATGTGAAATCAGGAAAAGCAGGTATGGTAAAATTGTGGCTACAGCAAGTCGAGCTTCAAATGACATATATGTTCTAGATGAAGCAACTAAAGCATGTCTACTATCTAAAGAAGATGAAAGTTGGTTATGGCACAAATGAATGGGGCACATAAACTTTGACAATCTTGTCAGGATAAGCAAAAAGGAAGCGATACAAGAAATGCCGAAAATCTCAAAACCTTCCAACACACTATGTGAGGCCTATCAGCACGGCAAGTAGACAAAAGTCCAATTTAAAAAAAAAAAACACTTTGCATCACATGCATTGGAATTGATACATATTGATCTATGTGGTCCTGTGAGAACAAAAGGCTTAGATGGAGAATTATATTTCATGTTAATGATAGATGACTATACCAGGATGACAACCGTCAGTTTCCTAAAGAAAAAATCTGAAGAATTTGAGTTCTTTAAGATCTACAAGGAGTTGGTCAAAAATGAAACTGATTTGAAAATAAAGTGTCTAAGATCAGATAATGGTGGAGAATTCACTTCCAAATTATTTCAGCAATACTGTGACGAAAATGGAATAAAAAGACAAATTTCAACAACACGAACACCTCAGCAAAATGGAGTTGTTGAAAGAAAGAACAGAACTGTACAGGAAATGGGTAGAACAATGTTGAAGGACTCAAAATTGGATGAAAAATTCTAGGTTCAAGCAATTGATATGGTAGTCTTCATTATCAACCGAATTATTCTCAGAAATATTTGCAACAAGACCCCATATGAATTATGGAAAGGAAAATTAGATAATTTAAAATATTTCAGAATCTTCGAAAGCAAATGTTATATCAAAAGAGAAGATCAAAATTTGGATAATTTTGAATCACATTTTGATGAAGGTATCTTTGTTGGTTACTCACGCAAAAGAAAGGCCTATAAATGTTATAATCTAAGATGAAAACAGATAGTGGAGAGCATAAATGTTACATTTGATGAAGATGGTGTTCTAGCGAATAATGATGAGGATCTAGAATCTTTGAAACTTGAGACAGAGGTTGAAAAAGACACAGATAAAATTGTAGAACAAGAAACAACTATCAACGAGGAAGAACTAAATAATGATCATCAAGATATACCAAAACAACAACAAGAAGCTCCTCCAAGGAGAACAAAAGAATGGATTCAAAAGAACCATCCATCAAATCAAATCATTGGTGACATAAATGAAGGTCGACAACTTTGTTCATCACAACAAGCTCACATTTCTTTTCTAGCAACCTTTGAGCCTAGTATTTTTGAGGCAGCCAGCCAGAATGAACAATGGGTAGTAGCTATGAATGAAGAATTGGATCAAATCGAGAATAATAACACCTAGGAATGAGTTCCACGACCAAAAGATAAAAATGTCATTGGGACTAAATGGGTGTTCAGGAACAAATTGAATGAAGATGGACAGGTTACCAAAAACAAAGTAAGATTGGTTTGCAAAGGCTATGCACAAGTGGAAGGAATTGATTTCGACGAAACATTTGCACCAGTTGCTAGAATGGAAGCCATCCGAATGTTTCTTGCCTATGCATGTTCAAGAAAAATCAAAGTCTACCAAATGGATGTTAAATCAGCATTTCTGAATGGAGTATTAGAAGAAGAATTTTACATCGAACAACCTGAAGGTTTTCTACTATCAGAAAAAGAAGACTATGTTTGTAGGTTAAATAAGTCTCTATATGGTCTCAAGCAGGCTCCCAGAGCATGGTATGCTCATCTTGATAGATATCTACGTCAACAAGGGTTCAAGAAAGGTACTATTGATAGCAATATTTATGTAGAAATAGATAAAGATAATTTAAAAATCGTTGAGGTATACGTGGATGATATAATATTTGGTAGCAATGATGATCGACTAAGTAAGAACTTTTCTATAAAGATGCAAATTTAGTTCGAGATGTCTTTACTTGGTGAGCTAACATACTTCTTAGGGCTTCAAATATCTCAGCAAGAGAAAGGAATATTTATATGTCAAGCCAAGTGCATCAAGGAAATTCTCAAGAAATTCAAAATGGAAGATTTCAAACCCATCCTTACTCCGATGGTAACATGTTGCAAATTGAGCATAGACGACTCATCTAAGGATGTGGATCAGAGGTTGTACAAATCTATGATTGGTAGTATTCTATATGTAACAGCCTCCCAGCCAGATGTTATGAAAGCAGTTGGACAAGTAGCAAGATTCCAAGCAGCACCAAAATAATCACATATTATTGCCGTCAAAAGAATTTTTTGATATCTAAATGGCACAGAAGAATATGGCTTGTGGTATCCCAAGGGTAACAATCTTGTTATTCAAGCCTCTACAGATGCAGATTGGGCAAGAAGCATTGATGATCCTAAGAGTACTAGTGGAGTAGCATTCTATCTAGGTGGTTGTCTCGTATCATGGTTGAGAAAAAAACAAAACTCAATCTCGTTATCTACAGCGGAAGCAGAATACATTACAGCAGTGTAATGTTGTACTCAAGTCCTTTGGATGAAACAAACTTTGCAATATCTTCAAGTAAAATTCAATGAGCCTATTCCCATATTCTGTGACAACACTAGTGTCATTAACATCTCCAAGAATCCTGTCACGCATTCAAAAACAAAACACATTCCGATCAAATATCATTTTGTTAGTGAACAAGTCATTGAAAATAATATCAAACTTGAGTATGTTGGTACAAAAGAGAAAATTTCTGATATCTTCACTAAACCTTTACCTCGTGAAGCATTTGAATATCTTTGCCAAAAGCTTGGGATTCTCCCAAGTTCTCATTAGATTACAAGTTCGCAGTACAGTTGTGTGTCAGGGGGAGTGGAAGTGTGTACAGGTTCGCAGGATGGTTGTGTGTTAGGGGGAGTTACCCTTTGCCATAGATGTCAAAGGGGGAGAGAATGTTGTAGGAAGAGGTGTCATGATCGTGGGTGGAGTATTTGTGTTGCGATCAATGCCAAAGGGGGAGATTTTTTATCAGCAGTTGTCATTGATGTCAACCCAAGCAGCACCAGGGGCTACCCAAATATTGCATGGGAATTTTTACCTACCAAATTACTATATTCTGGGTCAAGAATTCTTTTGATGGTTTCTTCTTGTTGAGATATTTCCGTTGATATATGGCACGCCACATAATTCCTCACGGTTTGAGAGATATTCATGTTTGAAGTTTGTAACCCCAATTAGTGGGCTAAAACCCCATGGGGTTGTGGCATGGGTCATTGAAAATACATAATTAATATTTTTTAAGCTCCTAAAATCCCTCCCATGTTCACTTGTTGAAGCCCCTCTCAACCTAATCATTTATATAAATTGTGATCCTCATATCCTCCTTATGCAAGGGATTTCTCCATCTAAAACAGGTCATCGTGGCATTTTCATTATAACGTTTTTTCTACGAAGGTTCAGAAGCTGTAATTTTTATGAGGCAAATCCGAAATCCTAATGAAGCTCCTGTGAAAATTTCAGTTCAAGGTGTACAATATTTTCGGAGAGATGATCTGTGGAATTCAATGTTTTTGCAAGCTCCTAAAATTCATCGCAAAGAAGTGACCTTGGGAAAATCATCATAACTCTCTCTCTGAGTATCGGATTGGAATTCTACAAAAGGTGAAAGATAGTGAATGGACTTTAGTTTTTGGTCTATAAATTTCAAATCCAAATGAAGAAACAGTGACACGTGGCACTCCGTACAATTTCACTCTTCTGAAACAGTCCATAATTAGGGCATTGTGAGAGATTGGGCATAACTCTCTCTTGAAGAATCCAAATTGGGTCAGAACTATGGCATTGGAAATATAACTCAGAGGAATACTACAAGACCGAAAATAACATATTGGAATCTGAAATAATAGAGATACACCAGTTTCAATATCGAGCTCCTAGAAGGCAAGAAAAAGCTAGATCATGTGTTGTCAAGGTCTGCAAAGGACCAGACTTTCTAGGGCAGCAAAGCAAAGAAAGTTCAGCAGAGGGTAGCATGACAGGAGCAGCAATCAAGGTGCATAACAGTAGCAATAATTTCATCACATGAAGTCTTCAAGTGGGTAGCACTGCATACAGTCATTGTAAAGGTATCATTGTACTAAGTCATTGTAAATACATTATTGTAAAAATTGTACTAGTGTCTATCTACCAAGAGTTGAAGAGGCAGTTTCATGTGGTTTAGGATCATCATTAAGTGGTTGTGTCATAGTTTGGGTTATGTTCTAATGTGTCTTCTTCTTTTACATCATTCTATATCATTGTAAAGTGGACCATTTTCCCTGGTATGGGAGTTCATTATTCTTTTATTCTTCTACAGGGTGGTAGGGTGGTGCTAGGGTGAGTTGTAGCTCATTGGGTGTTGGGGCATCCATTCAGTTGACTACTAAAGAATCTTGGGTGTTGGAGTGTCCATCTAGTGGGAGCTAGAGAAGAATGCTTTTCTAGATTCTAGGAAGTTGGAGCTTTATTTTCAATTGGAGTTGAATATTAAAGAATTATTAGAAAATCATTAGGTGGTTTTTGTCCCCGAGTGGGTTTCCACCTTAAAAACTGTGTGCATTTGTGTTCCTTTTGTTTACTACTATCATTGTACATACACTGATAATAATTGAAGATTAACTAATGCTCTAATTGAAAGGAATATTGATTCACCCCCCCTCTCAGTATTTCCAACAATAATCACCAAGGGTTTCTTCCCTCAAGGGCTTTCCTTCCTCACCTTCCAAACATAGGAATGTGGGCATAGTGGATATTTTTGAAGAAGGTTGTGCTGTTTTTTTCTCCCACCACAAATGTGAGGTGCTGAAACTTTCTCCATGGTGAAACCCTCTAGGGGATTCCTTTTGTTTCATCTCTTTGATATTTTTGGCAATGTCCTACACAATCTGAAGAAGGAGCTTTGGGGTCTCCTTCTCCTCCATGGCTGTAGATGTATTTTCCCCACAAGATGAGCCAAGATCAGAGCTCTGATACCACTGTAATATTCCTTTTTAGGAAAATCAGCAATATAGGCACCAAAAACACAGTTTTCAAAAAATTACGCTATAATAATGAAGAAAAACACTTATATCCATTATTTTATGTATTATAGCACTAAAATATAGAAGGGGATCATAAAAAAATCATTCTATCTTAGTTAAACAGATATCCCAAGCCCAATATAGCCCAAAAACATCAAAACCCCATGACTATTGCAACACAAAATTTCTGAAGCATATGATAGCGCAGTTTAATGAGGGTTTATGCTATATAAATATAGAAACAAATAGATTTGATGATATATTACTCAAAGAGATGAGAAAATGGAGATCTATTCTCTTTTACACAATCTTAAGATAACCCGGCAAGGGTTTCTTGAAAAGCATGAGGTACAAAAAGTAGATCTGCGGATCTATGGATGAATAACACTATCTGACTAAAGATATGCATATATATGGCTGGAAAATACAAAGAAATGGCTAAAAATTCTCCTTACTATATTTCTGGGAGAAAGGTTGATCCTTTCCCTAGGAGACTAGCTCACAAACAGGGGTTTTAACCCTCCCACTGCAACACCATGAAAAATAACGCAGTTTCTCCAAGGGATTGCGTTGTAGTTGTAGGTGACTAATTGACCCAATGTCTGATGGTGGAAATGAAGCCCAGAATACTCCTCTCAGATCCCTTCACCAAGTTCTCCAAGGAAGAGTGTGGAATTCCCGCATGAGAATACCCTTGCACTAAACAGTGCAGCAAACCCAGCTAAACAGTTGAAGCATGCAATAAGTCATAAGACTAAAACATAGAAAATATTCAGAATGCCTTTCATAGCTGCCATCCCTTCCCTTATTTTCTTGTTCAGCTTCCTCACCCTTGGCCCCACTCATTTATGAGGTTGCTTCCATGCAAATACTCCTCCTCCAAAACTACGTTGTTCCCACTAGCTCCACTCTCTCCTTTCGCAGCGCTATTGATTTGGTCAACCTTGATCTAGTCCACATGCATTGCTCTCTTTCACACCCAAGGTGACTTTATTTTTCCTATCTAAACTAAACCACATTCACACCAGAAGTGTTTTATTCCTACTAAATAGATTTAAGGGTCTCCTTACCCCATTTATTCTTCTAGACTGAAAATAGAGCAACATATAATATTCCAAATAGCAATAAGCTAATTGGGAAAATTACACCCAACACCTCATTTAAACCAAGATTTCGGTGAAGAATTCAGAAAGAAGAGAAAAACACAGACAAAGGTTGAGGAGGACATAAGAGAATTATTGTTTGGGAAAATTGTGACAAAGAGGCTCGAAGTAGAGGATAGAAATCTCAGATTGGATAGTTCGGATCACAAATTTGATTGGATAAACCTTCAATATATATTCTCAAACAATGGACAATTAGTCCTTCTAAACATCTCAGACTTGCAGTCCTAAGTAGGGCCTATTTAAATCATAAGACCCTTGTCTAACCATTTAGGCACTAGAACAGAAGCAAGTTAAGTGGTAAATGTGAGGCCAGTTTGGCCCTAGGACAGAAGCAAGTTAAGTGGTAAACTTGAGGCTATTTCATGCATATCCAAAGAAGACAATATGATCTCTTTAGAGGCACTACTTAAGGGCATCTCTGTGATTTATTGTGGACTGTCTAGATTTGGAAGACACTCTCTTATGAAGAAAAATGTGTGGATCTGAGACTTATATTTTATAATTTATGAGGTGATCCAAGACCATCTCTAAGCACATTTTTAGTCTACTCCAATTTTTATTGAAGTGTGTTTCAGGTCATAATTCCATGCTATCTGAAGGTATTTTAGACTCTTTTTGAACACATTTAAGGACACCACCATAGACCCTCAAACATTGGCATAGTAGTTTCATATTGGTCCCAGAATATCAGTATAGTGGGTTGATTGGAGTTAAGCTTGGTGGAGTAATTATAGTCTTTGTTAGAGAGCTCATTCAAGCAACCTCAGTATTGCAGTCTTGGTGGAGAAGAAGTGAAGTCTTGGACAGTGATGACTTAAGAGTCTTGTGGAAGCATCTCTTTGGAGAAGGACCTGAGTATTAAAGTATTTTTCTTAAAAGAACCATTTAATATACTTACTGGAGCATACCTAAAGCAACTGTTGAACGAATTGTATAATAGACCTTGAAGCTAGATTTGGACCAGCCCCATCTTATACTCCTTGGAACTGGTTTGAAGTTCTTGAAGATAGTGTTGAAACAGACCTATTGAATATTGATGTTCTAGAGCACACTTTCTAAATCACATTGAGAACGGTTTTTAAAGACATTCTTATAAATAACACTTCAGAGCTTTGAAGATAGTGGAGATCCTTGAAACATGCTTGGTGTAGCGTATTGAAGATACTTTCAAGAATTATTGGGGCACCCTTGAAGTATCCATGAATATAGTTTGGAAGAGAATTTGAAACAGTTGAATCTTTGTGAAGACATATCTTGGAACTAACATTTTTATGGCACACTTGAAGACATGATGTTGTGTTGAAGCCCTCATGGAGTAACTTTGGAGATCCTTGTTTGGGTGACATGAAGAGCAGTGGTGATGTAGGCACATATAACCTGGGTTAATCATCTACTATAGGAGTTAGTTTGTAAAGTGAGGATTAAGTAACTAATGTATTTTCTTATAGTTTTTAGGAGAGAAAGAGGATTATTGTAAATAGGATAATATTAGAGAGGATTGTGGAAGGTTTGAGAATATTATGTGTTAGTTAGCTCTTAACTATGGATAAGGGATTGAATGAGAGATTTTAGAGAATTTTAGAGATTAGATGAGAGATGTTAAGGCTTAGGAGAGATATTTTGGGAGTTATCTTAAGATGTAGAAGCTCCTTGTGTTCTAATCCAATTGTATAAATATAGGTGAGCCTATGAGGCATGAGGCATGTAGAAGAGAGTGTGTGGAGTTTGGGAGTGAGTGTGAGGAATGAGTGGCCAAGTATTGGGCCAACATTTCTTTTGTAAATATTTTATTTATTGATTAATTATTTCAGAGATTGGGTATGAATTTGATTTCAGTCTTATTATGTGTATGTTTATTAGTTAAGTTGCAAGCTTATGCCATGTGGCAACATTTGGTGTTAGAGCTCGAATAGGATTTGTTATATGCACAGAAGATGTTTGCGGTCACAATGGTGGCCCATTATTGTTACTATCTTGGAATGTTTTTCTACATATTTCAAGCAACATGTGGTTGAGAACATCCATGCTCAAGTGATCTCTGATTCTGTTTATGCCAAGAGGTGCAACACAAATTTTCCAAGAGGTGAAACACGTATTTCTACCAAATGTGGCCTGTAACAAGATTCCAGCTATGCATAGTTCTGTGAAGGCGTCATGGCATCGCAAATGATGAAGATGCGTGCTGAATCGAACAAACTAAAGTGGTATTGTTGCGTGGAGTTAAAATTTCTGCTAGTTTTTTCAAGCTTCCTAGAGTTAATATTTTTGAAAATTGTGAGCGTTTCAATAGCAGATATCCAAGCCAAAAAAAATTCATCCAGTTGTTTTTTTCTACGATTTCTCTGCATATTGTTTGTGGTAATATTTATTTTTTTATTAATTGAATATCATGGAAAAATGGACTCGTGTTTTGTTAACCTATTTTGGAAGCAGAAGTTGCTGAAAATCTGGAGTCACACTGTGGAAAATAATTTTACACAAAGTTAGAGAATTGCATATGCATGGAAGAAAATTCAATGAAATATATGCATCAGACTTTTAATATTCATTATTCAATTCAAATTGAATTGGGTCGATTTGTTCGAATTGGACTACAATTATAACTGGCTTGTATTTAAATTGGAGGATGTTGAAATTGAGACATGTCAGAGAAGGAACTCGGAATTAGATCTCGAAGGACCTTATCTGGAGCGGACGGGTGTTTCATACTATGCATTTTATATCCATACAAGTAACTATGCATTTGGTTGTGGGTTCGAGAATGCTGGGTTGAAATGGACTGCGGGCTTTGAAATTTATGTTGAAAATATTGATACAACAAATAGAGGAAATGTGTTTCCCCCACAACACAGAGATCGCACAATTCTTCTAAATTAACAAATACACACAGGTAGCGTAAAAACACAGGAGAGGAACAAAATTATGTTTATATTCCATCACACTAACAAAATGAAATTACATTTCTTTTAATACAAATGGTCGTAGCCTGAAAACCTAATTATATTTCATGCAATTTGATTTCTGAATGGACATTCAAAAACCATATGTCCTTGGGCCTTCAAAAGAACCCATTTCTTGATTAAATCAGCACATAGGCCGTATTTTGGTTTATACACGAAAACATATAAAAACACATTCAAAATATAAAAGGGAGAACTTCAAATAATATTGGTTCTGACTCCAAAACTTCATTGTGTCCAACGCTCCATCACAAATCGTAGATCGACGAACTTAACTCTTAAGTGGCACGAACATGGGTAACACAAATGTTTTCAAATGCGATGTGTGATAGCACAATCGCATCACACGGCAAATAACATAACTTGCAGATGGAGGAAGGTAAGTGGTAAACATTGTGAAGTGTGTTTTGTAGTGTGGCTAACTATTGGTAAGTGAAGTAAGGGAAATACAAAGGAAGAAGGAGAAAAACAAGGTGTTGTCTCATGCGATAAGGTTAAGGTGGGTCCCTTCGGATATCGCATCGGTGGTGAAATAACATATGGTGAAAGGGCTTAAGTGGTAAAACAAAAAACGTATGGTTGTGCACTGTGGGAAAAGGTAAGTTAAAGTGGTGGTTTAAAATAATAAACACAAAGGATGGCTCGAGTACTCTATTTGATGTGGTTGCATGAAAACTCATTCAGGCTCTTGGATCCTTGCTTGTCCTTCTATGCACAAAATTGATTGAAGTGTGGGTTGTTTCCGCTTCTCATTCATGGCGGTGGTTGGGAGTATAATTCCAACACTCCCTCTTAATCACAATTGTCACCATCATTCATTCCCAGACATTGTCTGAGATAAAAAAAATTCTTCTGTCCCAATGGCTTTGTGAGGATGTCAGCAAATTGTTCCTCTGCCCTACAATGCTACAAAAAAATCTCACCATTGTTAACCAATTCTCTTATAAAATGATATTTTTCATCTATGTGTTTTGTTCTCTTATGGAAAATAGAATTCTTTGATAATGCTATTACTAAGCTATTATCACAATAATTTTGGTTCCTTTGTCTTGCTCATGACACAAATCGCTCAGCATCCTTCTCATCCATACTGCTTGGCATGCTACTGTTGTTGCTGCCACATATTATTCTTCTGTTGTTGATAATGCAACTATTGGTTGCTTCTTAGAAGCCCATGAAATGGCTCCCAATACCAAATGAAACACATACCCATATGTGCTCTTTCTATCATCTACACTTCCAGTGCAATCAATGTCAGTGTATCCAACCAACTTAAAATTATCAGTTGAGGAGTATAGAACACCATACTCCTTTGTTTGATTCACATACCTCAATATTCTCTTGCCTTCTTTCCAATGTGTCTCCTTTTGTATCTCCATGAATATGGAAATTAAACTTAAAACATACATAATATCAGGCCTAGTTGCATTCAAATACATTATACTACCAACTATTCTCTTGTACAATGTCGGATTGACATTTTTGCTACAATATTCTTTGCTTAACTTCAACCCCGTGACATTTGGATTTACTGTTGCTTTTCATTTCTACATGTTAAACCTCTTAAACACTTCTGCAATATATATTTATTGGGAAATAAAAATTCCCTTTTCATTTTTCTTTACTTCAATTCCCAAAAAATATCTCAATAAACCCAAGTCAGTCATTTAAAATTCACTCTTCATGACTGCTTTAAAATCAGCAATGAGAGAAACTTCATTGCCCGTGAAAATTAAATCATTTAAATATAAAACAACAATAATTATTTTACTGTCATTTTCTTTAATGTAGAGTGTGGGTTCACCATCACATTTTTCAAACCCATTATCCATCAGGTAAGCATCAATCATGTTGTACCGTGCTCTTGGTGCTTGCTTCATCCCATAAAGAGCTTTCTTCAACTTGCACACTTTGTGCTCTTGGCCTTCAATTTCATAGCCTGGATTTTTTTCAACATATACCTCCTCTTTCAACACTCCATTCAGAAATGTTGATTTCACATCCATTTGGCAGAATTTCCACTTATTTTCTGCTGTAATGGACAACATTGTCTGCATTGTTTCCATCCTTGCAACTAGTGCAAAGGTTTCTTCATAATCTCTTCCCTGTTGTTGTTTGTAGCCTTTGACAACAAGTATTGCTTTATGTCTTTCTATTTTTCCTTCAGCATTTCTTTTGGTCTTATAGACCCATTTTACTCCAATGACTTCTTTACCTTGTGGGAGGTCCACTAACTCCCATGTGTCATTATTTTCTAATGCACCAATCTCTTCATTCATTGCTTCAATCCTTTTTTCTTCTTTTACTACATCTTCAAAATGAATTGGGTCATCAACATGACAAAAAAAATAAAATAAATAATTCAGACCATTATTATTATCAGCTTCTTGCTCATAAATTTCACTCAGATTTCTAAATCTTGGTCTTCTTGGTGTGCTTGGAGTTCCACTTGAACTCGAGGGAGTTTCTAATCCCTGTGGTGTGCTTGGAGAAGAACTTCCTTGATTTCTCGAGGTTGTTCTATTGTTTTCTTGTGGTGTGCTCTGCTGAGCTTATGTAGGTGGAGGAGGAGCCGCAGTGGAAAAATTATTTGTTGTTGTGCATTCCTCTTGCTCTTTGTGAGACATACATGTCTTCACATTCACTGTTTTCTCTAAGATTCCATCCCAAGCTTCTTCTTCAATGAATTTCACATCTCTGATGATTATAACTTTCTTGGTTTATGGATTATAGAGTTTTTAGGCCTTGGATTCATCACTGTATCCAACAAAAATACACTTCTCCCCCTTGTTGTCCAACTTCTTTCTTATTTGATCTAGGAAATGTGCATATGCCACACATCAAAATACTCTCACGTGAGTGAAAAACTACTTTTTTCCACTCCATGCTTCTTCTGGAACTATGTTCATAACAGCTTTGGTTGGACATCTATTTAAAATATAAGTTTCACAATTTACAACTTCTACCCAATACTCATTTGGAAAATATTTTGCCTTCAACATACTTCTAACCATGTCCATGATGGTCATGTTCTTTCTTTCTGCAACACCATTTTGTTGTGGTGTATACCTTGTGGTAAATTGCTTGTGTATGTCATGCTCCCTGCAGAAACGTAGGAAGTATTTGGAGATATATTCTCCTCCTCTGTCAGTTCTCAGCACTTTTATGTAGTGCCCACTTGCTTCTCTATAAGATCTTTGAAGTGCTAGAATTGTTCAAACACTTCACTCTTCAATTTCAAGAAACAAACCCATGTCTTTCTTGTATAATCATCTATAAATGTCAAGACATAGTGACTGCCAGCTAAAGATGGTGTTTGCATTGTTCCACAAAAATTTGAGTGGACAATCTCTAAGGGTGTCTTTTCCCTTATACTCTTTCCTATTGGAAAGGATTCTTTGTGTTGTTTGCCCAAGATGCAACCTTCACATAGGCTTTCTGGTTTCTCAATGAGTGGTAATCCTTTTACCATTCCATTTCTGTTCAAGAGGTTCAAACCTCCAAAATTGATATGTCCAAATCTCAAGTGCCATAACGAGTTTCCGTCTTTTGGTTTTCTTGAAATACCTCTTGTGTGACTGCTACTACTACACCTCCTTCCTTCAATTTTGTTCTAATCTTGAGAGGAAACATCCTATTTTTTTCATATGCACTTCTGCAATGACTCTTTTACTTGGAGGTATGTCCATGATTGTGCGCACATTATTCTTGAGTTTTCCAATGCTCAAAAGGTTACATTTCAGGCCAGGTACATAATAGACATCTGGCATAAAAAAAAAATTCTTCCTTCCTTGTGAGTGTAGATACTCTTCCTTTCCCCATGACAAATAATTTACTATCAGTCCCTGTTGTTACTTCAGACATCACATTTTCATCCACATTGGAAAACATTGTTATGTTACTACAACCTGAATCTAAGAACCATACATCTTCATGGTTTTCTTGTGCTACATTACAAGTTAGAAGCACGATACTCTGGTTCTGACTTTATTTTGCAAATTTTACATTTTGTCTATTATTCATGTCATTTTGTTTCTTTCTGCATTCATTGGCATAATGCTCATAATTTTTACAATAATGAAATTGGACTTGGGATTTATCATACCTTTTTCCTTGTGCTTGGTGTTGGCTTGAGCCTTCGCTTTGATTCTGATTGTTTCCCCTTCCACTTGTGCTTGTAGGGTTGTTTCTTCCACCTCTTTGTGGGTTTCTTCCTCTTCCTTAGTAGTTCGATCTTCCTTGACCTCTACCTCGACCAAAATACATTTGTGTCTTGAAGGCATGCTCCAATGAGGATTTCTCTGTTCTGTTCAATCTATGTTCATGAGACATCAGGGATGCACAAAGCTCATCCACTGAAAATTGTGAGAGATCCTTTGTCTCTTCTATTGCCACTACTATGGCATCAAATCTTGATGGTAGACTTCTCAATATTTTCTCCACTATTCTTCTTTCCTAAAGTGTCTCTCCATTAGACCTTATCTCAGTAACCAACCCAATCACATGTGTGAATAATGAGTCTATGTTATCAAACTCTTTCATATATAGAGTCTCAAAATCTCTCCTTAGCATTTGTAATTTTGTTGTCTTCACTTTCTCCATGCCTTGATAGGTTGTCTTGAGAATATCCCACACCTCTTTAGACTTTTTTCCTACGGAAATCCTTGGGAAAATACTCTCGTATACTGCTTGATAGAGATAGAAAAGGGCTTTGGAGTCCTTCTTATTATCTCTCAACAAGTCTCTTTCTGCTTCTATCAAAGTAGTAAGCGTTGTTGCATCTGTTGGTTCTAGAAAACCATTTTCCACCAGCTCCCATATATCTTGTGAAGAAAATAGTGCTCTCATTGTAATGGCCCAATAATCATAATTTTTACCATTGAACTGTGGTAATTGTGAATTAGTGAGGCTTTTTCCTGCTGCTTCCATTCTGAGTGTGTAAGAAAAAAATCAAGTTGACTGTGTAAAAGAGAAACCTTCTCACTACTATAAAATATTTCTCACTGTTGGAGACTTCTGCTTCTACAAAAAAACAATCTTACAGCTTCTTCAGTAAAGAGAGCTTGTCATTTTACTAAGATCCTAGACCTGCTCTGATACCATGTTGAAAATATTGATACAACAAACAGAGGAAATGTGTTTCCCCCACAACATAGAGATCACACAATTTTGCTAAATTAGCAAATACACACAGGCAGTGTAAAAACACATGAGAGTAAAAAACTTATGTTTCTATTCCATCACACTAAAAAAATGAAATTACATTTCTTTTAATACAAATGGTCGTAGCTTGAAAACATAATTATATTTAATGCAATTCAATTGTCGAACGGACGTTCAATAACCATTTTTCCTTGGGTCATCAAAAGAAACCATTTCTTCATTAAATCGGCACGCAGGCCGTATTCTGGTTTATACACGAAAACACATAAAAACACTTTCAAAACATAAAAGGGCAGACTTCAAATCATATCAGTTCCGACTCTGAAACCTCATCGCGTTCGGCGCTCCATCGCAGATCGTAGATCAGCGAACTTAACTCTTCACTGGCGTGAACAAGGGTAAACACAAAATGTTGTAAATGCGATGTGTGATAGCACAATCGCATCACACAAAAATTAACATAACTTGTGGATGGCGGAAGGTAAGTGGTAAAAATTGCAAAGTGTGGTCTACGGTGCGGCTAATTATTGGTAAGTTCGATAAGGGAAATACAAAGGAATAAGGTGCAAAACAAGGTTTTGGCTCATGTGGTAAGGTTAAGGTGGGTCCCACCAGATATCGCATCAGTGATGGAATAACATATGGAAAAAGGGCTTAAGTGGTAAAACAAAAAACTTACAATTGCGCGCTACGGGCAAAGGTAAGTTAAAGCAGTGGTTCAAAATAATAAATGCAGAGGATAGCTTGGGTACTTTTTTTGTTGTGGTTGCATGAAAATGCCTTCAGGCTCTTGGATCCTTACTTGTCCTTCTCTGCAAAAAATTGATTAAAGTGTGGGCTGCTGCTGCTTCTCATTCATGGTGGTGATTGGGATTATAATTCCAACAATCTAAGAGAGATGGTGCAGGTAATATACAAAGTATAAATTCCACAACGAGCTGTTACACTGGCTAAAACGAAACTAAAATGATGACGTTATTCAAAACCTGAAATTATTCGTTTGAATTTTGTAATAAAATGGAGCTTGAGTCGCTAGAATGGTGGATTGAGAGTATGGTGTTCGCAAGTTGGCAAGCATGCCATCATTGAATGCAGCATTAGAATGAAGTAACCGTGAATGCAATAATCATTGAATCAAATCACAGTGTAACCCTATGCTCATTTTGGCAAGTCTCGGTGTGCCAAGCGCAGAAAGATATCGCCTCTGCAAGCATGGTGAGAATCTATTTTGCAAGTGTGGATAAATTATTGCTTCTTAAGCGCATTATATTTTTGTGTGGAGCTACAAATGGATATTTGAGTGGATGCAGCAAGCGTTGGAAATTTGTGAGTTTAATTTAAAAATTATTTCGTCATATGTGAATTTACCATATTCCCTTTTCACTCATTTAAATAAATATCACGTTGAAGGCATTGGGTAAGTAGGGTTGGTGTTGATTAAAGAAATTGATGTCAAATCCTGCATTGAATACTTATCTTGATTTACATTTAATAATGGTGACTAATACATTTAGGAGTTGTCTACAGAGGTGGAGGAATTGCCCGGACGGCCAAAATTGGCCAGAATCTAAGCAAAAAATAATTAAGAAATATTGCAGTAGCAGTGTTTGAATCATGTTTTTGATGGTGGAAATGCATTTGACGCCATCAAAAACCTCTAGGGCACCCAAAATATTGAATTTTGATAGCTATAACTTGGATTTACAAAAATCCCTACCGAAATTTCTTAAAATCTTACTAGAATTTCCATGATTTTCAGGGAAAAAAAGCAGTCTAGTTATACTACGGCATACATTTATATGAATTCGATTTACTACAATTTCTTATGAATACGTCTAATTGTTTCATGAGAATTCATGAGTGGGAGGGGATATTATTTTAAGAGAGAGAATGAGTGGGAATATTTTAAAAAGTTTTTAAAAAATTATGAGAAGGAGATTTATATGAGAAGTTTTAAAAGGTGTATTTTTTCATTGTAGACATAAGGGTTTAGCCATATGTATAAGGATATTTTAATATTCTTTGTAGTGATGAAGTGGTAAGAATATTTTTAGTAATAAGCGATAGGTGATTTGTTACTTTGTAATATTTTGTTGGAGTGAAGTGAGGGTGGATGTCAATGAATAAATTTGTGAAATTTGTAAATTCAATGCCATTTGACTTGAGTTAGAGTCAAAAATCCACCATTTTAATTATTGTAATGAAGTCTTATTTAAAAATTTCAAGCTTTGAAGTCAAATAAAAATCATGTAAAGGTGCATTTTCATGTAAGGTCGATTAAATATTTGATGTCAAATTAGAAGTCTTGAGTCAAATTCAAGTCAAAATTGCATTTAATTTTGGGTTATTAAATGTAATGGGTGCATGATCAATGGATCCCGACACCCAAATTCTGGTCATTGTGAAGACAATTTGAAGAGATATTGCAGTTGTTGTTGGTAACAAAGAGGAGCAAAGAGTGATCAGAAAGAAGGTTCAAAGTGAAGTAAACCATTGGTCGAGTTCATAAAAGACAACTTGGTAAAGTGATTTAGTTGTAGGTTACAGTGAACAAGGTGAAGTTCATGAAAGAAGATGAAGATGTAGAATTCAAAAGTTAGCCACGATGATGCAAAAGAAATTGGCATTGATTATGAGGAGAGAGAGATTGTTGAATTAAAAACAAGGCTTGATATATTGATGGAATTACTACAAATAAAAATACATGGATGGGTGATAATGAAAACAATTAAATGGCTAATTAAACAATTGATGGAAAGAAGGTTGAAGCGAAAACTGAAAGTTTTAGAAGAAGAGAAACTCCAGACAAAGATATATATTTGTGAACCTAAGCAAGGATCATTGTTGGGTGACGATAATGATGATGTGAATGTGGGCTCGATTCCCATAAATGGCACCATAAATTATTCTTAAGAAAAATCATTGAAGGACTGTATGCTACATAAGGAAGGGATGTCAGAAGCCATAAGGGAGATCTCCAGGTCTCATGATTTTGAAACTAATACCTTTTTTGTGCTCGCAGGTAGAGGAGAATCACAAGAAATCAAGAGTAAGCTAGAAATTAAGGAATCTCATGAACCATTGGAGGAACCTATGCAATTCTACAAAGGCATAGATATGGAGGATATTATTGCAGAAATAGATTTTTTAGAGGATTTTTTGGACAATCCAAAGAAAAGTTGTGAAGAAAATGAAATTATGGTGGACTGAAACAATTTCATACAGGATGAGGACGAGATTTCAATGAAGAAAATGCAGCAGCAAAGTGCTAGCAATGAGGATGACTTCTAGGAGAAGAGGCAAATAATGATAGAATATGAGTGGTATCATAGTGAATTCATGGAGAACAAAAGTCATTTTAAACAAAGAATGGGTGATTTTTACCAGCAAGAATACAACTTGGACTTGGAAATTGAAGATATTATAATATTGATGGTGAAAGTGTCCCAAAGTAAACATATTGCAGGAATAAAAAAAGATGGCAGAAGCTTGTTGATGACAACAGAACAAGCATACATTAGCTAAGCAAGAGGAAAACTATAATGTAATGTTTGGAAGCTTGTAAGACATAAAAGGACAACCAAAGAACATCAACAACATGACAAAGAAATTGATTTACTGCAAATGAAACTTTAGGATCCAAGAGGATTTTTATTATCTGAAAGACTGATCATCGGGAGACCATGATTTCTTTTTACTTGGGGAGTCTGATGCAAGTGCACCTAACCTGGGTTAATCATTTACTAAAGAAGTTAGTTTGTAAATTAAGGATTAATTAATTAATGTATTTTCTTATAGCTTTTAGGAGAGAATGAGGATTATTGTAAATAGGAGAAGATTTGATAAGATTATGGAAGGTTTGAGAATATTATGTGTTAGTTAGCTCTTAACTAGGGATAAGGGATTGAATGAGATATTTTAGAGATTAGATGAGAGTTGTTAGGAATTAGGAGAGATATTTTGGGAGTTAGGATCTAGAACCTCCTTGGGTTCTAATCTAATTGTATAAATAGAGGTGAGACTATGAGGCATGAGGCATGTAGAAGAGTGTGTGTAGAGTTTGGGAGTGAGTGTGAGGAATGAGTCGCCAATCATTGGGCCAATAGTTCTTCTATAAAAAATTTATTTATTGATTAATTATTTTAGAGATTGGGTATGCATTTGATTTCAGTCTTATTATGTTTCTTTTTATTAGTTAAGTTGCATGCCTATGGCATGTGGCATCAAGTGGTGACACATTCTAAGAAGACAAGGTTGTCATTGATGAAGTTATTTGGAGAAGGAATTTTTGGCTAAGAGATTGACAAGGTTGGTGGATTGGAAGATATGGTTGGAGCCCTAGAGAATAGGAGTCATCAAGAAACCAGGTTGGATCTTGTACCAGAGATAGGGTTGGAGCCCTAGAGAATAGGAGTCCTCAAGAAACCAGGTTGGATCCTATACCAAAGATAAGGTTGGAGCCCTAGAGTTTGGTGCCTCAAAGTGACAAGTTTGGATCCTTGGAAATTCCAAGTCAGTGCTTGGAAAAATATAGGTTGGAGCCTAGGAGATTAGAGATTGGTGTCTTCATCTAGGGTTGGAGCCTTACACATATATCGTACTTGATTTATTGAGATTAATAAAATTATTTATTCTTCTTGTTCATTTTATGTTCTAAATATAAGTGATCTTACTGGTAAAAATAAGAATTGAAAAGAAATACTAATTCACCCGCCCCCCCCCCCCCTAGTATTTACAACATCCTCAAGTGTTCTGAGTGTGTGATCATAGTCAAGTCTTATCACTATTCACATCAATCCCCCACTTATCAAAATTTGGAAAACTTCCCAACCAAGCAACTTAGCCTCATCCAACCCTCCTGAATTGCACATTACACATGCTCAACCCTCAATTTGTAACCCTGCATCTTGGGACTACACAATATGCAGTTCCTGCCTACCGATATTGTGCACTACATAATCACAGTGCTTAAGCTCAACTTTTGACCCCAAAAACTGCGTAATTTCTTCCTCCTACCTAGTCTGAACTGTGCATTGCGCAATATCAATTCTCAAGCCTCAGCCCTAAGCTCTTGAACTACATAATCACCTAGCATTCTCTACCTTCTTGAATTGTGCAATGGTAAAAATCAATGCTCAAGCCCTCATCCTGGCTCCCTAAGCTCCCCAACTACACAATATTTTTTATCAGTCCAAGCCTGAACTGTGCATTGTGCAGTCTCAAGGCTTAATGATCCGTATGAAAAGTGGCCTACACCCATGGTATTTATTCACCCATGTTATTGTAAGCTACATCTATCCATGATATTCATTCACCCATGGTATGTATCCACCCATGGTATTCATCCACACATGGAATTTAACCATGGTATTGTAAGTGGTATCTACCCATGGTAATGACCGATGGTATCCACCTATGTTGTCTACCCATGGTATTGTAACTCAAAAAAAGGCTATAAATAACAAGCCTCACTTTGTAAAATGACATATTGTCCACCACAATCTAGCTTCTATAGTTATTCTTCATTTTAATAAGAAGTTTCTTTGTGCTTTTATTTATTGTGTTCTTCTCTCTCTTTTTTGGCATTGTAATTTTGTAGATCTTGTCAAATCCATTTCCATTTTTTAGATCTTGGGGACTTCCCCCCATGATTCGGATCAGTGGTATCAACTTTAGGTTACGCTTCCATGAGAATGAGGGTTTGAAACATATTTCAGTTTCAATGTTTTGCAGCAATCTTCAGCAAATTCCATGAATTTTTTTGGGCAGCGATTTTTTAGTTCATATCTGAAACATTTTATGAAAAAATTATGAAAACAAAAACCAGATTTGGATTCCTTGTGAAAAAATACCCAAATTCAAAAAACAAATTGACCGAATTGGAGTTCGGATGAGGGAGATATCGCTGATTCAAAATATACAATGTTGCAGAAATTTTCCTGACGACAGTTCATGGACAGCGGCTCTCCTGTCATTTTTTCAGTTTTTAGTGCGAAATTTCAGAGAAATGGTTATAGTTTTGAGCTCCCCTTGAAAAATCACCCGATTTAAAAATAAAAAATTAAATTAAAAAAATCGGTCGAATCAAAGTCCGGATGAGAAAATTATTGTTGATTTAAAATCAACTCTTTTTTCAGAAATTTTGTGACGGCGAGAGAGTTCCAGCGCAAATCTGAGATTCTAGAGTCTCCAGATAGCGATTTCAACCACATGGGAAGATGCTGAATGATCATTCTATTTCCAAAAACAGGTTATAATAAATATATTGAATTATATTGACCGAGTTATGCCCATTTTAAATCTGGAGCAGCATTCAGAGTGGGTTCCCTTTGGAGACATGCCCTCCCACCTCGCTTTAGTAGGCACCTCTTCACAATCATCAGTTTTAGCATAGCAGCGTTAGGCTTGGGTTATTTGGAGGCATGCCCTCCCACCTCAAACTATGTAGGCACCTACTACTTCATCAACAATCAACATCATAGTTATGGGTCAATCACACAAAATCCTTCTCAACGAAGTCCATTTGATAGGCCACACATTTTTAGTATCACAGTTGGTCACAAGCATTACATGGTATCTCTATCCTTGGATCTTTGTTTTTCATGGTTCTGGGTCATCCACAAACCCACAGTTAATCGAAATCCATTTGCTAGGTCACACACTGTCAGTATCACAGTTGGTCATGACCATTACAAGGTATCTCTATCATTGGATCTTCGTTCATCATGGTTATGGGTTAACCACACAAAACCCTTCTCTTCAGTGATTCTTCATATTCAACAAGGGCTTCTTGGGAGGGAACCTCACACAATGGAGACCATTGCTTTTTAACAAGGGAGGAATGATCCAAATGAAAAGTAGCCTACACCCATGGTATTCATCCACCCATGGTATTTATTCGCCCATGGTATTGTAAGTGACAACTATCCATGATATCCATTCACCCATGGTATGTATCCACCCATGGTATTCATCCACAGATGGAATTTACCCATGGTATTGACCTATGGTATTGACCCATGGTATCCACCTATGGTATCTACCCATAGTATTGTAACTCAAAAAAAGGCTATATTTGTAAAAGGACAGATTGTCCATGCCAATGTAGCTTCTACAGTTATTCTTTGTTTTAATAAGAATTGTCTTTGTGCTTTTATTTATTGTGTTCTTCTCTATTTTTCTGGAATTTTAATTTTGCAGATCTTGTCAAATCCATTTCCATTTTTTAGATCTTGGGGGCTTCCCCCCAAGATTCGGATCACTCGAGCTCAACCCTTGATTGCGTGAGCTACACAATTGCACATTCATTGAGGCTTTCCCTCAGCCTATAATCTGGTTTTGACTCAGCCAATGGATCATCATGCAACATCATAGACTAAGGGTTTATCGAACTGATGTTGTTTTCTCATGAGTGAATTGTAGATGCAAGTACTCTATCATACCATGACAAGATGATGAAGAAGTAGATGGAGAAGGGGAACATTGTTATAGGCCATTTTGTTGCATCTAGTCAATAGGCCTACAAACTAGATTAATCATCATCCATGAACATGTTTTCACCTTCCCTAAAAAAATCCCTAAGCATGACCTTTCCAAGTGCCTGAGTTTTTGGGTCTAACTACTTTAAATCTGTGTTTTTAATCCCAACACACCCTAGCCCTTTATAGACTTTTGTTTAGTAGAAAGGTTTTTCCTTCTGCACCAGTGCTGATTAGGAGTAGCTTGTCCCATGTTCGAGGTGTGTTGATTCTTGCAATTCAAGAAAATTAAAAATAATCTAGAAGATTCCTCTTCTAGAAGCTTCCAGGAGTTTTTTTAACCATTTACCTTGATAATAAGCTCGAATCCTACCTTGGAGATTTCACCTCTTATCCCTTGAGCTCGTCTTCCCCTCTTAAGTGGATCTTAAACCTAGATTGTTAAATGGATAATTATTCCTAAACTACCATACCCTCCTACATATTTATTGTCATCCACAACATCAAGGTTGGCTTTTGGAGATTGATCATACCCTTATTTTCTTTCCTTGAATCTAAGAGAGTCATCATCTTCATGCATTAGGGTGACATTGAGGTGTGATTTGTGACAAGGAAGTACAAGTCAACTTGGGTAGATATCTACAATATCAACACTATCTTTGATTGTAAACTCTCTCCTCTCTCTATTAATACAAAGAGTATATTTTTTTCCTATATGTATTGTATTATGTTTACATTCACGTATTTCAATGCCTTGTTGATTCATTGAATAGGTTAATTGGACTATGTTGCGTAGATGTTGTAGATATTTGGCTTGTTTTGGTTGAATGTGGGGGTTCTAATTATAGCAATTGGAGCTACGATTGGAGATTACAAGCCAAGAATAAAGTAAATCTTGTGATGGATTCCAAATAGGTAATTTTCGCATCTTTCCATTTCTCTAGGAAATACTCTATATTCTTTGTTTTTTGTTTTTCTAGACCAGTCCACTAGGTCTAGGGGAGATACTTATGTTTGAAATCATAAATCCTGCATAACAAATTGGAAACTCAACTGGGGAATGTTTTTCTTCCCTTAGTTGTTTCCTTGACCTTAGCCCTTATTTCACCTCTCGAATAGACCTTCATTGCCTCACTCGGCTTTGAATTGACCCTAGGAATACCTTTCTCTGAGCTTAATTTTATTTTTTGTGTCGTAATTTGGTCGGATCTGCATCAGTGCTCCCCTTGGTCTAGAGATGGAGCACTCCAGTGCACCCTAGCTTTCTCTACACCTGTGTTGATCCTTGTAAGATGAAAAAAATTTCCTCTTTTTCCTTTCTCTCTAATTTTCTTTGTTCCAGTATGTTTTCCTTTTGTCTCTAAGTGTGTCCTTGTCTTTGTAAAATCCAATCCCTTGTGTGGAATTGTGTATGAGTGTTAATGACCTCTAAGTGTTATCACCATTTTATAAGATCTTGTTTCATTATTTCTTTCTTCTTGTAAATTCGAGTTTGTATGCATAGATTGATTGTTGAATTCAAAAAGTAACTTTTACATTATAGTTAAATTTTGTGTGGTTTCTTTCTGTCAGCGATAAGTTTCATTCATATGTTTCTTTGCATTTAAAATATTTAAAGAAAATAAAAGAAAAACAATTATTTTCATTGCATATAGAGCTTTGATTTTGATTGGAATAGTGAAGTTGAGGAGATATATAATTGCATCACTTGCCGGTTGCATTATTGATTGATTTCTTCTTCCCCTACTTAAGAATTTCATTCTTAAAAGTAAAATGAAAAGAGTTCTTTTTGTCGAGTTCTTTTTGTCATATTAGTTGCATCATAGGTGTGTTTAGGCGACATTGAGTTTTGAGCCCTGAAACTGAAACATAATTCAAGATAAATTTCTAAATTTTACTGAATCAACCTAACGAGCATTTGAAACATTAATGCAAATATCTAGAGGTATAGGCTAGAGATGTTTTTCGGTGAATTTAAACGTAGGAGTTAGCGTTCTTTGTCAACATTAGATTTTGGGGGTGATATCTTGTTCCACGTACATAAGTGTATAGGACCATTCTCCACATACCTTCGATTATATCAGATGGCGCTCCACATATGATAAGTATATGGGAACACTCTCATTGAATGGTTACACATTAGACATCACTACTACGAACTGTGCTTCCATGTACCTCTGGGTATATTTTTAAAGTCCCCTGTAGGTTGTTATCCAACCTTAGGTAATCCATTCGGGGAGATTGCCTACACAGACGTAAATCATTGGTTCACCACGGTGGTATATTTTAGTTCACAGTTTCCTGGTAAACCCTTCTACCCAGTTACCCATTTGATTTATTTTATGTCTTTAATTTCTCAAATAAATTAATTGACCACAAAATAACATCCTCCCCATGGAACAACTCCTTAGTGAATATTAGGATGAGATAATGGCAACAGTTCATGAGTCTAACAATAAAGAAAACCCATTTGATGGGAATATTTGTCATTTTCCTTATTTTGGAAATATTAGTGCTCCTTATATGGAAACATTGTCCCTTCCTGAATTTACCATTGGTTTACCAATTTGGTTATTTTCAACCTCCTTGGTCCTGAATGTCCAAATTGTTTCTCACCCAAGTAGTCCACCTGAATAAGTTGATCCTAATGTTGACCCTTTGCCTTATTTGCTCGTTCAATATTCTTCCTCTTCGTCTACTGAAATCCTAAAAGTTAGTAATGAGGTGGATATAAAGAAGAAGAAGAAAAGGAATATTAGGAATAATAAAAATAAACAAGGGGGAAACCAAGCAATCATTTCTACCAATGCAACTAGTATGGATAAGCCTTTCAATCAACCCCACAAAGTTAAATTCCCTTGCAAGTTATGTAAGGGTGAAGACATTCTTAGAGATTGTCCTAGTATTCCCAAGGTATTAGAAGTGTGGTCTACATTCTCAAATCAGCCCTGGTCATCATCCTCTAGAGATCATGCTAGTGAAAACCATCAACTAGTGATTTTAAAATCCACAAGAAAAATGTTAAAGTTAAGTTTCCCTATACGTTATGTGAAGAGAACCATCCTATTCCCCTTTTTCCTTATACGAATGAAGCCTCAAAAGTGTTGGAAAACCTTACAGCTTCTCAGCCTCATCTTCCATATGGATATCGAAAGATTTCTCCCAATCCTCCACTATTTGATGAAGTGATTGATCAGAGTCTAAATCTAGTCAATCCCACTCTCTCTAAACATGAATCCCGTGAGTTTTTTTCCCGACGAACCATCTGTTACACAGTAATTTGTCACTTTCCCTGCAATCCCCATCTCGCACATTGGAGGGTCATTTCTGTGACTAATTAGAAGTGTCATGCCTTGCAAATACCATCATTGCATTCCTTTCCATAAGGAAAACATTCCCTCTGTTGACCATTTCCTGAGCAGACCACTAAAAACACATGTTTTTGCCTTGGCGCGAGTAGCCAGTTACACTCCCGCGCCGAGCTGGAAAATTAACACTGAGCCCGTGCTAGTTGGAACTCTGTCTCAGTTAAGCACCCACGCTGTAATGTTCCAAAATTTTAGCCTCAAAGCTAAATGGAACATTAGAGTTGGCAGCAGCTCTAATCAGTGAATAAATGGGTAGAAAAGCCCATAAGTCTCCTAAGGAGGATAAAAACACTCCAAGTGTGAAAGGAGATACTCTTTCTAGCTTAATAAAACACCTCCATGTGTGAACAGGGATAAAATAAAGCTACTTTGACTAAGTCAACAGCGCAGTTGTGGAGGAGGAGGAATAACGCAATTTTGGAGGGAGATGTATCTTTGGATAGAGATGACCTAATTGAGTGGGGCCAAGGGCAAGAAAAATCATGTTTTATATAAGGAAGAGGATGGTAGCATTATGGATCATGTCTTAGATTATTTTTCATGTCTGCTCAGACTTCTGCTTCCTCTTGTTATTTAGAAAAGTGGCAGTGTTGTTTAGCACAGGGTTTTCCCAAGCGGGAATCCCACCTCTTTCCTTTGAGGAGCCTCATTGGGAGAGCTTGAATTCATCATTTCACATCAAGTTTTTAGGCCAAACTTCAGCCAACTTCATCATCACAGTTTTTCCAGAGATTGTGCAGTGTTGCTGGGTGCAGCAGTGGAAGGGATTGGAATCCCAGTTCTTGAGCTATTTTTTCATTTGAGGAAGGTTTCATTCACTTGAGGGACCTGTTTGGAGAGCTCCAGAGCTGATTTCATATATTTGGTATCATACCACACATTTCCCATACATTCCCATCGTTTTTCCAGCTAGGGAATGCATTATTCTGGAGGCAGTGTTCAGTGCATGGTTTGGTGGCTCCGTTGTAGTGTTTCCTTGTGATTGAGAGGTTCATCCTTTCATGGGAGGAAGCCCTTGAGGGATATATAGAAGATCATAAATATTTTAGCCTTCTACACTCATGCACTTCAGTGTTGCAGTGTTTATTCAGTAAATTAATGAATATCCCATTTTGTATGCAGAGTGTTTGACAAGAAACCCTTGCCAGGTTATCTTGTATTTTGTATAAGGAGACTAGATCTCAGTTTGTCATGCATATTTGATTAATATATGAGTATATTTGTTTTTCTCCTATTTTTTGAGTGTAAAAACTCTCTTATACTATGCATTCCCTTATGCAGCAACTCCGGTATTTGGAAGTCTTGGGGTTTTAACACATTTTTGCAATCCTACGTGTGGGAGATCTGTTTAACCCACCTAGTTTGATTTGTTTCAGCTCTAATATTAGATTTAGGTTTTATATTGATTAATTTATGGGATCCAAGGGTCCATTTCAGTTTTTTATTTCAAATGTTGTTGGAAATGCGTTTTTAGTGCATGATTCATGAGTTGTCCCGATTTTGGGATAATACAGTGGTATCAGAGCATAATCTTGGCTCAACCTGTGGATCTCATCCATTATGATATCAAGGAGAGAGAAGATGAATACTCCATTATGTGGATAGAAAAATGAAGATAATCTCACAAAGCTTCTTCCAAAATCTGTACAGAGCATTCATGAAGAATTCGATAAGATAAGGAGGGAGATATGTATAGGATCTCCAAGAGGGTTTGAAACTGAGTCATACTCTAGATTTTCTTATGGGGAGTGTGAGCATGCAGCCACACCCTATGATGTACAGCGCAATAATATGACCAGTTTTTCCATAAGAGAAAAAGAAGAAGAAGAAATGCCTGAGAGGGGAACTCTTAGTGGGTTCTTGCATGAGTATGAGTCTCAAAATCAGAAGTTTAGTTCTCATGTCACCTTTTCGGAGTTTTTCAAGGTCAAGGTGAGGAGGAGAAAGTAGCATAATATGGATAGAGTTCTTCTATCTATCTTTGATGGTTCCCCTACTTGTTCAGCCAGGGCTTGGGTGGAAGAGCTAGACACCTTTCTGCAGCAGCATCAGATTTCTGAAGATGAAGCCATCAGAGTAGCAGTGCTACACTTTGGAGGTAAGGTCTTCCTATGCAAGTTTCATTAAAAATTTGATGGAAATATTTGGTAGGAAGAATTCTGAAACACATGTGGAGGAAACAAACAAAACCCTTGCATGTGATGGAGAAAACCATAGACTCAGAATCACTTCAGAGAACCATAAAGAAGGCTAATATCTTGCATGATAATTTGTTGGAGGCAAGACCCACATCTTGTATTTTGGCACAAGGAGGTAGAGAGATTCCTTTTCCAAAAGAGGATCCAATCATTGGAGGGTTGCCCACTCATGTTGAGAAGGCTAAGGGCAACAGCGTTGTCATTCCTAGAGTTGATCTAGCACCTCATGTAGAGGGAGGAGGAGCTCTTTCTCCCACTAGAGGGACTCTTGCATCTTTGCAAGGAATTCCCCAGGATCTCATACATGGAGGTCCAAGCATAATCAGGGAGCAGCATAATTGTGCAGCATTGCAATTGAAAGGAGGAGGAAGCCTAGGAAGAGTAGCATCATGCTATGAGAGGCACACACCCTTCTCTATTTCAAAGAGCTAGTGAAAATAGGAGGCAGAATGTATTGCACTATGAGAGAAAGGGCAAGGTTGCCCAACCATATGTACAGTCCACTCTTGACATTGATGACTCACTGCATAAAGGCATTCCACCAGGGAGGCCACCAGATCTATCATTGATGAAATACATCTTGTCTTGGGATTCACCGCTCTTGTATTTTGGATAGGTGAAGAGTTTGGATGAAGATTTTGGCATGGGGGATTTCAAAGTAGCAGGCAGCAGCATCAGGAGAGCTTCACATGCCAAATCACCAGCGTTGTCTCTTAGGAGGATTGATCCTTATTGGAGATCTCAGCTCTTGGTAGAGTACTCCAAGGATCTTGGTGCATGCATGATTCTTGATGACCCAGATGGAGATAATAGATACATGGTAGATGATGTGGTCATCTATTCCTATGGCGGGATCTTCTTGACTATATCTTCTAGTCTTAAGGAGAAGCTGCTACATGTAGCACATGAGGACTTCTCTTCTATGCACCTTGATGCATATTTCCAGTTGATGGAGTTCACTTGGGAGGGGATTCATCCTGACATATTTCAGCATATGGAGAGATGCATAGCCTAAATGGTGATAGAGAGGATGTCACAACCACCTTCCTACTCATTGGGAGTAAGGGAGAATTTCCAGTTGAGCCATTTCAGCTCAAGACCTCAAGTGCATGATGGAGGAGGTATAATATCACATTTTTTATTGCACTTCTTTTCCTTGTTTGAGCAGCATGATGTAACAAGAAGAATTATCTCTTCTTTCATATTGTATGATGATGTAATTGCAGCTACTTGTAGCATTGATTCTGGCTATCTTTTTTATGGTTTGTGGGGGAAGCCACATGATTCTTGGTGTGCACCATTGACACCATATTGTAACTTCATGTTTTCATCCTATGAGATGACTGTGGCAGCAAACAAGTGGCTGGAAAAGCACTTGTTATTTCTTATCTTGATGCAGGCCAAGGATGCACTATGTTGGCTCCATGAGAGGGACCATGATTCACTCTCTAGTTGTCATTTGGAAAAAATTTCTCACTGTACTTTGCTTCCATATATTGCTGATATGTATATGTTCATGGGGAGCTTTGTTTGGAGAGTGGGCTTGAGATTGGAGGTGCCCATTGGGAGCATGATTCTCCCCATTTTATATGTTGTACATTTTAGAAGGCACTTCATGGTTGAACTGTTTGTTGGGACATCATAAAAGTTGGCCATCATGATCCTACTCTATGGCTTGTATGAGGGAGAGATGAGGCAGCAGAAAAAGTTGTCGTTGCTATGGTTGCACTTGGGAGAGTATGGGAAAAATTCTTCCCATACTTTTCATGAGATTTCTAGAGAGAAGGAAGGCACATTCATGGTGCAAGGAGGCTACCCTTCAGCATTGAAGGATCATGAGAGACCTCCATGTAGGAAGAAGATCTTCTCACAGAGCAGCATGATGGTGGATGACCTTGGCATATGGAATGTCAAAGAGAGAAGTCATGGAGCCTTATCACAAAGGCCTACGACACTGTCACATAGGAGTATGTTCTTATGGATGGAATATTCCGAGGAGAAGATGTATTCCTTCTTCTTGCAGATTTTTATGAGGAGATTCTCATGGGAGGACTTATTAATGGACCTCACTTTCATCCCACTCACTATGTATGGTAGGGAATTCATTTCTGTACTTTTTGATTACTCCAATAAGTATTTGTACTTTCTCACCATGTTTGAACAGTGCATTGCTCCTCAAAAGGGCAAGAGTATTTTTGGGTTTCATGGTCACTTTAGGGCCAATGTTTATGATGATAGTAGCCCATCTATACATGACTTTGGGCAAGTGTATTGTTATTTTATCTATGTACAGCTGATAGACATTGATGCTTACTTCCCCATGTTGGGATAACAAACATATACATCTTGTAACTTGTTGCAGAACCACTTGCCACATGATATTCTCAAACAGCAGTTGGGAACACTGCATAATATCCACTTGGAGAACCTTTGGTACCATCCAATATTGCACATAAATTTCAACAATTTTTTGATTTGGGGGCCAAATGGTGATGATGTGCCATTCATCTTGAATGGACTGGTTTGGGTTGGCATGTCTCATGATTTTGGAGGAAGAGTCCTTGGAGGCTCAATATTTTTCTTGCCATTGGAGGGCAATCATGTTGTAGCCCAAGATCAGCATGCCCTCTACACTTATCATAAGTGGAGAGGAGGATAGCGTGGGATAGGCCATCTTTCCTATCATGTTCATTTATTCAGCCCACCTACAGTTTAGGAACCAAAGGTGGAGGATATTCTTCATGAGTTGCCATGTTGGAGGGTGACTCACTTCATTTGGATGATAGCATGGGTGAGGGAGGAAATCATTCACCATGATGATCATCGCTCCTACTTTGTGGAGACCATGAGACAGCAAGAAGATTCTCTTGATGCAGTGATGGAGGCTATTGATGGGAGGCCACATGAGAAGGAGGGGAGAAATTTTTCTCTCCTTGTACATTTGCTTGAGGACAAGCAAATATTTTGGAGGGGAGAATTGTAATGTTCCAAAATTTTAGCCTCAAAGCTAAATGGAACATTAGAGTTGGAAACAACTCTAGTCGGTGAATAAATGGGTAGAAAAGCCCATAAGTCTCCTAAGAAGGATAAAAACACTCCAAGTGTGAAAGCAGATACTCTTTCTAGCTTAATAAAACACCTCCATGTGTGAAGAGGGATGAAATCAAGCTTCTTTGACTAAGTCAACAGCGCAGTTGTGGAGGAGGAGGAATCCAAGGAGGAATAACGCAATTTTGGAGGGAGATGTATCTTTGGATAAAAATGACCTAATTGAGAGAGGCCAAGGGAAATCAAACTCATGTTTTATATAAGGAAGAGGATGGAAGCATTATGGATCATGTCTTAGATTATTTTTCATGTCTGCTCAGACTTTTGCTTCCTCTTGTTGTTCAGCAGAGTAGCAGTGTTTTTTAGCACAGGGTTTTCTCGAGCGGAAATCCCGCCTCTTTCCTTTGAGGAGCCTCATTGGGAGAGTTTTCATTCATCATTCCACATCATTTTTTCAGGCCAATATTCATCCAACTTCATCAGCGCAGTTTTTCTAGAGATTGTGCAGTGTTGTTGGGTGCAGCAGTGGAAAGGATTGGAATCTCGGTTCCTGAGCTAGTTTCTCATTTGAGGAAGGTTTCCTTCACTTGAGGGACCTGTTTGGAGAGCTCCAGAGCTTATTTCAGATCTGTGTTATCATACCACACATTTCCCATACATTCCTAGTGTTTTTCCAGCTAGGGAATGCATTATTTTGGAGGCAGTTTTCAGTGCATGGTTTGGTGGCTCGGTTGCAGTGTTTCCTTGTGATTGAGAGGTTCATCCTTTCATGGGAGGAAGCCCTTGAGGGATATAGAGTAGATCAGACATATTTCATAATTCTACACTCATGTACTTCAATGTTGCAGTGGTTATTCAGTAAATTACTGAATATCCCATTTTGTATGCAGAGTGTTTGACAAAAAACCCTTACCGGGTTATCTTGTATTTTGTATAAGGAGACTAGATCTCAGTTCTTCATGCATATTTGATTAATATATGAGTAGATATTTTTTTCTCCTATTTTCTGAGTGTAAACCCTCTCTTAGACTGTGCAGTCCCTTATGCAGCAACTCCGTTATTTGGCAGTCTTGGGGTTTTAACACATTTTTGCAATCCTAGGTGTGGGAGATCTGTTTAACCCACCTATTTTGATTTGTTTTAGCTCTAATCTTGGATTTAGGTTGTATATTGATTAATTTATGGGATCCAAGGCTCCATTTTAGTTTTTTATTGCAAATTTTTTTGTGCGTTTTTAGTGCATGATTCATGAGTTGTCCCGATTTTGGGATAATACATGTGCCAAGATTTTTATGGAATGTTTTTTTAAAATAGAGGTGGAGGTTCTATTCCAACCACCTCGAGGATGAGTCATTGGAGTTGTTTAACTGAAACAACCACGGACTCCCTCCTTTAGTTAGCAGTTTCCACCTCCCTTGGAACTCTCCTAAAGGATAGGACTCTCTCCCACCTTTGTAGGGATCCCAACCTCCTCCTCTCCTCTATAAATATAGCCATATTCCATTGATCTGCTAGTTGAACAGATAGCTGAAAAATTTAGCATAGAGAAGAAGCAATCATAGCTTTGGGAGAATAGTGCAGAGTGTGATTGTTTGTGTGTGTTGGGAACATAGTGAGATCCTAGACCTTTGTGTGTGATGGTGTTGCAAACGTGCTTGGATATGGACCTGCCGAAGGAGAGCCTCAACATCAAGGCTTGGTTGTAAACTCTCCTTGTCTTTATCATAATAAAATTCATTTGATGTTTATCTTCCACTCTTGTTTACATTTATAATGATATTTCTAGCATTCCTTAATCAGTTAGATAGGTTGTAATTGTTTTATGTTTTCCATGGTTTTACGCTTTTTGTGGTGTCTTGACTGTTTGTACAGGTAATCGAGCGTTGGCAGCAGCGTGTATTGAGCTTGAGAAGAGCGACGGATCAAGAAGCTTCGATAGAAGACGACCACATAACATCAGAACGAGGTAGGTCATCTTCCTTGTTCTGAATTTCATTTACAATCTAGGAAGGGAGATGTTAGTATGTTCCCGTAATTGCTAGACCCACCCTAGGGCTAGAGGGATCGCCTCTATCCGCAGAGGGGATTTACCTAGACAACAAACTGGCAACTCCACTGGGGAGTTTCCGTTGAGTTTTTCACTCTTTGAGGTCTTATTCATTCGATGGATTTAGTCGAATGACCTTTCCCCTGTTTGTTCCTATGTTTTTCATCAATTACGATCTTTTACTTTTTGCTTGAAGTGGTGAGTCTGGTCTTGGTTGGGAGAAATTCTTTGTTTTTTCTTGTTCAGGCATTGGTGCTTTTATTTTTCTGACAGTAGCACCGATTGGCACTAGTTTTCATTTAGAAACCCGCACCAATTGGCCATTGACGCTAGTTGTTAGTGAGCAATTCGCTCCAGTTGGTGCTAGTTTCACCCATAAAATTCATGCCAATTTCAGGGTGTGTGAAAAATTGAGTTTTTTCCCTAAATTCCTCCACCAGTGTGTCTTTCCCTTCCAGTATTTTCCTCTGTATGATTTATATGTTCTCCCCTTCACTCAAGTGGGTTTGATTGGCTTGTTGGTTTTGTTTTTGGTTGTTTTTCATGTTTGGACGTGCATCCTTACATCCTAGTTTTTCTAGGACTATGCATCAATTGCCTGGTTGCATGCTTCGCGGGACATCACCCTGCTAATTAAGTCAGTCTCCTTTCTTGGTGAGCCATCTCTAGTTGATTTCCTTTTGATTTTCGGTTGATTGAGTGTTCAAGTCTCAAGTGTCTTTTGAGTTCATTTGGTCCGCTTGTTCATTTATGAGCATAGATTACATTGCTCATTGTTCAATTGAAAAGTATTATTTCTATGATTTCTTGATGTAAAAGGGAATGAATGCCTTGTTTTGAGCCCACACTTTGGAAGTCCTATTTTTCTTGAACTCATATATCTTGTATATTTTTGAGGAATTTGGTTACAAAGTGTTTGAAACAATGATTGCATTCTTAGTGTTTATTTGCATCCCTTTTGCATTCATCCTTCCATTAAGGAAATTTACGTTCATTTAGTTTTCGTCTCATAGTTTTCTTTTCGTTAAAATGCATTAGATCACATTGCATTGAAAAGTATTTTTTGAGATCCATCATTGAACTTTGATTACATTGTTTAATGATTGAAAGCTAAAAATCACATTGACTGCATTCTCTTTCATTAAAGGCATGCATTAATTATATTCTCATTCATCGAAAAATGCATTGAGTGCATTCTTATTCTTTCAAACGAAAAAATAAATTGTGCATAGATTACAATTGCATAGTTTTCAAAAAATAGGATTTTTCATAGATTACATTCCATTATTCGCATCGTTGAATGTTTTAGATTACTTTTTGATAGTGAAAGTCATCTAGTTTGGAAAACGTTTCATTTGCAGTATTATTGTATGTTGCATCATTGTTTGAGACTCTTCCCTTAACTAGATAGCATTCATCGAATTGAAAGATTTCTTTTCTCATATAGCTGCATATAGGAGATTCAGATGATAGCGGTAGGGCCTTGAAACTGAGACATAATTCAAGATCAACTTTAAAACTTATTTAATTAACCTAAGGAAGCATTGAAACCTAATGAATTTTTTTTAGTGGTCTAGGCTATAGACGTGTTCTAGTGTCTTAAAACCTAGTAGCTGTCATTCGCCATTTGGCTCTAGACAGCGCTAGTACGGACTTGTGCTCGCTATACCATTGAGTATATAAAGGGATACCCCTCTAGATTCCAATCATTTTATCCATAGGAAGCCGAGTCTGCCACCATGTAACCGTGATACACCGAACACAACATTTGGGGAGACTACCTGCACGTACGTTAAGTCCTTGGTATCTATTTCATTTGATCACCAAGGTGTATATGGAAGTTCACAGAAACTTGGTATACCCTCTTGCTTATATTTCCTGAGTAGTCATTTTTGTCTTTTCGTGACTCTCTAAAAGTGAAATGATCATCGAGCACTTGTTCTTTCACACTCGTTTCAACCTGAAAGTGATAGAGTCACCTTTTGCCTATTTCTCGACTCTTAAAATATGAAACGGCAGAGTTTTGTTTCAATGTTTTAAAATTTTAACTACCCACGAAATATTCCTGGTTAAATTTATCTTCCTCATTTTTTTGTTTTATGGCTGTTTCCAATGGCAATTTTTTTGAAGTTTTCAAACCAAGGAATCCCCTCCAAAGGGAATCCTGGTCCTTTTCCTGCTTTTAGAAATGTTGGTGCTCCTTATATGGCAACATTATCCCTTCTTGGGTTAACTGTTGGTTTGCCTATCTATTTTTTCTCGACCTTTGTGGTCTCAAGTATTCCACCTAAACAGCATCATGTTGATTGTAAAGTGGACCTCTCCCCTTCTTCGCCTATTTCTTCATCCTCCTCTTCTATTTGGCTTGGTGAAAGTCTAGATTCTAGTAACCAGATGGCTAAGAAGAAGAAGAAGTTAGATAAGAGATAGGCCAACTCTGCGGCTATTGAGCATAAGGAACCCTCCCTTGATAAACCATCCAACCTTCCACGGAAAGTCAAATTCCCTTGCATGTTGTGCAAAGGAGACCATTTTATTCAAAATTTCCCTGGTATTCCCAAGGTACTTGAAGCATGGTCTGATGGTCATCCATCGTTGCCTTTGGCTTCTGGAAGTCATATTGGTGGCACATCTTCGACTAGCCATGATAAGACTCATAATAAACAGGGTAAGATTACCAATCCCTGTAAGTTGTGTGAAGGGCATCATCTCATTCACCTTTGTCTGTACATGGATGAAGCCAAGAGAGTGTTGGACAAATCTATTGTTTCTGCACCCTGACTTCCGGCTGGTTACCAAAAATTTTCTTTGAGTCCTCCGCTAGTTGATTCCACGATCGGTCAAGAGTCATCCTTGGTCAATCCCGCTCCCTCGGAAATTCAAAATCACGAATCCATTCCTGACCAACCATTGGACCTGGAATTGGTTAACTTGATCCCGTCTATGGTTCATCAGGTCTTTTCCATCGAGAGTGGATCTCCTCCCCCTCACGTTCCCCTTGTTTCTTCAGATTCCTCAGACTTGGAGAAAAATCATATTGTCCCTGTGATTCAAAAAGTTGTCGTTCCTGCTCCCATGATGGAGGTCCAGGAGGATGCTCCTCTTGCTTCGATAACACCAAGGGATGACCATCTCATTTCTATGGTATCCCCTCCAAGTAGTTTGGTCGCTTCCTTCGATTGGAGTCGATTTTCAGGATACCGCCTTCCTTCTTATGTGCCTTTTGAGATCACGGTACAGAACTTTGATGTGGTCATACCCAGCACTATTATAGACGAGGGAATGCCTATTAGCGTTATGTATTCAACTACTTGGCAAGATTTTGGTTCTCCACCACTTGTGCCTGTTATGCAGAATCTGTTGGCTTTTAACAGAGGAACCAGTCAACCATTAGGGATCCTTCCAAAGTTGCCTATTACTTTGGGAGGGAAAACCGTCTATATAGACATGATGGTTATTCCAGGCCCCTTGGATTTTAATTTACTCCTAGGGCACGACTATGCTTATGTCATGGGAGCGCTTGTCTCCTCCCTCTTTCGTGTGAATTTTTTTCCACATGAAGGTTGGATCATGACCATTGATCAGCTTTTGTTCTTTGGTCCTAACATGACATCTGGTCCACCATCGTCCCTTCCGAGTCTTTATCTGCCAATTTTATCTTCCCCACCATAGGATAATTATGTGTCTACCTGTCCCGTGCCCGCATTCTGTAATAGTGCCATTGTGCCTCGTGTGATGGGGACATTGGGTCTTGATTTCTGAGATGTTGTTCTCCCATTCGGTGCGGAACTCTTGGAAGCCATGACTTCTTATTCATCATGATGAAAGGTCGCAGAGCACAGTTTGTTTCCTTGTGTCAAGCTCCCTAAAAAATGAAACAAGATGTCATGAGGATAGTTCTTTTAATGTGTCAACCTCGTTAAAACAATGAAACACGTTCCCGTTCAATTCAAGTCTTTGAATAGATCTCGTAAAATCCCAGTCGAGTCTTTCTCTTGGTCTCATAATTGAACCTTCATTCCATCCACCTGTCAATAACTAGCAGTCTACTCTGGTAAATGCACTGAAGCTTGGGGGCATGTACCTCGAATTGAGTCACTGTGCTGGGGGCATGCAAACATTTCAAGCATAGTTTGTTTCCATTTCAAGCTTGTGTAAAAATGAAACCGGTTTCAAACGTGTGTAAAAATGAAACCAACTTCAAGCAGAGTTTCCTGATTTCAAGCTTGTGTTAAAATGAAACCATTCCCATTTTACCTCTCGTGATTGCCATTTTATCAGCCTGTTCCAGATGAGCCTTAGTTTTCTCATTCCATTATTACCATCTGTTCAGCCGATCATATGCCCTCCACTTGGTTGTTTTACCCTTTCCTGAGGAACATCTGTAATGAGTGGTCTTGTTAGCCAGCCTCTTTACCTTTAATTGTTATGAGCAGTTCTGCCATTACCGAAACCAATTGCTACCCTTTATACCACTCATTCCTCCAAGAGGAGTCAACTTTCAGCTCTTTTCTGACTCTCTAAAATTGAAAAGATTTTTGAGATTCTTGTCATTTTGAACTCGTTAAATGGCTATGAAATGATATCTACCCAGTATACGTTTAACCCTTTTTCAGGCTGGGATGGATTATTTACGAACAAGGAATACCTTAGCCTATCGCGACTAAGAGGTTCTCTCAAACACAGTTTTCTACCTTTTCGGATCTGTGAGACTACCTACGAAAATGGACTGCTAGAGTTTTCTTTCTGCCTTCTTTTCAAACTCTCTAAACATGAAAAGATGTCGAGTTCTTCCTTTGTCAGACTTGTTAAACCTTGATGACATCGGACTTCTTCACCATGTTGTTATTCGAGTTCCTCCTTCCTAGGGCTCGTAAAATGTACTAGGTTGGATTTGTAGGAAGGAAAAATTTATATGACAAGCATATGCTATCCTCTTCAAGCTTGTGTAAGAATAAAGAGGTACTCGCCAGAAATGGTAGGGGAAAATGGAATTTATTCGTTAGTTGTGTCAGCAGTATGTCACTCTTGAACATGACACTTGTCTACAGTTCGTGTCAGGTTGGGATATCTTCACTCTGTCACTTTGCCTCCATGGGTTTGGGAAATCCGTTTGCCTCTCATTTGATTGAAAATCTTGTCAACATGACCTCTGATAGTGTTTGAGTCAAATGCTGCCAAATTCTAGAGTTGTGTTGCCGATATGTCAAGAGAAAATCCTTCTGCAGTTTGTACATTCCTTGATCCTCTGTTTCACTCTTGATTCACACTCATATTACCTTCTCTGTTTTGTGTCGATGATGTGGGACTCATTATGACCCTCCTTCGACGGATCACTTCCTGTCGACTTCAGCTCATTATCCAGGAATCTGATCTAGAGACTCCCTTCTGGTACCTTGGAGCTTGCATGCCCTAATGGTAAGTTATTCGCATTCGACACAAGGTCCACATCATTGGCCTTCGATCGACTGACTCTGCGGGTGTTTGACGCCAGATCACTGTTCACATTCTATGGATTTTACCTTTCGTACCTTGAGAGCCATTGTTAATATTGGTGGTTCCTCTCGCGTCTGTTAATAGCTTTCAACATTGGCTAGTAATCAGACGATTTTCTTGCATGTTTGACTTCAGCTCATCTATTCACATGTTGGAATTTGTACTTTTATCGGGTGATGTTGGAGTGCAAGACCCTGGGCTTCGATCACAAAATTCTAGGTTGCGAGGAGTGATGAGTCATTCATGATTATATACATGATTCTTTAGACAGATGGCTACAACCATACCATGGGTTCTCTTGTTTTGATCCTCTCTATATGGATGGTTGTGCCCATACCATGGATCTATTTCATATGATCCCTTTATTCGGATGGTTGTGTCCATGCACATGATCCTCTTCTTGATGGATAGATGCGCCTATACCATGGATTCATGTATTTTCAATAGAGATTTCAGTTATGTATATATGCTTGATTTGCAGGTTTCCCGACAACAGCGTCTGGTTCCTTTCACGTACTTGTAAAGCATTTCACCCCTCACTCGTGTTCGGACTTCATACTTTAGGGGGCATCTATTACACAGTAATTTGTCACTGTCCCTGCAATCCCCATCTCGCACATTGGAGGGTCATTTATGTGACTAATTAGAAGTGTCATGCCTTGCAAATACCATCATTTCATTCCTTGCCATAAGGACAACATTCCCTCTGTTGACAATTTCCTGAGCAGACCACTAAAAACACATGTTTTTTCCTTGGCACGAGAAGCCGGTTACACTCCCGCGCCGAGCTGGAAAATTAACACTGAGCCCGCGCCAATTGGCGCTTTGTCTTAGTTAAGCACCCACGCCAAGATGTTTATGGAATGTTTTTTAAAAATAGAGGCATAGGTTCTATTTCAACCACCTCGAGGATGAGTCATTGGGAGTGGTTGAACTGAAACAACCACGGACTCCCTCCTTTAGTTTGTAGTTTCCACCTCCCTTGGAACTCTCCTAAAGGATAGGACTCTTTCCCACCTTTGTAGGGATCCCAACCTCCTCCTTTCCTCTATAAATATAGCCATCTTCCATTTATGTGCTAGTTGAACAGATAGCTGAAAAAGTTAGCATAGAGAAGAAGCAATCATAGCTTCGGGAGAATAGTGTAGAGTGTGATTGTTTGTGTGTGTTGGGAACATAGTGAGATTTTGGACATTTGTGTGTGAGGGTGTTCCAAACGTGCTTGGATACGAACCTGCCAAAGGAGAGCCTCAACATCAAGGCTTGGTTGTAAACTCCCCTTGTCTTTATCATAATGAAATGCATCTGATGTTTATCTTCCACTCTTGTTTACATTTATAATAATATTTCTAGCATTCCTTGATCAGTTAGATAGGTTGTAATTATTTTATGTTTGTCGTGGTTTTACGCTTGTCATGGTGTCTTGACTGTCTGTAAAGGTAATCGAATATTGTCAGCAGCGTGTATTGAGCTTGAGAAGAGCAACGGATTAAGAAGCTTCGACGAAAGATGAAAAAATAGCATCAGAATGAGGTAGGTCATCTTCCTTGATCCAAATTTCATTTACAATCTAGGAAGGTAGATGTTAGTATGTTCCCATAGTTGCTAAACCCACCCTAGGGCTAGAGGGATCGCCTCTGTCCACAGAGGGGATTTAACTGGACAACACCATCATTCAAGAAAATAGTTTACTCAATTCCACCTTTATTTTGTCTCACCTTTCACATAGAGAGTGAACTTCATACCACTCAAGTTATTTGTGTTTCTTCAGTTTCAAATTAACTAGGGAATAATCCTCCCATTCCCATAGTACAGCGAAGCAGTCCTCTCGTTCCCATAGCACAAGGGGATGTTCTCTTGTTCCCATAGCACAAGGGGGAAGTTATATCATTCCCACAGCACCCCCTCCATGTAGTATGGTTACTTCCTTTGATTGGAGTCGATTGGCAGAATATCAACTTCCTCCTTAAATTCCCTTCCAAATCACAATATAAGATTATAATATTCCCATACTTGGCACAGTCATAGTTGAAGGCGTGTTTGTTAGTATTTTGTCCTCAACTACTTGGAAAGCTTTCGGTTCTCCAAAAAAATTTCTTGTTATCCATAATTTTTCGGCATTTAATAGAGGAACCAATCAACTGTTAGGGATCCTTCCTCAGTTTCTTATTACTTTGGGAGGAAATATTGTCTATATATATGTGATGGTAGTTCAAGGAACTTTTGATTTTAATTTACTCATTTGGAATGACTATGTTTATGTCATGGGAGCTCTTATCTCTTCACTCTTTCATGTGATGTGTTTCCCACATGAAGGAAGAATCATGACCATTGATCAATTTTCATTCGTTGGTTCGAATTTGACTCCCAATAAACTAGCTTCCATAAATGTTCCTTATATGTGAGTGGTATCTTCCCTACCAAAAGTTAATTATGTGGCAACATATTACATTCCCGCATCTACTAATAATATAGTAGGCGATGTAGTGCATTATGTACTAGGAGCATTGGAGCCTAATCTTTCCATTGGATCCCTTGATTCCTTCTAGTGTGTTGTTCTCCCGTCTAATGAGAACCTCTTGGAAGAAATGGTATCTTGGAGGCCAAGATCACGAAATAAGGTCCCATGAGTAGAGTTCCCTTTATTGTGTCAATCTTGTTAAAAAATGAAACAAGGTTCCAGGAGCATAGCTATTTTCCTGTGTCAAGCTCGTTAAAAAATTAAACAGATCCCCTTCCAATTTGAGACTTTCATTAGATCTCGTAAATTCTGAGTTGAGTCTTTCACTTGATCTCATAATGGAACCTTCATTCCATCCACCTGTTAGTAACCAGTAGTCTACTTAGGTGAATGAAATGAAGCTTGGGGGCATGTGCCTAGAATTGAGCCATTATGTTGTGGGCATGCAAACTTCTTTCAAGCATATTTTTCCTTTGTTACAAGCTTGTGTAAAAATGAAATTACTCTCAAACATAGTTTTTCCTTGTTTCAAGCTTGTGTAAAAAATGAAACTAGTTTCAAGCATAGTTTCCCATGTTTCAATATTGTGTAAAAAAATTAAACCATTTTCATGTTATTCCCATGATTTTCATTTTTATCAGCGTGAATTTGCCATATGATCCTTGGTTTTCTCATTCCATCATCACCATATTCTTTTCCAATCATACACTTTCACTTGGTTGTTTTACCCTTTCCATAGGAACCACTGTGATGAGTGGTCTTATTATCCTACCTCTTGGCCTTTGCGTGTTTTGAGCAGTTCCATCATGATCAGAGCTAGTTGCTACCCTTTATACCACTCATTCCTCTAGGAGGTGTCCTATTTCAGACTCCCTACACATGAAAATATTTTCGATCACTTGTCTTTTCAAACTCGTTAAAGTAAATTAAAAGATGTCTACTCAGTATAATTTTGGCCCTTTTCTAGACTGAGATATACTATTTACGAAAAAGGAATACCTTAGTTGAACATTGCTAAGAGGTTCTCTTGAGTATCATTTTCTACCTTTTCGAAATCAAGAGACTATTTATGAAAATGAACCTTTGGATTTTTCTTTTTCACCTATTTTTCAAACTCTATAAACATGAAAAAGAAGTTGAGTTACACCTTCACTGGACTCGTAAGAACATCAAACAATGATGGACTCATCAAACATTATGGGACTGAATCACTCCTTCTCAAGGTCCGTTAAAGATACTCGGATGGATTCATCCAAAGGCTGAACTTACAGATCAATCATATTTTATCCTCCTCAAGATTGTTTAATAATAAAGAGGTTTTTATGCGAACAAATCCCTCTTGCAGAAAAAAGAGTGATTTCCCTATATTCCTAAGGGAAAACTAGAAACAAACAGATAATCGAATAACTCTTTTCCTAAGCCTACTTCGTTTAAATCATCAAAACAAGATAAGGAGAATGGTTCCATTACCTATTTGTGAAATTCTTGATGGAGATTCTTGGTTCGTCCCGATGCAGCTCCTCAAGGAGATTATCAAGGAGATTAGAAATTTATATTATCTTAATGAATACATAAAGGAACATAAATCATTCATCATTTCAGTAAGACAATACAATGGAAAAAAGGATTCATTTGTATTAATTCGAAGATAAAGTAGTGCCTTACAACTTGTGCCTTGATGTCATGAGGTTCCTTCCAAATGACTCCAACCCTCTCCTTGGATGATAAGCTTCCAAATATAAATTCAACAGCATAAGACTACCATTTTTGAACTCTCCTAACCATTTAGCCTCTACTCAATTTATAGGCCAAATAAATGAAGTTTGAGATCCATAATAGAAGGATAAGATCCACTAATAGTGGGATTAGGGTTCCTTGATGAAAGGGAATTAGCTCCATGTTGTGAGGGGTAAGGATCGAATATATATGAACAAGAAGCTTCTAGTTGGGATATATTCACCCAACAAGGCTTCTAGAACTTACTTTTTCTTTTTACTTTTCATTGAGTCATGTGTGTGGTCTATAGTGGAAGAAAGAGTGTCGTTTTGCACACGTTTCAATGGAATAAAATGTGCATGCATAGAAAATTACTAGGAAAAGCGTGCAATTCATAATAAATAGGTTAAAAGGCCATGTTACCCAAAATTCATAATTTCTTCAAGGGTTTTAGATGTTTGACTTGCAAGGGAGTGCATTGAAACATGTGTATGGATGGCGAGATATCCATTTTAATGATACAAAATTATGCAGGAACACAATAGAATATAGATATAAACATAAAAAGAGAGATGTGATAGGAATAAAACTTCATTTCATTAATATCAAAGAACTAAAATATGCTTACATACAGAATGGAAATAAACTATCTTGGGCAATGGTAGCTTATCTCTGAGAAGAGATGTGGTGGCTACATGCCTCTGAGCTATGTTACAATGAGGATCAAGGCCCTATTTATTATTGAGAAACAATGGAAAACCCTAAACATCCAAAAACCTAACCCTAGGAGATCAATCGCCAAATTTGTGGGCCCCGTTGGGGTAAATTGGTACATCAAATTCCCAGGGCGTAACTTTGGCATACGATCTTTGTTTTACGAGCACAATACCTCGTTAGAAATATATATCTGAGGACTAAAAATTTCGACTAAAAATAATAATAAAAGGCTCATGTTTTCCCATTTTCCAAAAAAAAACTTCGTTTAGGGCCTCAAAATGGCTCTGGAAGTTTAGGACCCGAAAAACTTCCAAAAATAGTAAAATTTTCTACAATTAAGGAAACTAAAAAAATAAAAGAAACAATGGTGGGGGTCCAAGTGGAATAGGAAGGTGGACAACAATATCCACCTGGATCAGTCCTCCCCCCTTAAGAAGCAATGGTCCTCATTGTGTTGAGTGCCTCCATGAGATGGGGAAACTTCTGTTGAACTTAGTCCATGGTGAGCCACTTGCCTTGGTGCCGGAGTTGGCCATCTTTGACAACTCGATACAGTTGGATATTCTACTAGAAAGTGTTCTTGATCTGTGTTTCCATGATCCAATCAGTGATTACATGTTCTATGCAGACTGGTTTTAACTTCTTTGGTGTGATTTGTTCTACAATGTCGGATGTGTCCAGTAATGGTGGGAAGTATGGCCGAAGTCGGTCCACATTGAACACTGGGTGCAAGCCAAGGAATGGTGGAATGTTGAACTCGAAATAATTGTCCCCTATAGCCTTGGTGATGGTGTAAATCCCATATCAAAGTGGCATGAGATTCCAATGGGCTCTGGTAAGGCATTATCTCTGCAAATGCAACCAAACTTTGTTGCCCAACTGAAACTTGTGTAGTACCCATTGTTGATCATGTAGTTTCTTGTACTTGGCATTGGACTTCTCCAAGATGTTGTGAACCTACGGAAGGACGTGCTAAACAAGCTCAATAAATCTGGTTGCTTTATCATCTCAAACAGTACATATGTGGATTATGTCTGTGTAGTCACATGTGATATGTAAACATCAATCGAACACAATGGTTGAAATCCTAGACCCACTTGAAAGGGACTGTGAATAGTCAAGCTATGAAGAGATATATTGGGTAGAGGTGCTCTAGGAGTCATATTTATCAGATGCTTGACACGATAGTGCAAGGGTACCTCTGTGGGTGAAAAGAAGACGTTCCCAAATTCTTCCATGACCTTATTCATCTTCTTCAATTGTGTGCAGGAACCCTTCTCGGATGCCATGGATGGGGCCATGATCTTCCCCTAACTTTGAGAGTGAATTACAAAGAAAAAAAAATCTCGGTATGGGAGATGATCTTACTACATTTCTTAGCAAATATCAAAGAGATGGAGGTAGGCGGGGCTACGTCCGTTATCCTTTATAATTTAATTCCCAAAGAAATAATGATAGTGCAAGGCCTAGATTCATACACAACATTTCACTTACAAAAATATGGTTGGCCTAATAATGTCTCGCAAACTTCAAGAGGAGAAACATCACATATTACCTCATCTATGAAGGGCTTGATATTGTAGGGGAGGCGACATTGTTGGCTGATGTGGAGATATTTTCCTTGGTGAAGCCACCTGATGGTGTACGGTTGTGGGTGCGTTGTGGTTGGTATGCCTAGATAGTTCATGACTTATGCTAAAATGAGGTTTTTTTTCTCCCAATGTCCACAATGAACTGCAGCGGGGAATCCTTCACCCACATCTTTGAGTGGAAGAGATGCTCCCCATCCTCTAGATATTCAGGTTCTACCTTTTGAAGCTTGCTGGTGGCTACCATAGCATTGGTTTTTGCGTCAATGACCTACTTACCCTTGTCATTTCCCTTGTTGGGTTCTGACTCGGAATCAAATCATGCATCTATCTATGAGTCTTTCATCTCACCCACTAGTGTATGCTTTGTGCGACATTCATTTGTGTTGTGAGTTGGAGTTTTATGAAACTCACACCACTTGTTGATGTCCTTCTTTTCCTTCCTGTCACCCATGGCTTGTAGCTTTGAGGAGTTTCCCTAGGGGGTCCCGGTCAAGATCTGACCTTTGCTCTACTTTGGGTTCGCAAATCCAAAGTCTTGCTTATTTTGTTTAAATTCCTACTCAATCTTGGTAGCATATTGGTATGTTCCACCTAGCAAGGAGATGTCAAGGAACTCCATTTCCTCCTAAATGTATTTATGCAAACAAATATGATACTTAGGCACCATATGTTTCTCTAAATCTTTAATATCCAACTTTGTGCGCAGGGTATGGAATAGATTCGTCAGCTCATGCACATCTTGATCCCTTTGTTGCCGCAATGTATTCCATTGTATGTAATTGTCCTCATAGCTCCCCAGGGCATAATATTGTTCCTTGATGGCATCTCAGAAAGAATTCCAATTGGATTCGATTAAAAATAGTGAGGGTTCTCTCTCATCCCTCTGTTCCCAATAGGTTTCCCACCAGTCCTTGACATGGGGGGCGACTTTGAGGAGTGCGAAAGTAATATTTTCCCTATTGGAAAAATTATGAACTGAAAAATATCCTTCCAATAGATTTAACCATCTATATATGGCCTCTTCATATATCTGGACTTCAAATACAGGACTGTCAAAGTTGACTTGTACCTTGAAGGGAGTGACGCCTCCTGAGTGACTGTCGAATGAAGATGTGTCTCCTGTGGGCATTCGCCAAAGTATCTGGGAAAATTTTTCCATAATCGCATTCCTATGTTGCTTGAGGGCTTCTTCGAGCAATATTTTGAAATTATCTCCTGCTCCCTCATCTTTATTTTTACCCGCCATGGGAGATCATCAGGGTTTGCGAGGTTGTTCTTGCAAAGGTTTAACCAATTCGAGCCCTAACTCCTTATACCCTTACCTCGTTGGGGACATGTAAATAAAAATAGAGAAAGAACATACCACTCGTATACCACTGATATGAAAATATGCAAGAACGTAATAGAATAAAAATATAAACATAAATAGAGAGATGTAGCAGAAATAAAACTTCATTTCATTAGTTACAAAGAACTGAAATATGCTTATATACAGAATGAAAATAAACTAGCTCGGGCATGGTAGCTTATCTCTGAGAAGAGATGTGGCATATACATGCCTCTAAATTTTCTTACAATGAGGATCAAGGCCCTATTTATTATTTAAAAAATGGAAAACCTTAAACATCCAAAAAACTAACCCTAGGAGATGAATCGCCAAATTTGTGGGCCCTGTTGGGGTAAATTGGTACATCAACTTCTCGGGGTCGTAACTTTGGCATACGATATTTGTTTGACATGCACAATACCTCATTAGAAAGATATATCTGAGGACTACAAATTTAGACTAAAAAATTATTTAGTGACTTATGTTTCCCCATTTTCCAAAAAAAATGTCGTTTAGGGCCTCAAAATGGCTCCGGAAGTTCAGGACCCGAAAATTTTCCAAAAATAATAAATTGTGCTACAATTCAGGAAACTGAAAAAATAAAAGAAACAATGGTGGACGTAAAAGTGGAATAGGTGAGTGGCCACCAATATCCACTTGGATAATTTAACCGTCAAGTGTCATGGTGATAAAATGACGTGTAACAGAGGTACTGACCAGAAATGTTTGGGGAAATTGGGAAACAGTGTACTCTACCTATTAATGGAAGTGAGTCACTCTTGAACATGATACTCTTCCACTTCATCACCCTAGATATTGGGTTGGGATATCTACTTTTATTTCGGTTTATCATATCGTATTAAAGCCTCCACTTTCATTTTTGGGTTAATACTTCCAACTCCATTTAGTGTCGTCAATGAGTTCAAGAGAAGTCCTTAAGTTGATATCTGATACAATATTGTTAAGTCTCCATTCATGTTTTTCATTCCAGAACCAATTCTACATCAGCATCATTTTTTCTCAAATCCTGATACCTATTTTGTGTCATTGATGGGGGATACATCAAGGCCTCCCTACGATGGGTCGCTTCCTATTGACATCAACTCACTATCTAGGAATTTGACTTAGAAACTCTCCCTTTGGTACCTTGGAGCTTGTATACATCAATAATAAGTTTCCTTGCTCTTGGAAATAGGTTTTCATTAGTGGCCTTTGACAGAAATATTTTTTGTGGTGTTTGACTTCAATTCATTTAGTCACACCATACAGATTGTACTACAATACCTTGAGAACCATTAACATCATCGGTGGTTCCTCTCGCATCTATTAACGGCTTACATCATTAGACGATAATGAGATGGTGTCTTATATGTTCGACTCTAGCTCATTTATTTGCATGGTTAGACTCATACATTAGGTGATCGAGTGAATGAGATAGAAGACCTCGGATCTAGTTTCATCCATCGAGGATGCGCTTTCAGGATTAATGCAAGATCACAATGCATGATGGATGATCATACATATGGATTTTGGAAATTGATCATGCCCTTATGTTGTTCCCTTGAATCTAAGAGAGACATCATATTCATTCATTAGGGTAACATTGAGATGTGCTTTGTGGCAAGGAAGGACAAGTCAGCTTGGGGAGATCCCTACAAGATCAACACTATCTTTGGTTGTAAACTCTCTCCTATTTCTATTAATACAAAGAGTATATTTTTTTTTATATGTGTTGTATTATGTTTAAATTCACGTATTTCAATGCCTCGTTAATTCATTGAATAGATTAATTGGATTATGCGAAGTAAATGTTGTAGATATGTTGTTGAATGTGCAAGTTCTAATTATAGCAAGCTCTGATTGGAGCTTACAATCCGAGAGGAAAGTAAAGCTTGTGATGGATTCCAAGTAAGCCTCTTTCCCATATTTCAATTTCTCTAAGGAAAACTCTATATTATTTATTTTTTTTGTTATGGACCATTACACTGGGTCTAGGGGAGATACTTTTTTCTGCAATCGTAAATACCACATTCAAAACATGTTAGAATACACCTCTATAGATGAATATGAAAATTGATCAATCAGGAGAAAGAAAAGGGACACTATTTTGTGACTGCAACTCAAGATCTGATATCATTGAAGACTCTATATCTATAAGCCATATGGAGGTGTACAAAAGAACATTCTCAAGAAGACACATAGCGTGAAGCATCAAGAATGAATTGAAATTTCCATGTCATAATGCAGTCCATGTCATCAGTGTCATTTTATGTCATGTCATGTGTCACCATATGCCACATCACTTTTTTGGATTATGTAAATTACTATTCGAAAATGTATTGTAAAGTGGAAGTCCAAAGGACGTGTACAGAATATGAAGAGTCATGGAAAGTTTAAAAGTCGTAGGAAGTAAAACAATCATGAGGGTAATCAAAGAGTCACAAGGGAGGTGAAGCATCACCCCCTTTGTTATATATGCACCCTCATTGTATGAGAAAAGTACTTTTCACCTTGGCTCCTCCCGCAAAGCATTAGAGAGACGAGCTAGTTCTTTTGGGGAGCAAGTAGTGGCTCCAACGCTCCACTATTGGAGCTAGTGGTGTTCGTTGTATACATGTCTCTTGGGAATTTTACTTATTATATGAAGCCTGATGGCCAACACTTCCTTCATGCATGGATTATGAATATGTAAGATTGTTTTGCGAATGTTTTTGGTTCATGTGTGTTTTCACTTGTACTAAAGTATTTGAACTATTTTGGTTATTTTAGTGCTTAACATATTGAGAATGTGCTAGAATGGTTGCTATGACCATCATATATTTGTGGACTATTACATTGGATGTGAGACGAATCCTTCTTGTTTGTGTTTGTATCTACTAGGGTGGTACTATTACTTCTCTCTTAGGGGCTCACTTCTCTTCCCCTCCACTGTAGAATAACCTTGACATGCCTACAACTGAACACTCACCAGGCACACTCACTTAATTTTTGAAGGAACATATGCATTCCTCTCTCTTGTTGACAGTTAGAGCCAAGGAAAACCTTTAAGAAAATGGTAACCGGGTTGTATTATGGATGGGGCTCCTATCCAAAACTATGTGAGGTCTAATTAGGACCACATATTGTGGAGACACCTTTAAATGTTGGTATATCTAGCACTATCAACACATGTATTGGTTCATATGTTGTTAGTATTGTTGTTGATTCAAGTTCATTTGCTTCTTGATGGAGTAGAATGATGCTAGTTATTGAGCCTCATTGATGATTTACTACTTCATGATATTGAGGATATGTGTATCTTGAATCTTCTATGTCATATTTTTGTATTTCTACAATTATATGGTTATGTAATACATTCCTATGTGGATCATGATGGTTCCGGATGCTTATCACATTTTTGCTACAAATTGTATTGTTGTTTCTACATATGGAGGTTATATCATTGCTCATGGAGGCCTTATATTTGATGCACATGCAATGGGTTGCATTATTTTTTTGCTGCTATATGGAGCATTAATTGTTGCTCGTTGGTGCCATGTACTCATGTTATATCATTATCTTGGGAATGCATAGAGGAGATCATGCTTGGGTGTGTTATAAGAGTCATTCATTTTCATTGTCCTATCTTATGGGTCTATTACTCATGGAGAGACTCATGGCATTTAGTGTGTATTGTAAAGAGTGTCAAATAAGCTATCTATAGGCTTATTGATGTCATTTTACAATCATGTATCATATTTTATAGCCATGTACTAATTATATGAAGCCATGTACTCTATTGCATATCATTTGGTCATAGTCATTAGTCCATGTGGAGTAGCCTCTTGCATATGGAAAGGAAGAATTGGTAGGATACATATATACATACATATATATATATATATATATATATATATATATATATATATATATATCAGTTTACATTCATAATTCAGTGGAGTATGGTTGGTAATGCTATTGTGACCCTGTCATCATGTATTTTCTACCACCATGTTTTCATCAAAGGATGTTATAGTTGTTCATTGAGATAGGAGTGAGAGATGTTGCTTCTAGATAGTCATTATTTCCAATGATGTATGAGTTTTTTTTGTTGGTTAGTACATTGTGGAGAGGATGTATTTGTTATTGTTGCTTCAGATTTGGCTGGATATATGTTCCTATTGTTATAGAGCTAATAAAAGTCACTGCTATTAGTTGGTCACATTATGTTGCTGCTACTATGTGTTGGTGATTTGATTTTCTGCTACTATTATGAAATGGATTATGTTGATGCTACTTCAGGAGAGAGAGAATGTGTTTCAGTTATTGGTGTTGCTGCTTATTTTCATGTTGCCTTCGGAGTGAGAAAGTTTATTGTTGTTGTTGATAGGAGATGTATATTGTTGCTCTAGTGTGTTGTTGATCGGGCATAGCTTGTTTCCAGGTGGATTTTATTACACACCTTTTTCTGTTATGTGGAGGAGCATTATTGTTATACTCATGTTTCAGTCAATAATTCCATTATTCATCACTTGCATATGATATTGAGTGGATTTTTTGTGCTTTTGTGAATGGATCCCACTAGATGGAGAGGATTATATAGAATTTTTCCTTGACATGTTTAACCCTTTTCCATTGATGTAAAAGGGGGAGAGAGTGAGGATATTAGCTTTTAGATAATAGCTTCATATGTTTGGATCAGTTGGGGTTTCCATCAATTCCAAAGGGGGAGATTTTTGGAATTGATGTGTGTTGTAGTTTTGATGGTTGGCATTGATGTCAACCTAGTAGTTTGGGTTGCAGGTTAGTTGGTTGTGCACATGTATAATTGGATGTAGGTGGATGATGTGTATATGGTTTTTGGCATGTCTACCAGCATGAAGATGTGAGGAGGGAGATGTGATTTTTAGGTGTTGCATATAGAATGTTGGATGGTGGTGATGAGTATAGTATTACCATGGTACATGTATTCTTGGTATTCACATTACCACGATATTTGTATGTGTCTGGAGTAGGTTGGTATGTGATATTACCTTGGTGCAGATAGTTTTGATATTGACATAACCATGGTATTTTCCCATGGTATTGCTTTAGAGATTACCATGGTATAGGAGTCATTAGTATTGACATAACCATGGTATTTTCTCGTGGTATTGGTTTGGAGATTACCATGGTACAGGTGTCCTTGGTATTGACATAACCAAGGTATTTTCCCATGGTATTGGTATTACCATGGTACAGGTGCCCTTGGTATTACTATTACCGTGGTACATGTTCCCTTGGCATTGGTATTACCATGGTACATGTTCCCTTGGTATTGATATTACCATGGTATTCACATTTGGTATTTTGGCTTGCAAAACATTACCTTGGAAGTATTTACACTTGGTATTGGTAACCTTAGTATTTTCCCTTAGTATTGGATTCAAGATTGATGAGGATAGTTTTCTATTGAGTTCAAAAAATAAAAATAAAATGGTTTGGATGAGTAATGTGTTGAGTGAGTGTGAGTTTCGAGGATAGTGTGTGCAAGTAGTGAGAGTTGTATGATGCAAATTTTCTGAATCAGTTTACAAATGTTGTAGCGAATAGAAAAATTATGTTTCAACGAGGATTTTGTGCAGTGAGCGACGAGATGAAATAGAATTTCATTGTAGATCTATTTGGTGATTCATAGCAGCTTTTTTATTATCCATTTTTTGTTGGTTGCAACATATTTTTGTGAGAAAAATTATTATTGTAAAGAGGGTTTTTGTTGATGCATTTATCATATTAATTCATGCAACATTTGTGTTGATTCACTTTATTTTAGAGTTTTGATTTTGTGTTTTTAAGAGATTGTTGTTGTGATGTTCGTGTTGAGCAAATTGGGAGCCCAGTTTGAAAATATATGAAATGTGGTTCGCATGTAGGAAGTGAAGGCATGGAGGCTTGAGAGTAGACATTGATTATGCATATTTAGTAGAAGGAAAAAAATTCTCAATCCAATTGATGTTGGATTGTCCAATGGGTGTTGAGCGAGGGTCATTGGTCGTGGGTGCTTCTAGTGGATAGATTTCCGTATATCCATGAGAGAAACAATATTCCTAATTGATAGGTGCCAGAATATTGTAATACAAGCTAAGTCTTCTAGCTTATGGGTGTAAGTTAATCCATGTAAAATATTTTTCAACAGATTAATATAATAATTAAGCAGCGCAATAGCAGAAGGGTGTTTTTATCTCGAAATGACTTCCACCATAAATACGTGTGTCTTCATGTGTGCTTATTTGTGTTAATTATTTCCATGGTTATTATGATTTGATTTTATTATTGCTTTCATATTCAATTAAGTTAATGATGAGAATGTGCATGGTTATTTTGCATTATGGTAAAAAAAAAAATTTTAAAAAATTAAAAAAAAAAAAAAAAATTGATATAAAGGCCATCAATAATGATTCACCCACCGTCCCCCCCTCTCAGTAGTTATCTAGTTTAGAACAATTTTTTATGCAAGATATAAACTCTAACACTGTTATGAAACCAACTCCAAAAATGGAAGAAAAGAGAGATCAACGCCTTAGAAATAGCCACTTTGAGGGGGAAACCTCCAATACATTACATAAATGAACAATTCTTAGATGATACAAATGAAAAAACCTCCTTATATATATAGGGGTCCATGGGGTCACAATATAATCCTAGCCGACCTAACAATAATAATGTAAGGGAACAATAATAACAATATGGGGGTTACAGGGGTACAACAATAACAATAATGGGGCTACACTAATAACAATAAGGGACTACATTAGTAATATGGGGACCTATCATGCCCCTTTCCTTCAAAAAAGTGTTGTCCTCAACACTTGAGTAGCTCTGGATGCTTCTGTATAAAATTCTCATCCTCCCATGTAAAATCTTCAGTGGGTAAGTTCTTCCACTTGATGAGATACTACAAAATTTATTGATTTCATAGCTATCTAGTTCTTCTTTCCATGACTGCTTCAGGTTCCAATATGATTTTTCCTTCCTCATCAAGTTCTAGCAATATTGTTTGAACCGGAATTTTTTCACCTGTAACCTTCTTTAAGCATGAAACATGGAAAAATGGGTGCACGCGGGAAGATGCAAGAAGCTCCAATTTGTATGCCATAGTACCAATGTCTTGCAACACCTTGTAAGGACCATATTACTTTGGAAATAATTTATTATCCTACTTATCTCGCTTGAGGAAAATTTATTTGTATGGTTGTAGCTGTAAAAATACCCATTCTCCTACATCAAAACTTTTCTCGCTACGATGTTGATCTGCCTGTTGTTTCATTCAATTTTGTGCCAAATTGAGGTTATCCTTTAAGAGTTGGAGAACTTGTTGTTGATGTTGGATGTGATCTTCCACTGCTTGCACCTTAGAATTTTCTCTTAAATATGATGTGATGGACTGTGGATGATATCCATAAAGTGCCATAAATGGGGTCATTTTTGTTGCAGTATGGAAGGAAGTGTTATACCACCATTCAGCCAAAGGTAACCACTTGACCCATTGTTTTTGTTTATCAGATACAAAACAACGAAGATATCCTTCCAAAAAAAAATTCACTATCTTAGTTTGACAATCAAATTGAGGATGATAAGATGAGTTATGAGCTAGTTAAGTACCCAAAAAAGAAAATAATTCCACCCAAAAATTTCCAGTAAAATGGGATCTTTGTCGCTTACCATAATCTTTGGGTTTCCATGTAGCTTTTGAATTGTTTCCGTAAATGCAGTAGCAACTGTACTTGCTTTAAATGGATGATATAATGCACAAAAGTGTGCATACTTGGTAATTCTATAAACTACCACCATGATGACACTCATTCCTTCTGACTTAGGTAAACCTGTGATAAAATCCATTGAAATATCCTCCCAACGTTGACTTGGCATGGATAAACATTGTAGAAGAAATGGGGTCTTAATTGTCTCCACTTTATTTTGCTCGCAAACCAAACATTCTCCCACAAACTTTTGAATATCAGATTTAAGGCCATCCCAAAAAAAATCTTTCTTCACCCTGTGGTAAGTTTTTAAAAATCCTGAGTGTCCTCCTAAAGGAGAATTGTACAATTCAAAAATAATCTTTTGTTTTAGTTGGTAATTCTTACATAGATATAAGCAATATTTGTACCATAAAGAATCATTTTTCCAACTAAATGTATCAGATGTACTAGGATCTTGCTGCAACTTTTGAATGAGTGTCCACACTTCTTCTTCATTCTTCCATTCATCCCTTGCTTCAGTTATCCAATCTGGTTGGATAATAGAAATTTCACAAAGCAATGCTTCTGCCTCTTCATCCTTTCTTGAGAGTGCATCTGCAACCACATTTAGCTTCCCTTTTTTTAAATGATTTAAAGTCATAACCCAACATCTTTGTGACCTATTTTTTGTGCTCTTTTGAAGATAGTCTTTGTTCCAAAAAGTGTTTAAGACTATCATAATGAGTTTTTACCTTGAAGTGCCTTCCCATTAGGTAAGGTCACCATTTCTTTAGTGCATGTAGTATTGCCAACATTTCCTTCTCATAAATAGCTTTCTGTAAATACCTTCCTTTGATTGGATGACTTTCAAAAGAAATGGGTCTTCCTTCTTGCATTAAAATAGCACCAATTCCATTTCTTGAGGCATCACATTCCACAATAAAGGTTTTTGTGAAGTCTGGCATAGCTAAGACCAGTGCTAGGCACATTGCCTCTTTAAGATGTTCAAAGGCCTTAGTTGCTTCAGGAGTCCATGAAAATGCATCTTTCTTCAATAATGTTGTTAGAGTGCTTCTATTCTCCCATAATTCTTAACAAACTTGCATGATAATACCATTAACCCAAAAGAAATACTAGCAATTTCTTTATTGTTGTGGGGACTTTCCATTACTTAATGGCTTTAATTTTGTTAGGGTCTACCTTAACACCCTCCTGAGATAAAATATGACCCATATATTCCACCTCTTGTACTCCAAAGAAACATTTGGAGGTTTTTGCATATAATTGATTCACCACCAATAGTTTGAGCACCCTGTCAACATGTTGAACATGATCCTTCCAAGACCTGTTGTAGATTAGTATATCATCAAAAAATACTAACACAAATTTTCTAAGGAGGGGTTTTAAAATGGAATTCATCAACACTTGAAATGTAAAAGGTGCATTGGTAAGGCTGAAAGGCATGACGAAAAATTCATAATGACCCTCATGATTTCAAAATGTTTTTTTCAGAATATCTTCAGTCTTTATTCTAATTTGATGATATCCTGAACGAAGATCCAAATTGGTAAAATAAATTGCTCCATGTAATTCATCCAATAATTCATCAATCAAAGGAATGGGAAATTTATCTTTAATGGTGAGCTTATTGAGCTCCCTATAATCAGGACACATGTGCCATGATCCATCCTTCTTGTGCACCAATACTACTGAAGCAGAGAAATAACTTTGACTAGGTTGAATTATACCAGCCTCTAACATTTCTGCAATCATACGTTCAATTTCACTCTTTTGGACATAAGGATATCTGTAAGGTCGGATGTTTGGGGGAACACTTCCTAGAATCAAACGAATAGCATGATCATGATCATGAATAGGTGGGATTCTTTTGGGAGTATCAAACACATTGGAATGATTTTCCAAGACTCTTTGGAGATCTGGAGAAATAGATGATTTTGATGTTGGAACTTCTAGTGAGCATAATTGTCAAATTACGCTTCGTTGTTCTTTCTTCAGAAGCTGTGTCATGACATTAGAGCTTATTATCTTTCCTGGCTTCCCTGTGATACCCGGTAATTCAATTTCCTTTCCTTTCGAAAAAAATTTCAAGAAAAGTTCTTGAAAATTAAAAGCAACTATCCCCAAATATTGTAACCATTGTACTCCTAGTACGACATCAGCACCTCCCATTGGGATGGAAAGCATTGGAATATTCAATACATATTCCCCCATGGATAGCTTGATATTGTGGCATTTTCAGAGCAATTTATAGTTCCTCCATTTGCAACCATCAATTGACATTCTGGTGCTGGGTATAGGAAGCAATTCAATTCCTTTTCTACCTTACAATGAATAAAATTATGGGTAGTACCCAAATCAATCAACACTATTACATTTTTCTTCTTGATATGTCCTTCTATCTTGAGAGTTTGAGGAGTGGTAATTCCTGCCAATGCATTACATGATATGGTCGGACTCATTTCTTCTTCTTCTAGGGTTTATTCCTGGTGTATATCCTCTACTTTTGAAGTTTATTCTTCATTTTCTTCCTCCTCTTCACAATTTATGTAAAATAATTTCTTCTCAGTGCACTTATGACCTTTAGTGTATTTTCTATCACAACTGTAGCAAAGCCCTTTTGCTCTTTTTTCTTCCAATTGTTGTGGTGTCAACCTTGTAGGTTATGGAAGTCTAGGAGTAGAAACACTTCCATATTTATAGATGTGAGTTGTAGGCTTCCTTGTCACCATAATTTTACATTCAATTTTTCTTGCCAACTTGAATGCCTTCTCCAATGAATCAGGTTCCCAAATGCAAACCTCATGTTGGATGTTATCCTTTAAATTCCCTATGAAGACATCAATCCTCTATTCCTTTGGAATATCGTTACCCTTATATTCAATTTTGGAAGTCCTCATGGTGCTCCACCCTTTGAACCCAACTCCCTTTGAGATTTATGAAATTGGCTAAAGAAAGGTGTTTTTCTTTGTATCCTCATAATGTCTTATCATTTCCTCTGCAAAAATTGACCAAGTGACAATTTTTACAGGAGAAAATCCATCGATACCATACAAATTTGTTTTTCTCTAAATGTAAAGTTTCAATGCGTACCTTTTGTGTGCTTTTCACATTATTGAGATCAAAATATTGCTCCATCTGTAGTATCCATGTTACGGGATCCTTGCCATCAAACTTCCTCATATCCATATTTGGAATATGGTGGTTCTTCCATCCAACATTAGAGTTTATGAAATCACGATTAACATTTATTTTGTTCTCATCATAAGTTTCCTCTACTATCTTTTCACCATTAGGAAACATTTCTTTTATCAAATTTGTCAAACCTTCCATGTCTGCTTTTAGATCATTTTTCATGTTTTCCATGTTGTCTTTCATTTTTTCATCGATCTTAGCTTCCATGTCATCCATATTACATTCCATGCCATCTATCTTAGATTACACACCTTTCTTCAAACCATACATCTTCGCTTCCACGCTTTCTCCAAAACTTCCATTTCATTTTTTGTTTCTCTTTGCGAGAGCGAAATTTGGTGCACTTGCTCTTGTAATTTTAATAGATCATGTTGCAATTATTCATCTTCATGAGTCATATTAGAGTATTATGAGGGCTTAATGGGTGTTTAATTCTTTTTAGGGGGAATTTTAGAACCCAATACTGATATCTATGCTCAATAGGCCCTTGGAGTCACCTAAAACTAATTTTTCAAACAAGAGTTGAAAAAAATTACACATATTTTTTTCTTTTGAGGAGCTTGGTATTGAAACTGAATTATCTTCATGATTTCGGATCTTCAATATCTAAAATTCAACCCTGTAGTAGCCCTATGAATCTTATTTAGAATTCCATAGGTATGACCTATTTTGGATTCTTCAATTCAAATTTATGCCCAATCTCCCACAATGACCTAATTTTGGACTAGTTCAGTAGAGCGAACTTGTACGACGTGCCACGTGTCATTGTTTCATCCTTTGGCTCTAAAATTGATACACAAGAAACCATAGTCTGTATACTTGAGGCCACTTTTTACATAATTCCAATTCGATGCTCAGAGAGAGAGTTATGACAATTTTCCCAAGGTCACCTCTTTGAGATGAAATTCGGGAGCCTGAACAAACCCTAACTTCCACAGATCATAACTCCAGAAAATTTGTAAACCAAGATCTAAAATTTTTACAGGAAGTGATTCAGGAATTCGACTTCAATTTGTAAAATTTAAGCTTCTGAAACTTCGTAAAAAAAAAATTATAGCGAAAATTCCACGATGACCTGTTTAGGTGAAATTCAGGAGCCTGAAAAAACCCTAACTTCCAAAGATCATATCTCCAAAAATATTTCGAACCAATATCTGAAATTTTTACAAGATGTTCGATAGGATTTCATCTTCGCTCTGTAAAAATTTCAACTTCTGAACCTTCGTAGAAAAAAATATATAGCGAAAATTCTACAATGACCTGTTTGGAGCAGCAAAACCCTAGAATCCAAAGCTTTGATACCAAATGTTATGAAACCAACTCCAAAAATGGAAGAAAAGATATTTCGATGACTTAGAAATAGCCACTTCGAGGGGGAAACCTCTAATACATTACATAAATAAACAATTCTTAGATGATACAAATGACAAAACCTCCTTCTATATATAGGGGTCCATGGGGTCACAATATAATCCTAGCCGACCTAACAATAATAATGTAAGGGAAAAATAATAACAATATGGGGGTTACAGGGGTACAAACATAACAATAAGGGGGCTACACTAATAACAATAAGGTACCACACTAGTAATATGGGGACCTGACAAACACCATTTAATGTTTTTCCCATCCAAGCTTGCTTCTAATTTAAGTATAAATAATAATTTTGGTTTTCAAGAATAGTCTTTTGGATAATACTTGTGTCCAAAGTTTTGAAACATCCAATGTTTTTTTTGGAAACTCCACCCAGCATTATAGGTAGAAAGACAACAAGTGTGGAGGAAGAATTAAATAGGGAGATCAAAAGGATAATCTTTGAAAAGGACCCATAGATTAAGGAATAAGAAATACAATCCCAATGTATTTTTAGTGACAAAAGGATTAAAAATAAATTAATAAATAAGAAGGAATTAAAATAGAAGTTGAAAAGATCCCCTGAGGGGGTTGAGAAATGTGAAAGGGAAGATTGTTTGGGAGCGATCCCACCACACCACCACCTCAAGTGGATTTTAATATGGGGGCTTTGCAGCCTGACCTTTCATCCAAGTGAATTTATTTTAATGGAGATGATTTTTTATAAAATTGCGCTAGATTATTTTTCTAGGATTTTTTAGTGAAGGGTTCACAATGAGGTGTTATTTCAATCTCCAACATAGGTGGCTCTGTGGCCAAAGAATCTTAGATTTCTACTAAAAATTCAATGGAATTTTTCTCTAGTCCTTTCCCTTACTTCAAAATTGGGTTTGTCTTGGTGTAGACTTATGTGGAAAAAAAAATTTGGTGTATTGTTCCCTGAGGAGCCATGGATATGGTCCTTCTGAGATAGAGTATTACTAGAGTGGATGGAACTAGGAATTCAAAGTCGTTGTCGGTCTTCTCCATACTAGTGGATTGGTTGGTAATTGGATCCTTCTTTCTGTGGAGGTTATGGATATTTCAAAGGTTCACTTCAATCTTCTCCTTGGGCCTCTCCAAGCGTCTCTGCTAGTGATATTTTCAATATTCTTTGTCTCTACTTTCCTTAATTCTGGAAGTTCAATTGTAGGTTTTTCATGGTTAGTTGTTTTGTTGTTATTCCATTATGGGGACAATGAGGGGGGTTTTAAATTTTCATTCTTGAAGCTTTAGTTGGTAATTTTCCTCTTTCCTACTAATTCCATTCATCAGTTTCCCTCTATCTATATACCTATGTTTTATTTCAATCACCTAGTTTATCCCTCTTTCTAATCATCCCATGTTAATCTTCATGCAACTGCATTTCCCCCATTGGTTTCTACCCATTATGAGCACTCAACCTCAACGACGCATGTGAAACTTCCTAGGTATGTGGGCTGGATGCAAAGGTGAGGTTGGCCATGGAGTTGAGGGAGGCTAAGTTCCTCATAATCGAACCCATGCTCCATCATAGGTTCATGAAGCAGTAGATATTTACTTTGTTGTTATTCCACAATAGATCTTAGCAAATACTCGACACCTTGAAACTATGCCTATTGATGAAACATCTTGATTTTCATACTATGATAGCATTGAAGATGTTTCCCACTAGGCTAGTCACACCAAGGGAAGGTGGAAGTAGTATCTCAACTCAATTACTCTCCACTAGCAACCCAAAACTCTTCTGTGTAGAGTTTTAAAGGAAAATAAATAGGAACAATACAACATATTTGCTACCCTAAATGATATCAAACAAGCTCAAATATTTCAAATTTCTTGTGTAGAAAACCTAGACACCCGGATAGCTCACCTAGAGAGCCAATTATAGTATGATTTTAATCCTTTAGCCCTTCTAGGTTCCAACACTAAATAACCTGCACTAGTGACTTCCTTAGACTCTTAAAGCTTCATGTTTTACAAAAATATTTTCTTCTGCAGTTTTCTAGTTGATAGACTGGTTGAATTTCAGTTAATTTTTTATTCGTATGACTTTCTCTCAGAAGGTGTTCAACATATCTAGTTTCCCTAGTGCCATATTGTGACTACCTCGGATGGAATATGTATGTTGATGTTTTGAATTTCTGAGGCAATAAATTGTTTAACTTACAAAAAAAAATTGGAAAAATACAAAATAAAGAAATAAAGAAATAGGGTTTGATAAAAATCTCTAGGAAGAGAGAAAAAAGACAAGGGATAAAGGGGTTAAATGAAACTTTAGAGAGAATGAAAAGGGAATATAATGATCAAGGAAGAGTAAAAAAAAATATTTATAATCAATAAATTGTTAACAATAAAGATGTTGAAAAAAGGGGATTAAAAGGAATGAATCCCAAGAAGTACTAAAGTAAATATCATGACATTATTAAAAGGTGATTAAAACAAATAAATATTTTAGATTATTAAGAAACAATCAAATATTAAAAACATTATTAATACAAATTGAAAATTTTAGATTATTAAAAATAAATAAATTATGAAAATATGAATGAAGCCAAAAAGGGTGATGGGGATAAAAGTGAAACAAAAAAGTGAAAGGAGGATGGAGAGGATAAGAAAACCAGTAAAGGAAAACCAAGAAGTAGGAAACTTAAAGGAGATAGAGAGATAGAAAGAAGAAATAGAGGCTAGGAAGGTTTTAATGGTTAAGTTGATGAACTACGGGTTTCCAAGGTTAGCTTAGCTTATATTCATCTTCAAGATTAAAGTTGTTTTAATTCTTCTCAATTTCCATTGCTTCACAAATAAATGTATGAAAAGTTGTAGGGGGGTTGAGGCTAAAATATTCATTTGATCAAAACAAATAAGATGTTATTCTTGAAGGAATGATCAGCAATGGTTTATTTGGTAATACAACTATGGTTTTATGTAGCAATATGTTCTTTGAGATGGGCTTGAAATGTGCACTCAATTTGGCCAATGTAGGACTTACCACAAGAGTAAGGGATTTCATTAAACCCCTGGTCCTAGCATGGGATATTATTTTTCCTTGCCATAATAGATTAATTTCTTAATGGTTTTGAAAGGTTAGAAAAGGCTTTGATGGTGTTCTTTTTGGATAAAATTTTGGAGATCAAATCAATGGTTCATTGAATGAATAATCTTATTTCTAATCCAATATGGATGAGAAGTATCATCCATGTTGGATATGTATTAAATAATATTAGGTTTCAAAAAAAATTGTTGAATGATTATTTCCAATTGCATATATTAATATAAACAACTTTTTTTAAGGTTGTCTTGAAAACACTGATAAATTATTGAATATGTACCTATGAAGACATTGTTTTTATTTGATTTTATATGTTTTAATTGCATCTTGTAATCATAGAACTACTATTTGGTTATATTATGTAAAGGCATATGCAAAAAATATTTTTATGTCATATCATTGTTTGTTGAGATATCTATTAACTTTACCATGCATTCAAAAGTATATGTTCCTTTATCATTTAACTCATTTAAACTTGGTTGACATTTCCTATTTGATTGTCTTAGGAAAACTCTATCCTCCTTCAACATTTAACTTTACAAAAAAAAATTGTAACCAAAGGATAAATGAGAAATTTTTTGGCTATGCATTGACTAGGATTATATTGTGAAAAAAGGTTTTCACAACCTAATCCTAGTCAATGCATAGCCAACAAGCTTCTCATTTGTGGTTGGGTTAAAAACAAATGATTGGGTTAAAGGTTGAATAATTATTTCCAAATTTATATTGTTGATCTAAAGAGAGTTTCTAAGGTTGTCTTGAAATTTCATTTACATTTGTGAATTTGAAAACATTATTGTCATGTTATTTTGGAAGTGGTAGTTGTATATTTGGTCATATAAATCCTAGTTGTTCATTTTGTTTAAAGGCTTCTATAATGATTGTTTTCATGTCATGTCATTGATGGTTGAGATTTTGTTGGCTTGATTTCCATAACTCAAGTATATCTTTCTTAAGTGTTTAACCTAGTGAAACCTGTTTTAATCCAAACATAGATGAGAATATACATAATGATGTATTGAATAAGATTATGTTCTTTGGTTGCGATTTTTATTCATTTTAATGTGATAGTCCAATTCTACCGTCCTTTAGTATTTGACCAAATCAAGTTCATTTGTGTTTCTTTTACTTTTTTATTATCTAAGAAACTTTTTTATTAGCATGGAAAAGTTTTGTATCAAAAACAATTGATTATTAGCATGCCTTGTCTAGTAACTTGGTTGAAAGTAGGTCCCATTATTATTTAAGGTGATAAATTTGTGAATACGAGTTTATGAAAACATTATTTTCATGTTATTTTGAAAATTTTCATTGTTTGTATGGTCCTAAAATTTCTATTTTTTCATGTTGTTTAGAGGATTGTGTGTGGTTTCTTTTCTTTTCTTTTATTTTATGTCATGTGCATGTTTATTAATATTTCTACTATTTTTACTATTATGGCACAAGTTTTAGCTTATTCATAATTTTACTTAGTTATGATTATTTGTAAAATGAGTATTGAAGAGAAATTGGTTGTTGATGCATTAAATAAGGTTAGGTTATATTGACTTGATTGTGATATTTCAATGTGCCTTCTTTCAGTATTTGATCTTTTCAAGCTTGTTTCTCACCGAAGATAGATAAATAGATTTTTAACTATGTATTAGATAAGAGTAGGTTGTGAAAACAATAGTTGAATGATTATTGGTAATTTCACATCATGGCTTTAGTAGAGTTTGGAAACATGTATTGAAACATGTGATACATTTTGAATATGTGCCTATTCAAACATTATTTTCATTTGAACTTGGAAATGGTGACTGCATATTATGGTCATAAATTCCTATTTGTTCATGATGTTTAAAGGATTGTGCTGGTATTATTTTTCATTATGTGTTATTTTCTATTCTATTTTTTATTCATTTGATCACCATAGACTAAGTGTGCTCTCCTTTAGTGCTTAACTCAACCTAGCTTGTTTCTAATCAAGTAGGGATAAAAATTTGGTTAGTGAATCATTGAACAACCAAATTTGTTTCTATCTCAAAGATGGATGAAAATCTTGTTGACTAAGCATTGAATACGAAATGGTTGTGAGATAATAATTGTTGAATGATTATTTACAGTTGTATATATTAGTCTGAATAGAGTTTCTTGTGTTGTCTCAAAATTTATGATGCATATGTGAATATGTACCTAAGAAAATGCTTTTATTATTTTATTTTTGGAAGTATTTTTTGTTATGAACTAAATGCCTTACAAATGATCAGAACTAAATGAACAAAATCTAATTCGAGAGGGAAACATCCCTTTACAATGAATCTAATTCCAAGAAAATATATGATGACCATACAAATAAATCCCCTTTATTATATATAAGAGATAAAGTGACATGATGTAACCTCCTATTAGATCGACCTAATGATAACAAATAAATTAATAATGAATTTTTACTAGGGCCTTAACATATCCCCCCCATTTTTGAAAAAACACTTCCCTCAAGCCTTGGAATTGAAGGTGTTTCTTCATGAACTGCTCATTTTTTCCATGTAGCTTATTAAAGAGGAATACTCTTCCACTTGACTAGATACTCCATAATGGTTCTATTTCGAAGAGATAAAGAACATTGGTTTGTAACTTTTTCTAGTTCAATAATCAAATTCCCTTCTTCATTCGATTTTGGAAGTTATATTTTTAGAGTCGTAGATTGTTTGAAAACCTTTTTTATGAAAGATACATGAAAAACCTTATGAATGTGAGAAGAAGGAAAAATAATCAGATGCCACTTGTCCAATATTGTGAATAATATTTTAGGGTCCATAAAATTTTGTAGCTAAATTCTTATTCTTATTTTTCTTAAACGCAAATTTCTTTTAAGGTTGTAGTCGCCAAAATATCCAATCACCTTCCTCAAATTTTCTCTCACTTTGATGTTGATTTTCTTACTACTTCATCCTCATTTGCACCATTTAAAGATTCTCCTTAATAATTACCAAAGTTTCTTAAGTATTCTCCATATGTGACTCTATTGTCTATAATTTGTATTTATCTTGCAAATATTATGATACACTAGGAGTTGAATACCCATAAAGGCACATAAGTTAGTATATGTGTGATAAGTAGTAATATACCACCATTTTACCAGAGGAATTTGCTTCATCCACTGAGATTGTTTTTTTAAAGAATAAAAACATATATAACCTATTAAACATTTGTTAACTATTTTTTTTGTACCATCTGTTTTTGGATGACAGGTGAAATTAGTAGCTAGTGTTTTTTTTTTTTTTTGGGTAGTTTAGACTAATCCTAATCACCCACAGGTTTTGAACCGGCGACCTTGCAGACGGAGTGCCTTAACAGTGCACCCCATCACCAACTTCTCTACACCAAGTGGGATAAATTAGTAGCTAGTGTTGTTCCACTTATCTTCCATAATTCTTTCCAAAATTTTCCTATGAATTTTATATATATATATCACTTACTATTACTTTAGGGAAACCATGAACTCTATAATATTTTTTTTCTATCAATTACCACAAAAATGGAATCATTAATTTTATATTTTGGTAACTTTTTCATGAAATCCATTGAAATATCTTCTCATATTTGATTAGGTATGTGTGATGGTTGAAGCAAACCTTCATATTTTATTGTCTCTCCTTTATTTATTTGGAAATAATTATATTCTCTTACAAAATTTTGAATATATTTCTTCATCCCTTCCCAAAAAAAATATTTTTTTGATCCTTTGATATGTTTTATGGAACCCTTCATGTCTTGCCACCAAAGCACCATGGGACTCCCTTAATATTTTGTTCTTAAAATTGATTAAGGGAATTAAAATATTCTACCTTTATATCTAAGTATATCTCCCTTTCATTCATAATGTTCCATAGAGTTCATCCCTTCCTTTATAGACTATATTTTTTGTTGGTATAATTGTCATTTTTACATTCATAATAAGCTTCTTCCAACCACACAGGAATACAAGAAGTGATAGAATACTAGAAAGTGCATCTACTGCACATTGTGTTACACCATTTTTTGGTCATCTAACCTATTATCATTATATGGACCCAAGTACACCATGTAAGACCAATTTTACCCTAAGTAAAATTGCTTTCACTATGTAAAATAACTTAATAAAACACATTTATTAAGTTGTTTATGGTCTAAATAGGAAAACCCAAAGGGAAATATTAAACAAATCATATTTGTTTGATTTTCCTCATGGAATAATTAATTAAACAATAATTTAATTATTATTCCTGGTCATATTTAACCCAAAACAAGGAAATCAATTAGATAAATCCTTATTTATCTTATTATTTTCTAGGAATATTTATGTAAATCTTATTTAAATAATATTCCTTGTTAAATATGACTAAATCATTTATAAATAATTAAATAAATCATTATTTATTTAATTATCATTCAACCACTTCCTTAAAATAATAAATAAATCATTTATTTATTTATTATTTACAAATAAAGAGATTTGACTCAAGTCAAATGCCTTTTCCCTCCAACAAATATAATAAAATATTCCATAAAAGGTGGATCTAGAATGACCTAATATTTTGTTATAAATAGAAGGGTTTTCCCATTCATTTGTCACCTTTTGTTGCCCATTAGATCACTCTGGATCTATGCCCTTGGTCTAACTTTGAGCCATTATCATTGTCACATTCTCCATTCTCCATTATTTGCTTTGTGAGCTCCCTTTGAGTTCTATGTTTGTCTGGGTTTTCTACACCAACAAGAGAGAGAAATGCTAGATCTGAAGCGTTGAGGACTTTCAAGAACCCATCCCATTGAGGAGAATTGGAAACACCTTTCTTGTTTTCCTCTCAGGTGCCCTTAATATAAAATTCTTTCAAAAATATTGTTCTTGTCTTTCTATTGGATGCATGGAGCAAAACCTTATTTTTACTGCTTAATGTCTTTTTATGCATAGATATGGATTTTTGCAACATTTGTCTTGATCAAATAACTACAGATCTAAAGATATTGGCAGCCATATTTGATGTTAGGGCTATTTTTTATGCGTAGCTAAAATGGTCTTTTTTCGTACACTTCGACAAAAGATTCATACTAACACATTGTCCTTCCCCTTTTTGAGTATTATTTCAATATCAATATCTTTCATTTTTCTATCCATTTTATTGCTCTTCTAATGATAATATTTTCTCCAAAAAATTGCTTTAGACTATCATGATCCCAATGAGATATTATAACCATTTTTTTCATTTCATGTAAACAGGGAAAATTTTAAGGATGGAAGTTTATCTTAAAGTTTAGAAACCTTGGTGAATCTACTAGTCCCTAATATGCAAATTGTGAAATTTTTGGTGATATTTTTATAGAAATATTTAGATTTTCAATGATTTTATATTAGAAAATATAATATTTTGGCAATTTTTAAGGTACAATAATGGTTTACTATAAATTTTTGGTGAATCATCTTAGAAAAAAATGGAAATTGGCGAATTTTTTTTTGAAAAAGCATGGAAAATTAGCCCACCTGCGAATATTAGCCCCTAAAATTTTCCCTGCATGTAAATCCTTCTATTTCTTTTTCATGTGAATATTTCACCAAATATTTTCCATTTAATTTTTTTTTCTTTCAAAAATTTAATGATCTCCCTTCTTATGTCAATGCTTCTCGAACTCCTTTTCCTTATCCATCACATTCTACTACGAATATTTTACCAAAATCAAGTGTTTCCAATACTAGTGTAGAAGGCATGGTATCCTTTGAAAAATAATGTGAAATTAGCCTCAACATTCCATACAAATTATTTTCGTCAAGAGATGTGTGAGTGGGATTGTAATGCATGCATAATTCTTAACATTTTTTTGATAACATCCTATAAGTCCCAAAAATCCTCTAAGGCTATTGATGTTCTTAGGAATAGGCCATTTTTTAATAGCTTGGATATTTTGAGGGTTCACATTAACTTCTTCCTTGAAATAATATAACCCAAAGACTCTAGTTCTTGTTTCCCAAAAGCATATTTGGATATTTTTACACACACTTAATTTTTCTCAAGAATATGTCGAATTTTATCCACATGTTTAATTTGGTTTTTCTGTGATTCATATATCATCAAAGAAAACCAACACGAATTTTCTAATATTGGATCGAAAAAATATATTCATAAGGCTTTGAAAATTAAAATAAGCATTAGACAACCAAAACAGCATGACCAAGAACTCAAAGTGCCCTTCATGTGTTCCAAAATCTACTTTGAAATGTCTTCTTTTATTAATTGGATCTAGTAATATCCCCATTTAAGATCAATCTTTGTAAAATAAGCTACTCCATGAAGCTCATCTAATGAATCATCAATATTTGGGATAGGAAATTATTCTTAATGGTGATTTTGTTTATATATCTATAATCAATACACCTCCAAAAATTATCTTTTATTCTCACCATCACAATTGGAGCTAAAAATAAACTCCTACTAGGTTGAATAATATATAAATATAGCATGTCTTGTACCATTTTCTCAATATTTCTTTTTTACAATGAGGATATTTATAAGGCCTTTTATTGGCAGGATTACTTCTATGTATTTGTTCAATTCAATGTTCATGATATATATATGGAGGTATACCTTTAGTAATTTATTGGAAGACCCTACATTGCTTTTGTTATTAGTGACCGGACCTAAGAATAGAGCACAAAAAACAAAATTTAATAGAAATAAACAAAATATCCATTATGCTCCAAGATGATGGGCAGTGTCTAAAGACATTGTTATAGCACTTAGGAATAGTGAATTGTGATTAGAACATCCAAATTCATGGTAATGGATTCAATACATTTCATTTGTTTAATACAATATTTGACCCACAGGGACCTGTATTTATAATTTCCAAATCTAACCAATTTCCTTGAATTTTGGAAGATTCGGTCCACAAATGAGCATTGGTAGTTTCAACTATATTCGTGAAATTCATGGTGTTCCTTCAACTAGTAAATTTATCTAATCAACCCAATTCTCATTGACTAATCGACTGCTCAAGTCATCCCAACCATCTAGTTAATTCTTCAAACTCAATTGGATCCTTCAATCACCCAGTCCACTCCTTTACTAGTCAACCATTCCATTGACCCATCAACCATTTATACAATTACAGAGTTGATTGGTCTGCTAGTCAACACTCAACTAAATGTCTCTTGTTATTCAATCCTTTAACTATATATCTTCAAAATATCCATAGATTTAAAGAACCAACACAATCTTAGGTTCCAATACCCCCCATCAACACAACATTTTGGAACTTAATGAGGTGAACTTACATTAGCATGACACTCCCCCCTCCATAGTTAAATCTCCATAAATTCATAGCACATCATGTATCTTAATCAAAGGGATCACTAAAAAACAATAAAAAGGAAGAATTCAACATGTTAATGCCAAAATATTTCTAATCAAAGGTTACATTTCTCTTAATAATTATTTTTCATTTGATTTCTCTTCAAAATAGCCCATCATGGTGCAATCATGAATCTTTGCTTCCAATTTATTTCTACCATCATTGGAAAAATACACCTAAACAATAGATTTGAAAACTCTAAGGTTTCCAATTGAGGTCTTCATACCACACCATCTCTTAATTGGATTCATAGAAATGATAGCTCTAGCCAAAACATTGTTTTTCATCCAATGCCATAAATTCCTTTAATATTTCAAGGATGTGACCCTTATATTTTAAGAAATAAACCTTGAGAAATCATCAAAAATGGTTAAAATATACTTCTCACCTACTAATGACGGATTATTAATGTACAAAAGGTCACTATGAATAAGCTCCCATGGTTCATGCACACAACATGCTTTGTCAAATTTAAAAGGTGCCTAATGATGCATTCCTAGTACACAACCTCTATAAACTCCATCGGGTGGAAGGACCCTTGGTAAAAAATCAACTATATTCTATGTTTCCATTATCTTTAGACTTTGAAAATATATATGTCTAAATCATTCATGCCAAAGTCTACTCCAATTGTCAGTTTGTGCAATGAGAGCAACAAATTTAGCATCTAGTCAAGACAAATGAAATAAATTATGAATTCCATCTTTTGAGTCATGAAACTCTTCAATGAAAATCAACTTCTCTTTCCTAAAATCGTTAACAAGGAATTTATCTAGCCAAAATTCAATAATTTTAGTATTATGTGTCTATTGGGAAATCGTGCATAGATTAGGCACATGATATAGATTTACATTTCTACCATATTGAAAAGATACATAAATGTAACCAATAGTGTCTATTGTAAAATCATCTACCAGAGAAATATTTTTCTTAGCAACCTTATCCAAGCAGGAAAATAAGCATCATTTTCCATATGATGAATTTCATCCAAAATAAACTTCCCATTCATTTTATGTGGTGGGTATGCAATGCTTGAGTTATAAGTAAGAAGGTGAAGTTGAAATTCAACCAACTCATCATTTTCATAGCCAATACATTTCCTTCAGGTTCCTAACCTTCTCCTCCATTTAAATACACTTCTTCCAATATTTTTTCTCTACCAAAGTTGCCCCTGTATAAGGAGCGAGATATTGTAATGTAGCGGGAGAATCTGTAGTTTCCGCTAGAAAAATGGTATATTCCATTGCGCCACATTCTCAGAATGTATTAAATACCTGAGCCACGGAAGAAGCGTGCATGTCCCAACTTTCCACGATAATGACATGTATTCTTCTTTCAATTATTCCTATTCAAAATTTACCCATCACTCTTCCCTTTAACTTTATGGTAAAGGAATTCTATCATGCTTCCTCTATCCTAATTTTAATTTCCCATTCCTTTGAGCAAGTGATCCTAATGCTTAATTCCAATATTCCCTTCATTAGGAAGCCCTAATTTTTCCTTGATCAAAAAATCATAAAAGGTGTCAAAGGTAAGTCGTTAGCATCTTCGTTGCACAATATCCAATTGGTATGAAATAAAGAACATAATACATCATAATTTGTTTTCACATTCATCAATACCAATTTAATGAGTTGTCCATCTTTCTTTGAAAATTTATTTCTGCATTTTCCCAAATTCAACTATAGATCTTTAACATGTTACCTAAATATTCCTCAATCCTTTCAAAGGAATGGGGGATCAAGACATTTAAAATCTTTATCTAACTGCACAACATGACTTTCATAAACTTTGACAGACAAGGTAGCTTCTTCCAAACCTTATGAGGGTAATCGATCCCACTCATGTGAAAATGAATCTCCAAAAAAATATAGGTTGTAATGACACTAATAGCATCGTCTATCTTTCCATTAGTGACAAACTTCATTTGATCTTTCGGATCTAGAATATTAGTATTGATATACTACCATAGCCCTTTTCTATTTAGTAGTATTTCCATATTTGGTGTCAAAACAACATAATTTATCCCATCCAAAATGATAGGATCAATCTTGGAATCCATCTTCAAATTTCTAATAGATCTGGTCTATTGCAAGATCTGACTCAGTGTTATTAGAAAATAGCAAGGCTAGTTAAAAACCAATAGCTTTGATACCATGTTATGGAATGAAATCAAGAATAGAGAATATAAAACAAAATCAAAAATAAATTAACAAAAGAGTAATTATGCTCCATGATAATGGGTGGTGTCTACAGATATCATTACAACAATTAAGCATAGCATAGAACCTAGACCTATCATCCATTGAGTGAGAAGTCCAGAAAATAAATCAAAGGGAGGGTCGTTGGTCTGGAGGGTCACTCTTGGCCATGGAATTGATTGAAGAGGGGTTGGTATGGAAGGTAGGAAATGGGAATCAGATCAGAGTAGGATTGGACCCGTGGGTTGGTTGCAACATGGCTTTTTCCCTTCCCGAGGCTTGCAGAGCCCACCTTGCTGAAAAAGGCCTTATGTTCCTAAACCAAGCTGGGAAACTAGAAGCAACAACAATTTGGACACAAGGCTAGAAATCGGGGGCAGACCTTCATCTAGATGCAACTTGGTTCGATACATGGAACCACTACACTAATGAGCTCCTTAGGACTAATGTCTGCCTCCGAGATGAGCCTGATAGTCTTTGATGGGCATTGGCTTCATTTGGTAATTACTCTCCCAAGTTTGGTTACTCACACCTCATGGGGAAGAAAGGATGGGCAGAGCCCGAGTGGTGGTATAAACCTCTCTGGAAGATGAAATTTCCTGCAAAAATCTACCTCTTCTTCTGGTGTTTGCTGGAAAACAAGATCCCCACCTAGGACAACCTGCACAAACGAAGGAAGGAGGTTCTGGGAAGGTACCCATTATGTAAACTAGAATATGAATATGTGGCTCATTTGGTTTTGAGTTGTCCATTTAGTATAATGGTACGGGACACTTTATTTTCCCTGGTTGGGTGCACACATTAATGGAAAGGCCTCATGGTCAAGGAGGTGTGGCATACATGGTGGAATGGCTACCAGACAGAGAGAAAAATCAATTCCCTTGCTAATCTCCTAGGGAATATGGCTAGCTATAAATCAAGCTATTTTCAAAGACGAAGATATCCCTTTTCATCTTGTTTCTTAAGAAGGGGCGGCTATTTATGCTCTATTTCTAGATCAAGAGCCCATCACAAAGAAAAGGACCATCATTCCTGAGCTGATTAGGGGAGACATCTTCTGGCAATATTTCTACGGTGCCTCCGACCAAGTGAACATGTGTGGGGCCAGACTTTTTATCGATTTAAATCAAGCCCAAAGGCTAGAAGCCTCTATTGGTCTTGGACAGGGTTCAAACAATTATGCTTAGATCAAAGCACTACATCTCCTCCTTTGTTGGCTCGCACACCTAGACATTACCTCAGTTCAGATTTTTGGGGACTTGCTCAATATCATCAAATGGTTCAAATTTCAATAAGGAATTTTTTTGTTCAAATTATATTTTAAGTCCTATCCTTGAAGAATGCTAGATTTTGAAGACTCATTTTACTTATATTGATTTATGTCATATTTACAAGGAAAGAAATGCTGATGCAGGTCCTTCCTTTCTAAGGAGGGCTTACAGTAAGATCCAGCCAGTTAGAGGACATGAGAAATAGGGTCGGAAGGCTCTATGGCTTAGGACCATCCTCCTTTTGTCTAGATTATCCCATTTAGCATCTATTTCAGCTTATTTTCATCAACATATGTCTGTAAATTATTTTACTTTCATGCAGAAAACTCCTCATACTATGTAGAACTATAAAACCCATATGTGGACGAAGACACAAAATTGATTTTTTTATTGCTCTTACTACACATAGATTTTCCTTTTTGGGTTGTTTTTCCTCATAAGAGGAGGCCCAGTAATATGCTGTGAGTTTATGATGTTTTTGGGCCGACAGCTAGTTGGCGGTTTTTCCCTAAAATATGGGAGGTTTCTAAACAAACTCATCCTTTAACTAGATGGGTTTTTTGGAGATGGGCTAAATACTTCGGTGGTTTATTGGGAGAGCACAGACTCATACCAATAAATTCTTAATTGCATGTATACAGTTAACTTTTTATGAATATAAAGAGTTCGATTTTTTCTTTGGAAAAAAATATTGTGATCAGAACATCATATATGCATGGTAATGGATTCAATATTTTTCGTTTGTTTGATACAATATTCTAACCATAGGATCATTTATTTATAGTTTTCAAATATAACCATCTTCCTTGAATTATGGAATATTCTATCCACAAATGATTGTTGATAATTTCAAATATTTCTATGAAATCCACATTTTTTCTCATCTATTTGATTGTTCTGGTTTATCTAATTATTTTCAGCTAATCAATTTTTAGATTTGACCTAATTGTCTAGTTGATTCATTCAAATTAGTCAACTACTTCATTCTTTGACCATATGACTAACCTATTGACCACTTAGTCGATTGCTTAGTTGACTACTCCACTATTTGGCCACTCAACTAACGGATTCCTGCTATTGTTGGGTGCAGCCCAACTTGGCCTAGATTTTGGCTAAGAAATATGAATTTTGAAGAGCGGAGTGCCAAGTGTACTGCATAGCGAAGAATTATAAATATATTGCACAATGCCATAGGGGCTTCGGGGTGGGCCAAAGCCCCTCCTTTTTGTAAAGCACACTATGTTGTAAAGGGTTTTGGGTCATATTTGCTTGTTTTAGAGAGCCCATGATATTTGAACCATGGTATTGTGATGATGTAAACCAATGATGTAATAATATATAAATGGATGTAATGTTATGTTTAGGAGAGATTGTCATCATTATGGGAAAGTCTTTGTAATCTGTCTTTTGTAGCGAAAGGAAGGCTCTACAGTTGAGTGCGCAGTGGCCTGGGAAGAGTCTATAGCTTAGTGCGCAAACTACATGCAGCTTAGTGTGCAGGTCGAGATTGGGTGTATTCAAAGATTCATAATAATAAAGAAGCAGATTTGAGAATGATATTCTTGTGTTCTTATGTATTTTCTGTATATATTTTCTTAATATATGTTGTTGCAAAGTATTTTTTACAGTTGCATGATATGTCAAAACAGGAATGGTTTATGGGTTTATATGACATGTTTCTGTGATTAATTTATGTGGAAAAGTAATTTATAAGTGTTAAGGGTAAGAAAACATAAAAATACCACATCTCCTACTCCCTCAAGGTTGCAAAAACCTGGTTTTGCAGCCACCCATAGTCACTTCGAGTGAGATCGTGATCTGCTTGCAGGTCGTTTTTGAAAGGGACAATGATCAAGGTTTTTTTTGGTGTGTATTAAGATCGAACCGGGGTCAGGCCAAATCAAGCGTACAAATGGTTACACTTTCGGGACCATGATCTGTTTGAGGGATATGTATATGTGGCATCCGTTGAAGAAAGAGATTAAATACTAGATAGGCCTATTAAAAGAGAGATAATTTGCAGATCAAGAAAATAGAAATCCTCGTCTAACATCTAAAGTGTGGTTACATAAGTATATTTTCACATATCAATATGAGATGTACTTCACTTATTTTCATGTTTATTTGTATGAGTGGATATCGAGGTTTATTGAAATAAAGGATTGTTTTTAAGGGTGACAAACCTACGCTATGGAATCTTGAGCTGATACTGTGACTCAAGAGCATTGACAATAGGATTTCAAGGGTTGTTGACTTCTGGATTGATAGCATCTTTGGAGGATTCATTATTGAGTTCGTAATAGATGCGATTATGTCCTACAGCAATGCAAAACAACAATTCTTCAAAGAACTATGAGGTAAGTATCTGAAATCTTTGAAACTTTGGATTAAGATGATTTTGTGTGAAAAGGGATTTTTACGGACGCAATCAGATTGCTAGTCTACTTCTATTTGGGAGAAGAGAGAATAAATCAGAACAAGTGACTGGTGCAATGCAAAGTGGAAAGAGATACAGAATAGATACCAGAAATAGATATTGTGGACAAGATCTGAAGACCTTTGTAGAGACTGATTACAGATCTCTTTTGAGTGAATCTGAAAGTGAAAGAGAATAAAGCCACCCCTTGGAAACTTCGCAGTATTCCCCCTTCCATCCTGAGAGTTTGAAAATGCCAGAATACAGTAATAGATAGGGTATCTGTGGTGCTCCCCCTACCCCTCCTACCCCACATATTCCTCCCTATCCCTGTCCCCCTCCCCCTCCCCCCTTGAGAAGAGGTATGGTTGATGATAATAAGCTACATGTTTTCAAAGGAACTGGATCAGAGGATCCAGAACAATTTTTGTTTTTATGCAAAGTTGTATGGACCGTGAAGCAGATCAATGATGATAATATAAATAAGGTGCAAATCGTTACATCATTGTGTGATAGAGCATTGACTTGGTATATGAATTATGCCACAATCATAACAGAACATTTGTAGATATTAAAACACTACTGGTAGGATATTTTAGGAAGTCAAAGTCTTAGTCGCAGTCCATCACCGAGCTGAAAGAAATCAAACAGAAGCCTACTCAGTATGTTTGGGAGTGAGCTCAAAGATTTAAGATTGTATTGGATCAAGTGAGCTTCGACATAGCTTCGCAACAATATCAATAATGGTTTATAGTTGCGCTGCTATTGGTGAGCCCTGTTATTGCACCAAGAGTGCTACAACTCCTAGAGGCTACTCAACTTTAGTTTATCCACCCAAGGTTCATACAAACTTGGAGGTGAAAGTGATATATGCATATCCGATGAGCTCTACTCATGCCATCCTCGTCTTAGCCCTACAATGAGGTGCTAGGGTTATTCTAAAAAAGGAAGTTTATCACACTTCTAAATGTAACCTAAGACTAAAATCATATCATAACCATTACTCTATTGGCAAGAAATGAAACTACTCTAGATCACACTGATTCATATGACTATTGTCTACTTTTGCAGGAAATAAAGGTTCACACTTATACTAGTACAAGAAAGGAAATTTCACGAAGTGGCATTCATTGTCTAGAATACTTAATTGATTTCTAGTAAAGGGAACTCCTATATAATTCATGTTGAACTATTTTGCTTAATGATTCATTTTATGATGGACTAACCACACTTTGAAATTGCTCTATTTTGCATCAAACGAAGAAGGTTCTTTGGTGTTCTAGAGGTAGAGGAATGATTTTCTGTTGAAGGAGAGGGTGTTTTACACTATTACAGGGAGTTACTACAGGATTCCTGTAGTGCTACATTAAGTCATGTAATGCTATAGGAAATAGGCCGAGAGGGTTTGGAGGCTAGAAATGATGGAAAGAGGGTTAGGGAAGGTAGGGTAAAGGTGGATCCAAGTGCATGGAGGATGACCAAACCCTTGGACCAAGCTCAGAGATCTCAAAAGGCCTCTCTTTCACCTAAAAGGATGCTCTCTGTGGTGTGATGATGACCTCAAAAATAGGGTTGTGGGTGACTTGAATGGAAGGTACCTTATGGAGGTTGGAAAATCAATATGATGGTGTTAAAGGGGTCCTTCTCTGATGCTCTATCCAAACTTGCAAACAAGACATTTACTCATGCATTCATCATCAAAAAACTTATCAGAGAAATGGTGGAAAATATTAATTGAATTTGAACATATCTACCTATGCATTTGAAACAGAAATATACCTATGAACCTACAACATATTCATGATAAGAAAAGTAAAAACTATCCTAAATTTTCCAAGAAATCATAAACTGAAAATATATTTGGTCCATGGTGGAATACCTTCCTCCTCAATCTCCAATGGAAGAGGTGAGAGAGGGAGGCTTAGCAACACAGTTTTAATATTTTATATGCTACCAACAATGCAGTGGAAGAAATCAACTACTAAAGCATAAAGGATAGACATGCATGTACACAAGAGAGATTGAAGCTAATGGATTGGGCCCTAACCCACAAGCTCAGCTCCCTGAAATCAACTCAGTGGAAAAGAAACCAAATGCTCATCTTATTTCATAACCATTATTTTACATGAACAATGAAAGTCAGAAATTTCTAATACAAATCCAAGAGTTCTCTTCCTAAATATAAAATATGAATCCTAATGAGATCTTGATCTTGCCTATTTATGCTAGAGGGTAGCTACCAACAGCTCCCTAAAATGTAGGTCTTTATTCCCTTGGAACTTGAGAGAAGTGGAGCTTGGCTCCTTATTATCATTCACTTATCTGGTTGCCTCTGACTTCGAGCTGTTGGAGGAGGATCTTGAAGAGATAATGGCTACTTTTAGGAGTTAAGAAGGTGGTAAACATCCCTATGATTTCTCCTCTTTGTCTACTTCGAGCCCTAATGTGGAATCTTTCTCAAAAATGGCATTATTCTCTTCATTTTCTTGCATTTAAATCATATTAGGCCTAAAATCATGACAACCCTTTTTACACCACTCTCACTAAGAAAAATATGACAAAATTTAATTAAATGTGAGAGACATAGAGTTATTAAGTTAAAAAGATGACATTTTAACTCCTTATAATATACCTAATGACGACCCTCATCATCATCCCCCTACCAAATGGTTTTTCATCCTCTCAGCAACCTAGTCCTCTTTCTTGATTTCTTTCAAAGCCCTTGTAGCTTCTCTAACATTCTAAGGTATCATGGAAGTGGTCCCTTCAGGTTGGTAAAACCCTGCATTATTTTTCGCTTCTTCCCATTCATTTTCCTCCTAAGTTTTCTCTTTCCTTTCACTCAGCCCCAACAGCAAAGGTGGGATGATATTTAATCCAAGCCACTTGATCATCATTGTTTGCATGGCTCTTTTGTACAAGGGTTCTCATTCCAAGGAAGCTCTCAATTTTTCTAGAGTATGGTACTCCAAGTTCCTTAAACTAAGTGGGGGGGCATTCCATCTTCTTTGACATGCCATCACACACTCCTCTCCCATTAGTCTAGATATGTCATCATAATGTGAAATTGTCTATGCTAGGGTTTTGATATATCTTTTTGTAAGGCTGGAATCATTGGCTATAATTTGGTGGTTTTTTGTGACCCCTATTAGTTCCAGTCTTCGCAGCCTGTCACCAGAGATCAACATGAGCTCTTACTATGTCTGGTTTTGTTAGATGTTTTGCACATGATGTTTAGCACAAAACATGTCACAAGTGTGTCCATCAGAAGAATCTCAGAAAAATCTTTGCAACGGTATATCACACTCCCATAACTGGTTTCTGGATTAGAAGATATGATCAAAATGAATGAGTGATTCTTGGTTATGCATGTTTTGAGGTCAGTTGCTGCACACAATGACAAGTTTAGTACAAAATCAGTTTTTCAAATAATTGTAAGGAATTTTTCAAAAGTGAAATAGGTTTTTTTTCATAACATACCAAATAACAAAAACCTCCTTCATTTTATGCATAGGTGCAACTATGTGGGAGATATACAATGATATTTGGAGCCTACATTAAAACAAAGCAAAATTTTCATATTTTTTACTATTTTAGTCATTTTAGTGCAGAGCCATTTTACAACAGATGGAAAGTAATTTTGCAAAACCCAAGGAGTTTGTTGTTAAACACGAGACATATAATCAAAACCTCTTTTATTTTATTCAAAGGTGTCACGAATTGGGATATGTGACTAGATCTTTACAGCTCATTTTCACAGATTTAAATTTTTAATGATTTTTTGTTTTAGAGATGATTTTGTGGAACAAATTTCGAGCAATTGGAAACGAATTTTCCAAATTTGAGAGAGGTTTTTCTCCAATATGACCTTATCTACAAAAACCTCTTTCATTTTTGTAACAGGTGCTATGTTTTGGGAGATACGAGTTCATCTTCAACACCTATTTTCAGAAATTCAGCCCAAGTTTAATGTAACTGATTCTATTTTTAAGAAAATGGTTGAGCTCAATTCCCTTAGTACAAGGATGAGAAAATGTATATATTTTATGAATTTCATAGTCTAGAGGTTGGATTTTTGCATCAGAGTGAGGCTTCTATTGTTGTAACAGTTTGACAGAGAATTAATGAAATGATGCAGCTCTGATTCATGAGATTCATGTGGTGTGAGTTTTGCATATGTCTTTCTTTCTGTTTCATATGTATCTTGTTATGTTTTACTGTTCATTCATAATCATTGCTAGTTGAATGCTTTTAAGTAAGAAAGTTAGAATCCAGTTTATTGCTCTGCCTTGGGAAAGTGTTCATTTTTTGTGTGTCTTCTTCTGTCTGAAAGGGATTCATTATATATGCCCTTTTCAACCCTCTCAACAGTCTTTCCACTCCATATTATTTCAAATCTAATCGCTAAACCTCCTGCCTATCTTGCCTCACGAAATACTCTACATCTTTGATTTAATTTCTTTGCTCATGCTATTCTCTGTCCCACACAGCCCTGAAAACCCATTCATTCATCAAAATACCTCTTTCCTATTTATTTACTAGCCTAAAATCAGTATTCATTATAGGTCGTCTCGGCCCTATTGGACATCTTTTGACAAGATAGACCCGGAGAGAGCCCTCTCCCATCCTCGTAGGGCTAGCTACGAGGCTGAGCTTGGTTTGATGTTACCTTGAATCCTGCTTTCCTTCAGCCTAAGGCAGATTCGAGCTCTAACATAGTGGCGACCATACTGGGGAGAAAATGGTTTGCTTGTTGATGTCATTTAATTTATAAGCTACAGACGGAGCCTGAAGTCACGCCAGGTAGCCTTCGAAATGATTTTGCTATGCATCAGTGAAGTAGATAAACGCTACTTCAGTCAATCTCCGGTCTAGCTTGTGAATGTGACACTCGACTTGTAGATTGTCTTGCCCCAGTACATGTATCAAGTTCAGATCTGATTGTTGATGGTGGACAGCAGTCAGACATATATGAAGGCTGAAACATTCACCTAGCAACTCCAACTCAATCTAGAGATTCCAGTGCTCACTGATCCATTCATGCAATGGTAGGGTATTTGGAAAACCCTGCGCTTTGTGAAGTTTTAAAAGAAGTTAGAGATCAGTTAGTGGATATTGAAATTGATGAAGTATTTTTCATTGTCATGCTTCGATTTTTGAGATCTCCAAAGTTTCCTCCTGAAGCTAAAACTGGTTTCTGCGAGTTAGTTGTTGAAAGATTTGAGAAGGAGATTCAGTATTTAAACGATCATATCCAATCATATGAATTCCGAGATCCCAAAAAGTTCTTGGAAACTCTCCCTCCTTCAAAACAAGAAACAATAGAGCTACCTGTGGATGTTTGTATTGACAGTGTGCAGCTGGAAGTATGTATTGCGAAGTTGGGGCAGCAAACAGAGTTTGTTTTTTTCGATCCTATTGCAACGTACATGGAAATTTTTTTAGTTTGAATGATAGATCAAATTGTCTTTTACATAACCAGACTCATTATGTGCATGTATGGCTGCTAGAAATTACATCTGTGTCCTGGTGGAAACACTTTCAAGAAGCATCCTTCTCACAGTTACTTGATTGGTTGATCTGGAATTACAGCGTTACTTGATCTATTGGTTTTGTAGCAAAGTAGGGTATATTTGTAAATAAATAAGCTGCCAAAGGCAATATTTCAGTTTCCGGTATTTGTTTATGTACAGGTTGCAGTATGTATATGTTTTTGGATTGGTATGAGTCGTTTTGGTTTGCAGTTGTTTGACTCCATGCCCAATGGATAAGGCACTGGTCTGCTCTCCCAAAGATCTGTTGTTCTTGGCACCTCCAAGGAGCTACCATCCCCATTGGAGCCAATGTTAGTTCGAGTCTTCGCAGCCTGTCACCAGAGATCAACATGAGCTCTTACTATGTCTGGTTTTGTTAGATGTTTTGCACATGATGTTTAGCACAAAACATGTCACAAGTGTGTCCATCAGAAGAATCTTGGAAAAATATTTCCAACCGTATATCACACTCCCATAACCGGTTTCTAGATTAGAAGATATGATCAAAATGAATGAGTGATTCTTGGTTATGCATGTTTTGAGGTCAGTTGCTGCACACAATGACAAGTTTAGTACAAAATCACTTTTTCAAATAATGGTAAGTAATTTTTCAAAAGTGAAAGAGGTTTTTTTTCATAACATACCAAATAAAAAAAACCACCTTCATTTTATGCACAGGTGCAACTATGTGGGAGATATTCAATGATATTTGGAGCCTACATTAAAACAAAGCAAAATTTTCATATTTTTTACTGTTTTAGTCATTTTAGTGCAGAGCCATTTTACAGCCGATGGAAAGTAATTTTGCAAAACCCAAGGAGGTTTTTGTTAAACATGAGAAATATAACAAAAACCTCTTTCATTTTATTCAAAGGTGTCACGAATTGGGATATGTGACTAGATTTTTACAGCTCATTTTCACAGATTTAAATTTTTAATGATTTTCTGTTTTAGAGATGATTTTGTGGAACAAATTACGAGCAATTGAAAATGAATTTTCCAAATTTGAGAGAGGTATTTCTCCAAAATGACCTTATCTACAAAAACCTCTTTCAGTTTTGTAACAGGTACTATGGTTTTGGAGATACGAGTTCATATTCAACACCTATTTTCAGAAATTCGGCCCAAGTTTAATGTAACTGATTCTATTTTTAAGAAAATGGTTGAGCTCAATTCCCTTAGTACAAGGATGAGAAAATGTATATATTTTATGAATTTCATAGTCTAGAGGTTGGATTTTTGTAGCAGAGTGAGGCTGCTATTGTTTTAACAGTTTGACAGAGAATTAATGAAATGATGCAGCTCTGATTCATGAGATTCATGTGGTGTGAGTTTGCATATGTCTTTCTTTCTGTTTCATATGTATCTCGTTATGTTTTACTGTTCATTCATAATCATTGCTAGTTGAATGTTTTTAAGTAAGAAAGGTAGAATCCATTTTATTGCTCTGCCTTGGGAAAGCGTTCATTTTTTGTGTCTTCTTCTGTCTGAAAAGGATTCATTATATATGCCCTTTTCAACCCTCTCAACAGTCTTTCCACTCCATATTATTTCAAATCTGATTGCTAAACCTCCTGCCTATCTTGCCTCACGAAATACTCTGCGTCTTTGATTTAATTTCTTTTCTCATGCTGTTCTCTGTCCCACACAGTCCTGAAAACCCAGTCATTCATCAAAATACCTCTTTCCTATTTATTTACTAGCCTAAAATCAGTATTCATTATAGGTAGTCTCGGCCCTATTGGACATCTTTTGACGAGATAGACCCGGAGAGAGCCCTCTCCTGTCCTCGTAGGGCTAGCTACGAGGCTGAGCTTGGTTTGATGTTACCTTTAATCCTGCTTTCCTTCAGCCTAAGGTAGATTCGAGCTCTAGCAACCCCTATAGGGTTGATTAGCTCTTCCCTGATTTGGAGAGGCTCTTTTCCTTCTCTCTTCATCACCTTCTTGACCTCCTTTGCCCTAGCTTCTTAATTGGCCATCCAAGATTCTAAGGCTATCAAGTTCATATCTCCCAACCTAGAGTTTGGGTCCGAGATGTTCAAATCAGTTAGGACAAGACTATGCATGTAGAACTCTGCCAATTTTTCCTTATCTTATATACTAGATTGAATGCAGAAATCAATAAATTTCCTATAGTTTTGGAAAGGAAATGACCCATTCTGTGCTAAATTTTTTATTTGAAATTGTAGTTACTGATCTTTCAGATAAATGGCATAAGAATTTTAAGGATGATTGTGTTGCATTTCGTCCATAAAAAGGTCTGCCATAGTGGTAATGTGTTTGTCTTTTTGTTGTAGTTGGACATTCAATCTAACATTCTATGTTTGTGCCGCTTGTATATTTTCTTTTAACACTTCCTCTCTAATCCTGACATCAACCAAATCTCTTCTCATCTCTCTAATTTTTTCTTCCATTATTCCCACATCTTCCACATTTCTGTCTTTTGCAATTTGCATCCACTGGTGGGTATGCCCCCTCTCTTTTTCTAACTCATAGAACATGGGAATGGAGAGCTTCTTAGGGATCAACCTCCCTCATTCAATGAATTTATAATAGGATCTTAAGTTTGGCTATGGGCTAGGATGTTGGATTGTTTTAATTTATTTTGGGACATTTTTTGGAGAGGTTGCTTCTTCTTTTGGCTCCTCCTCTTTTGTCTCTTATTTCTCAACTTGGGTAGTCTTCCCTTCAATTTTTGTCTATTGTTCATCAACTTGGGAACTATGCCCTTCCAATGGTTCTTTTTTCTCTTACCTTTGGACATTCTACTCTTGTTGTAGCAAATTTTGAGTTTCATGTAGCAGATCCTAGGTTTCTTGTAGCACATTATATTTTTCTTGTTGCATACCCTTTGTTTCCTATAACACCTCCTTTCCTTCTCCTTGGAGGTTTGTGGATGATTGTGCTTGTTTTAGGGATGTCAACCTACAGGAGTGCTTTCTTTTGTAGGTCATGGGTGTCTTTGATATTGTTTTGGGTGAAGTGACCTCTTGAATATTTCCCTCTTATGGCCCTATTTCTTCCTTCTTATTAGGTGACTCCTCAATTTTGATGGAGATCTTGGCAGGATTTTTAGGCCTCCCCTGCCTCACCCTGGTGTTTTTCCTAGTCTTGAAATACATGGGGTTTTTCCTATTTATTTTTTTTTCACAGGGGTTCTTAGAGTGGTTAAAGTGGTAGCCACTTCCTTTTCAGTGTTCCCTGGTGAAAGGGTGGTTTGTTGAGGGGAGATGTCAGTGGTAATATTGGGCTCTAGAATCTACTCCTCTTCTATCTTGTCATGTTCCTCTTCTTCCTCTTTATCTTCTTCCTATTTATCTTCCTCCTTCTCCTCACTTTTATTCTCTAATCGTACATATTTTGTGATTTCTTCCTCTTCCTCCATTTCTTCCTCTTCCTTAGTCCTTTCAGTCCCTTCTTCTCCTACTTTAATGCCCCTTTCTCCAAGGCTAGAGGCAAAGGTATCTCCAGGGGTGATGGTATATGTCCCAATTAATGCTTCTTTTTCCATGTCAATGAAAGTGGACCAAGGTACATAGATGTTGAGTCTGTTTAAAGCATCTTCCACTATGACTTTGATAAGACCATGATGATATAGGTGTTGATATTTCTCTTCCCTAACCCTGTGGCTCATATATATAATTGAGTGGAAAACGAAATATGGGATATTAAACCTCTGATCTAAAGGCAAATCCCCTTTGAACCTCATCTCATGCAGTAGCCTAAAATGATATCCATATACTACACTTATTCTGCCCTCTCAAGAGATATACTTCATGATGTGGTAAGCCACCTCATCCCATGGGTAAGGAAGACTCTCCCTTCTTACCCCATTCTTATCTTCATTATGTTCCTCATTGGGAAAGAAGAAACTCTTTTTGAAATAAATACTAGATACTTTGTCCTTTCTATTCCATTTGATCCATAGAGGTAAGGTGGTGACTCTGTTGATGAGCTTAGGGGTTATAGTAATTGCTAGTCCTCTTATCACTAAGGTGGCATTATCATCTGCTTGAGAGTGCAAGGCCATTACAAACTCTCGAGCCTCTTCATCATCATACCCCTTGAGGAGCTTGAAGAACCCTGACCACTGATGGTTTTTGAAGATGTCTACAATAGGAGGATGTAACCTAATTCTCTTTGTGTATGTGGGCTCTCACATATTAAAACCTCCCCCCATCCTTTAACTCTGTTTGATAGGTGGTATTATGTGTCTTGTTTTTTCAAATTCAATGTTTTTTTAGCATCGTTTATCACCTCTATATACTTGATGATCTGTGTATTGGCCTTGGGCAACCCTTTCCATTCAGACTTGATCATTTTCTAAAAAAACAATATTTTGAATTCCATACGTGACTCTGCCCTGTCAAAAACGCATGTAGTCGTGGGTCCACTCATATCTGACCCGCATATATAATTTAAAATATTAAAAAAATATGAAACCCCCTATTATTTGGGCAGGTTTTATGGGTTACACCAGAATCCCACCTACAGGAGCCCATGGCTAAACTATTTCCCAACTAAAAAAACAGTTTTGAGGAAGTATAAATACACCTCATGGGGAAGGCCTAAAGGAGGAGATAGATAGGTATTGATGTTATAGCCTGTTTAGCCCAGATCAAGTCTGATTATCCTTATGCCTCCTACACTTCCCAAGTTTAGGAAACCCTTGTTTCCTTCTTTGAGATGTTCACCTCCCTTATGTGACATCATTATGCACCTTTATGGATGAATATTGTTGAGGCTTCGGCTAGACATATCCAGAGGACAGTTTCGCTTGGAGTTGTGGTTGATTTCAGGTGATATTTTTCCTCATCTATTACATACGTCAATAAAGAAGCATTGTCCTTATCCTTATGCCATGATATTTTATGCTTTTTATACATGTTAATGATCTACTAATTGCTTTTTTCATGTTATCTTCTATAAGCTTATATGATCTAACCACTGACGTTTAAGATATATATGTTGTAAAAATAGTCTATGTGCTTTTTCTTGAGTAAGTTGCAGGCCTTGAAGCATGTGGAGAAGCAGAGGCTTTGAACCCTGTGGTAATGACCTCAAACGTAGGACATATGGGTAAGGTCATCTTTCCCAAGTTTACTAGTTTAAGCATTAGGACCTTTAGGTTGATTACTTCTTGTTGTCGTATGAATTCTGCTCTGTTAGATCCCTCAATCCAGACCTTAGGGTAGTTTCACCCGAAACATAATTGGCAACTCCATTGGGGATTACATCCATGTAATTCCTAGTTTGGGTTGTTTTCTCTAGATTTGGGTTCCCTGACTGATCTAATCACTTTCCTAGTCTTATTGGTTCTTTATCCATCCAGGAAAAATTCATGATCTTTTGGATCAAGCTTGGATTTTTTTTCCTTTCTGCCTATTTTATACGCAACTTATATTTCACACAATCGCGTATACACTCATTCTGTTCCAAAGAAACACACATGTATGCAAGTTTCCTTAGGCACAGTCGCATATGCATGCTGGTTGTACACTGCCAATCTGCTATGGTCAATTTCAAATGAAATTTTGATTTTTGAAGTCCTATAAGATATTTTTGCCTATTCTTGGCCACTTTTGTAGAACCTTTGATGTGTCTGGATAGTGTTTTTTTGTATTTTGTATCAATTTCTCTCTTTCTTGCTTGAAAACCTAGTCAACTTAGGGTTTTCCTTGCTTGGTGAAGTTTCAGTTTTGGCTTTTGCACCGGGACTTCTTTCTGAGGTTATTGGTTGTTCTGACATTTCATAACAATGAGTTTGTGTCAGTTTTCTCATGCTTGGCCTTGTCATTACTTCACTTTTTTGTTTTTGGCTTGTTGGCTTGATTGGTTTTCTTGGTTTCTTGAGATGAGCTTTTCTAGAAAATCTTGAAGTTGTCTTCTTGGTTTCTTGAAGTTTATGTGATTACTTGAGTTTTATACTGTTGTTTCAAATCATTTTCTTGAGTTTGTTACTTCATTCCATTTATTAAGTCCCGTTATGAAAGTGACATGCTTGGCTTAAGGAATTTGAGGTCTCTTGTTTGCTCAATTCGTTGATTTGGAGTCTTTGGTAGTTTGTGCTTTCCTCAAAGAGATTTTTTTGCTTCCTTAAAAAGTAAAAAACTCAAAAAACATCAATGTTTTCCTTTGCTTTTGCTTTTTGTTTTTGTTTTATGTTTTTCATCATTTTTGGAGCAAGTTTGTAGTTTGTCATTTTGGTCTGGATTGCTTGGTTTTGAGAGAAGTTCTTGAGTGAACTTGTCTCCTCTTGTATCAAGTTGTTTTTGGAATTTGTGTTCAAGGAAGTCATTTTTTTAGGGTTGTCTTTGCTTTTGTGTCAAAATGATCAGACCTATCTTGTTGAGAAACTCATTTTCTTCCCTTTTTAAGTAGTCCTAGAATTTGCATTTGACATTGGTATTTTTGCATTGGTGTAGTTGCACTGTTAAGAATATTTAGTCTTTTGATAGTTTTTGAGTGTGTGAGAATGATCTTGAAATTAAAAGAAAATGTTTTGCTTTTATTAGTTGTTTTGTAGAACCTAAATAGAAATCTCTTTCATTGAAGAAAAATTTTCATATGCATGTAGCAGGTTTCTATTGATTTCCCTTTTGCGTCAAAACATCACAAGTTGCATTCTTCGCTTACCCCTGACTTAGAAATAACAACCATTAAAATAAAGTGCATAATTTAAAATTAACTAGAAATTTTGAGTTGTCATTAATATACACCAACTAGTCTAGGTCAGTAGGGCCTTGGAATAGGTGAGTGGAGAGTTAACTCTCCAAGGAAACTCAAAATTTCAAACATAGAAGTTGATTAATGAGTGAAAACCAGCCTCGTTAAGTGGACCAGGAAATCTCTCCTCAAGAGAGTCAAGCACGAGGGAAAGTGAAGGAAGAGAAGAGAGATACCCCCTCTCCTATTTTTTGGATCCTGGCCAAAGACCGATTCGCTCAGCTGCCGATACAAACGGGTGTCCATAGTTCTTATTCCTAGGTATCACATAGGTGACTACGGGGGGGAATACACGTGGTACCTAAGGCAGACATTGCATCACTCTCATTAGTACTTCTGGAGGGTGCCCTTGCAAAGCTTGGGTACTTGCACCGAAAAAGGCTTTTGTTAGGAGGTTAGCATAACCATTTCTGTTACCTTTGCTAGTAGGCCTAGGGCATAATTACCCCAGACTATTCTCGAAAGGTCCTTATTTTCTCTTTCTTTTTTTTGGTGTCCGAGCCTAATAACCTGGATCAGAAATGCCTAAGAGTTGCTTCATTGCTAAATCTTAGGGGAATTTTTTTAGAGAGTGCTCTTTGCTCCTATATTACCATAGCTTTTTTATTTTTTTGAGTCCACGTAAAATCTCATAATTATTAAAAGTGGATGACCAATCGGTTCATCGATCGAGGAGGCTTCATCGATTTTCTGCTGTGAGTGTCGAGCCTTCTTCAAGAAGGCGTAGTAGCAATTCTGTTGGTGATTTCCGACCAGTAGTTGCAAATGAATTAGAGAGTGATCCTCTGCTTGGGGCTATTATTTCTAAGGGTAGTCTTAGTGATAGTCGTTATTTAGAGAGGAGTACTCCACTCCTTTCTCGAGTCCTTTTTCTGGCAGAAGAAGTTGAGTTTGAAGAAATTCTTGAACCTCCAATTACTCCTTCCTCTCCTCTTCCTGCTAATTTTTTGGACGTTCTATTGTACGTTGGGCCTCCGTCTCACACACCAACTAGCCCTCATATTTCTCCTTCTTTTATTTCGATGGCGACAGTTGGTAACACGGCTTCAGCTATGAGTACTCAAGTGTGCATACTCCTCTTTCGACTGAGGGAGGAGGTACCATTTCTATTTCAACCATCACTCCTAGTACTACAATTTTTGGCTCTACCTCCATTTCGTCTATGGGTGGAGACACCCAAGATTTGCTTCTCATATTGGTCCCTTTTCATTTGGGATGCCTTCTAATGAAATTCCTTCAGTTTATCGCACTGTTGCATCTATTTTCTCCACGCCCATGTCTCTTATGGCTAGTGGGCCAGCTTCTTTTCAGGGTTTCCCCTTCGAAAGTGGTCACATCCCTCATTCGAAACCTTCCTTAGGTTCTTTTCCTTTCTCCGCTCAAGGTCAAGGTTTTAATCCTTTTCTAGGAGGCCAAATCTTTAATGCTTTTCAAGGCTAGAACCCTGCTTTCACTAGGTTGGGATCTGGGAATCATTTTATTTATGGTCAGCAGCAGAATGTTCCTTTCTCCTTCGTAGGTGCTTCTTATGGTTTCTCTCCATTCGCTAATGAATGGAACCCTTACCAAGGGGTTTCATCTTCATTTAATACTTTGATTGGGGGTAATATCCCTGTTTATGGTAACCCTATGGTGGGAGGGGGTCCTACTCTGAATTCTTCTGAGCCACAAGGTTTTTATTATAGTTCATCTTTTTCTATGAACAATCTGTGGCAACCTGGTGCCTCAGCAAATCTAGTTTATTATTTTTAGAATGTTGGGAATCCTTCCATTGGTGGATAGAATTCTCAGGCTCTTCCACACTTACTGTTCCTGGCAACCCTAAATTTTCCATATCTATCAAAGTTGACTAATTATCATATCTGATACAACCAGGGTTGGCCTCCGATCCCTACTAAACTTCCATCAGATATTCCGAAATTTGAATGGAATACTAGTGAGGATCCAGTCGACCATGTTACCACTTTCCATTTATGGTGTTCATCGAACTCCCTCATTGATGATTCAATTAGGTTGAGTTTATTTCAGCGCACCCTAACTGGAAATGCTGCTAAATGGTACATTGAGCATACTAGGGGCACTTTTTCTTTGTTTGGTGAGTTGGCTACCATGTTTTTGAATCATTATCAGCTGCTCCTTCGTTATGATGTTGGGACTGAGCTTCTGGCCATTTCTAACAAGATAAGGAAATGCACATTTCTGACCATATTTAGGAATGGAGGAGAAGGAAGAGGCTCATTAAAGCCTATATTCCCAATTAATTCCTTCTCGAATGGTTCCTTAAATCTTTACAGCCAGAAATCTCGAAGGATGTATCTCTTTCTAGGGCATTCACTGAGGAGAAAGCTATCTTTAGAGCCCAATAGTTGGAACTGATATATTCTCATTCTGGGATCCTTAATAAGATCTTACCTGATGCTCCTCATTATAAAATAGATTTATCCAAACCAAAGCTAAGCCCTCATGCTGATGGGCTTGTCTGTTTGATCGATAGTAGCATGGCTAACCTTTTGAATCAACAGTAGCAGTTTTATCTACAATATTCTCCTTCTATTCAGGCTACGTCGTCAGTGTCTAATCCTTCCCAACCCTTAATGATTAATTTTTTTCAATATTCTAACCCCAAAGGAAATCAACAATCCGATGGGAAGAAGAAGGGACGAAATTAAAAAAAAAAAAAAAGATAAGGATGGGAATGGTAATGTGAACAAATCCAATGATAATGTTGGAGAGGGTAAGAGAGAGTCGAAAAAGAAAGTCAATTTTCCATGCAAGTTATGCATTGGAGACCATCTCACTCATCTTTGCCCTAAGATTCAGGATGCTCAACGCTTGTTAGCTCAGCAAGGTTCCTCTAGTTCTCAGGCTATCCTAACTAACCCTTTTCACCAAGGGCAGCAAATTCTTGTAGGCGCGAATGCAAATATAGGAGCTCCCACAGGGGGAAACCAGCAAGGGGAAAATTATTCAAATGTATATATGTTGAGTGCTCACGTTGATGTCACCACGAGATCACGTGATTATGGAAAATCTGATTCTTCGAAGGCTAAGGTCGCTCCTAATACTTCTGAGCCACTCCATATTGAGAGGCCCACGGTTGAGCCTATACCTCGCATGCCGAAAGGTTCTTATAAACGTTCGACAATCAACCCTAATTCCAAGGCAACCTAAAACTACTCCATTGTATAAGATCTGGATCTAATTCCTTGTGCTATGTCTTCGTTGGAGGTACTCCAGTCGTGCACAGCACAAAGGAGTGTGCTTCTCACTGTGGTCGGGTTGATAGATCCAAATAACTCTCTTATGATCACGTTCTATATGTCAAATATTAAGAAGAGACTCCCTCATCACATGGCTTTTCAGATCAAATCTACGTATAGAAAAATCAATATTTTTTAAATGGTAGTGGATGAGGGTGCTTCCACATGTGTCATGTCTATCTCATGTTGGAAAGCCATTGGATATCCTCAAGTCGTTCCTTCACCTACTCTCCTCACTATATTTGATGGGCATTCTCATATGCCACATGGCATTGTTCCAGTTTTGCCCATCTGTGTTGGGGGTAAAGTTGTCAATATTGAATTCAAGATAGTTGATTCCAATTTGGACTACTCTCTGATAGATCCTAATGCATCTTTTGACTCTACTATTCCATTGGTGAATGATTCCAAGCAACCTATGGAGAATCTAGGAGTTAGAATGTATACATCATTGATGGGTACCTTTGATCTTCCGCCTCCTTTTGTTCATATCAATGCTATTTTATCCTCCCGAGCTCCTACTCGAAGAGAGTTCTTCGGAACTCATTATTTTTCAGACCCTTGGACCTTACCTTCTCCTACCACCACATTAGAAGAAGTTCAAGTGTGTGGAATGTCATTCCCTATATCTGCAGTAGAGATTGCTTATCATTCTATTGTTGACTTCGTAGATTATGATCCAGTTTCTCTTTCACCGAAGGATTTGGATGGAGATGTGGCTTCAGCTTGGAAACTTAACTCATCTTCTGCATAGGACTACCTCGATATTTTTCTACCATATGAAGAGGCTATCCTCAAGGCAATGACTGGTGTGGAAAGATTGTGGGATGATTTATCATCGGTCATATTTTCTACCTGATTTGTGAGAGGTTGAGTCAAGATTTTCTAGCCCTATGTCTACTGGTCTTGTTCACCTGATCTTGAACCCTTTGGCTCAAGCACATATTTTTTCTCAAGTGAACATGGTTGTCTTTTCAAATACGATCTTGGTGAACATTTCCAGGAATCCCAATGTTATAGAGAACATTTTCATCGGAGTTGCATGTTCCCCTGAAGAGATTCAGATTTACACTGATATCTTTAAAGAGTTTCGTGATGTGTTCGCTTGGTCTTATGAGGAAATACCTAGAATTGATCCATCTATTGTCCAGCAAGAGATCAAGACTTACGAGAATGCTAAGCCTATACGGCCACTAGTACATAAGGTCAATTTTCCGACACTTTAGTTCCGACAATTTTGACGTATTGTCGAAAAGTTCCCCAATTTTTCTCAATTTTTTTAATCTCTCCACGCAGTGTCGCTCTTGTGACCCTGATGACGACATTGTCGCTCTTGCGACACTATGAAAAAGCGTCACTATTGCAACCCACCCGGCTAGGGTTTCATAATAGTGACAGTAATAGAAGACAACGTCACTATAGCAACACTTTGTAGATGTTTTATGGGCTCATTAACTCGAAAACACCATTGGCCATTTTTGAAAATATCCATAAGATTTTCTCGAATGTCACTATAGTGACACTTTGTAGATGTTTTATGGGTTCATTAACTCGAAAACACCATTGGCCATTTTGGAAAATATCCATAAGAGTTTCCTGATCTCGATTCTCCATGCATGAATTTATCATATTTCATTCTACAAAATCTTTGTGAATCATCAACCATGGTTTTATTTATATTCTTCACAGATAACCTCTCCAGATTAAAAACCCCTATAATCGGAATCATGATGACATCGTCGTGAATGGGCGCTCTACAACACATTTTTTCTCGGTCTCACAAAATTTGGCCACCGGGATATTATTTTTAAAACCCTAGTTAACAAGGCCAATCAATGTGACCAGGGCATGGAAATGGTCAGAATGATGGCCGGGAACACATGAGAGCAAGCGCTATCTCTACTCAACTCTGCAAAAAATCACCCTGAAATGAGTCTCAAGATCAATTCTCTGAAGCAGTTGAAGGACATTTTACTTCATAGGGATCCCTCGATGTTAGAGTTTGTGATGAAGTTGTCGGAGCTAAAAAAAGCATCATTCAGTCTCTTCCACAAATACCTCAATAATTATGCTTAATGCTTTTCTTTTTGCAGTGTGTTTTTCTTTAAATAATTTTGTTTTCTTCAATGAATGACGCATTTTTTTCCATACACACCCCAGACGGTTTGAAACCAAATTGAGAAAATTGTGAACTAGGGTTTCAGAAATTGAGAAAGTGCAATCTTCATCACATTGATGTTGATATCTATTTTTAGAAGTAGTTAAATTACCGAGAAAACTAACTAAACACTTTTTCTGTAAATCTAGGGTTTTTCCATTTATAATTTTGCACACAATATTCTTAACATGGATGTATTTCTAATCAAATAAGTGGATACTTAAAGTGCATTTGCCTACCTTCTTTCAGAAGAGAACCATTAAATTGAAATTGGGAATCACAGAAAATTGTTAATGAATTTTTTGTAGAGATATGTGTTCCCAATATTTTATCACCAATCATATATATTGTGTTATTTATCCACGAATGATACAAACTCTGAAACATTTCTAATTGCTTGCATGACATAATTGGAAGCCCCTTTTGATAATGTCGACGAGCTTAGAAATCAACATCCTAGATTCAACTTTCTATGTGTGAACTTATTTTTTTTTAATCTTCCAACATTTTTCCGAAGTCCCAAACTTGTTTGAACCTCCCCATCCCAAACTTATCAATATTTTTAAGCCTAATAACTATGTGGATGAATACTAGGGCCAAGATACTCTCTTTAACTGCCGCTTTATAGTCAGATGAACCAAGATTGTGAGAAAGATCTTAAATGGATAGACATTTATAAATTAATGATAAAAAATTCACCGGAGGCTCGCATAGACATCACAAGCCACGATGGTAAGATAAAATAAGAGAAAGATAATATTAGTACTGCCCAAAGAATGACTGCAATAAGTAGGTCAGTGGGATTATAAGATACATCTTAATTTAGTAAAAAGTGGGAGTGTGAACACAGCTATTGCTACTCTTAATAGCAGAAAAATAGCTAAGTACTTGAGTAAAAGAATGAGTAAAAATGTGAAAATGAGAAACTAAAAAAATAAATGGAACCATGATCGAGAGGATTTCTAGGTGTGTTGGAACCAAAGGCAAAGGCTGGTTGAGGAGAGAGAGAGAGAAGAAAGCTCCTCAACTGGGTCATGAAACATTAGAAAGGGGTTGATGCATCACTATCTACTAACATCGTTGGTACTATCATTAAGGGCCATGGTTGTGTAATTTTGGGAGGAATCTGGAGGTTGCCCTAGATTTAGGAGGTCCATGTTTCACATTGTCTGGAGGAGAAACTCTGAATGGAGGATTTGCTACTCATGCAAACCTTGACACTGGTACTTTGAGTGTTGAGAACTTGGCTCTAGGAACTTGTGTAGCTGATATGTTTGTTGTTCTAGTGTTATTTATCTTGGGGTGTGGAGCAGGAGCTTCGTAGAGATCTTGAGGAAGTCAGTCAATTCATCAAGGCAAATTAACTTGAATATTGTTTTTGAGATTATATTCAGAATTGTATGGATATCTACTTGTTTGTTGCATGCATGCATTGGTGAGGTGATCCTCCTGGAAAGCACTGTTTGGGGGTCCCTGTAAGGACGGTGATCTAGGTTTGAAAATCTTCCTCATGAATAAAGTTATGGCTTGTTGGTAGGATAATAGAATAAAGTAGAGAGGGAGCCACTTGATGCCTGGTAATTAATTAAAACCTATTGTTCTCACAAATAGAACATCTAGATAGGAGATGGTAATTTGACTTAGTGTTTTGCAAGTGTTATAACTATAAATTCCCATCAAGGAATGGGATTTGGTGATTGGTTTCAACCCAAACTAAGTGAGAGCCTACGTAGAAATGTCCAAAATGGATCTTGAAGTCTACTTCCATTTTTTCCATGTATATGTAGGTTTGACAATAATCTCTCTTAGTTGCATGAAGTGCTCAGAATAGAAATCCATCTTGGGTCTAAGACACTTGAGGGATGTGATTCAAATGACCTGGATGTATTGCATGTAGATATCCTCTCCAATCACCTTGTTCAAATCATGCTTAGATGGTAGGAAGTGATTTGGAGCATCTAAAGAGTACTTTAAAGGGGGGTAATTGAAGAGTTAAGGATACCCACTAAGGTAACATGGAAGCATAGTTACTAATATTATGACTCAAACTTGTGATTTACTGAGTTTGACTTTGATCAGATCCTAAATTATTTTTTCATCATCTTGTTGATTCAAACTCGATTTGACCAAGTTGGATCAATTTAAACTCATCTCTCCATTTAACCTCTGCTAGGCATGTGCCAAATTATATGTATGTCCTTATATTTTTTATTTCTGAGTATTTCCCAAGTTTTTTTGGATTCATTCCCCATATGGTTGAATCTCCTGGTTGTTTTCCCTTGTTGAGTTTCTGCCATTTCTAATCACGGTGACTTAAAAATTTATCTGGAAGCCTTTGAAAACCAGCAACATATCCTTCCAGGAGGGCCTTTAGAGGAAAAATCCTAATACTTGAGGGAGAGATAAGGGTATATACTATCAATCTCTACTAGCAGTAGAGTCACCAAAATTCTAGGTTTTGTCAAAAAAAGAGACAATCCTGAAGATGTATTTAAAGGCACAAAGGAGGGGTTTAAAAGTAGGCTTGTGCAATGGCCTGAGGAATTTCTTGTTTGCAACAACTCATACATTATAATGTAAGGAATAGGATATGCACTCCCTCTATTCTATCCCAATTGGATGTAATCAAGCTAGGCCCCCAAACCTCAGAACCATATGGGATAGTGTGTCAAATGATCATGAGAACATAGGTTATTAATAAAGGAAGAGTTACATTTTAGCCTTGAGATTTTCCAATTCAAAATTTAAAAACAAAATTTGAATGTTGTCTTTTTCCAAATTTTAACTAACCTTTAGCCCATTGCAGCATTGACAGTCGTCTTCACCTTCATATTCTATGTTTCTCTTATACATGTTCACATTGATGGTGATTTTATTTGAAAACATAAGTGAAAAGTGTTGTTGTATGCCCATACAAATAACACAAGAGCTAGATTTGTATCTTGAACATGGTAAATTGATAATTTCTAACTAAAAGTTTCTTGGCAAATAGACATGCCACTCTCAACTAAGCATACAAGTTAGAAATAAATTTTGAATGTAATTGACTAATAATTACCGCTTTAAATTTTCTTAACAAATGTTTTAAGGCATGTCACTTTAAATATTAATTGGTCACCATAATAGAGAAAAGTTATTCGCAACACACCCTTACAAATAGCCCTAGAGTTATATTTGTATTCTGAACATTTAAACTGATAATGGCCACCTAAAGGTTTCTCAGCAAATTCATAATGGAGTTCTTCTTTCAACTAAACATGTGAGCTAGAAATGTATTCTAAACATAGTAGCTAATAATTACTATCTTAATTTACTCATCAAAGATTTAAAATTTTCTTTCAAGTTTCAATAGTCATTGGTAAGTACAATAGAGGAAGTTACACTCAACACTCTATGGTTTGTTTTGCATTGTCTTGTATGTTTAATCATGTTTTATATGCCTCAATTCAAGAGAGTTATGGTGGATTCTCACCACTTTTTTGGTATGTTAGTTTGTTAGATGCCATGTATGCATAAGTATTACTTAAATGCATTGTGATGTAGTCTGGAAATGTTTAATTGGCCCTATGGAAGAAACCGGTCAGGTACCTTAATTTAATACATATTCATATTTAGTCAGGTTCAGTGATGGAAGATTACATGGACAAAATTCTATGCTAAAAAGAAGTATTTCATAGTAAAACTAAGAGTTACCCGTTGAAAATTTGAAATTCCTAGCATCTGAAAAGATAATTTATATAATTTATGAGTAATTGGTGTTGATCATGCTTTTAAGATTTTCGATTTCTATGATTAATTTCCTGCATGGCTAAGGTTCTGTGTTTTGGTGAATTTTGTTGGAATGTCCAAGTATTTATTAGCTATTTATATCCTTCTAAATTTAACCCACATTACAAGGATAATGTGTATGTTGGTTCAGCAGGAAGTATTAACTACATTGTATTAGTGTAGCTTATGTATAACTATTTTGCCAAGGCCTTTAAATTGATTGATTTGTTCCTTATTATTATTATAATACCTTCCTCTAGAAGTATATATAGAAATATGTTTACCTTTGACTTTGTGTTAGGATGAATTCTAATCGCAAGTGTACAAAAAAATTCACTTTAGTTGTGCATAAAAAATAGCCCTAACATCAAAGATGGCTGCCAATTTCTTTAGATATGCAGTTAGTTGACCAAGATAAATGCTACAAAATCCAGATCTATGTAGTAAAATACATTAAGTAGTAAATAAAAGCAAGAGTTTCTCCATGCATCCAATAGACAAGAAAAGAATATTTTTAAACATTTTTTGTATTTTTGACACCTGGGAAGGGAACATAGAAAGATGTTACTAGCCCCCCTCAATGGGATGGGTTCTTGTATGTACTCAACACTTCAGATCAAAGATCTCTCTCTCTTGATGGTGTAGAAAACCCAGACAAAAAATGGAACTCAAAGAGAGCTCACAAGAAAAATGGTAGCAAAATATGGCAATGATGGAGGATCAAAGTCAGACCAATAGTATAGATCCAGAGTGATCTTTAGGCAACAAAAGGTAGTGAGTGAATGGAAAAACCTTCTATTTATAACAAAATATTGAGTTAGTCTAGATATTGGTGTATAATTAAAATATTATTAACCAAATCTAGATCCAACTTTTATGGAATATTTTATTATATTTGTTGGAGGGAAAAAGATTTTGAATTTGGTCAAAGCCTTTTATTTGTAAATAATAAATAAATAAATGATTTATTTATTATTTTAAGGATGTGGTTGAGTAATAATTAAATAAATAGTGATTTATTCAATTATTTATAAATGATTTAGTCAAATTTAACAAGGAATATTATTGAAATAAGGTTTAAATAATTATTCCTAGAAAATAATAAAATAAATATTGAATTATCTAATTAATTTTCCTTTTTTGGGTTAAATATGACCAGGAATATTAATTAAAATATTGTTTAATTAATTATTCCTTGAGGAAAATCAAAAAAATATGGATTTATTCAATATTTCCTCATGGGGTTTCCTGTTTAGACCATAAACAACTTAATAAATAATGGATTACTAAGTTATTTTTCATAGTGAAAGCAGTTTTACTTAGGGTAAAATTGGTCTTACATGGTGTATTTTGGTCCATCTAATAGTAACAGGTTATAAGACCAAAAACTGGTGTAACAAATTTCCCCCCAGTGTGCGAGCGTTAGGAGCTAATCGTATGACCGAAATACGTTGTAAGAACTCAATCACTAGACACCGAAGGAGAAGTCAGAGAGAGAGAGAAATATAAGGTAGACCAAAGCGCTAGAGGAAAATACCCTGAGGAGGCAAGACTTACAGGTGCGACAAGTCTCTTTTATGAGTGAGTACCTGTGCTACAAGAGGCGAGGGAGGAATACCTATGCCCGTCGAGACAAAGTACAAAGAATAATGTGTCCAGTAAACAAGGGACTAAAATATATAATACATACTGGAATAAATATGAGCCAGATAAAAACACGATAATGGATCCCACATACATATTGTGCCTGGGATAACAGCTAGGACTTATACAATAATATCTAAGTACAACCAAAGAGGCCCTGTAAACAAGAGAGAGCTCTGAAAAATTGAATGATACATGCAAACTAAAAGGCGTTGCACGCGGTTGAGGCCGAAACCATCAAATATGTGGAGCTGCATCAAATGTTGTAATGAAGAGGTCATCCGAGCATGTGGGGGGCTACCTACAGGGCCACCCCCTAATGAGGTCTGAAACATCTCACACACACCTGGGGATCATTGGTGCAAACTGATGCATCACTGAACCATCAAGTATACGGATCTCGATCATGCCATAAGGAGTTGGAGCTAAGAAACAATCAAGTCAAAGGGCAATAATGGGTCCCTTTGCTTGATCTGAGGCACTGAACAAGATTTGAAGCTGGAACCAAGGTACACCACCCTCTAGACATGTCTTATGGAATGAATGAGCTGATGTTGACAAAAGGAGGTCCGCTATAGGTGAGGCAGTAAGGGATCCTCAACTAAGGCACGAGAGATAATAGTAGAGCGACTGATAGACTGACACCAAGGATGATGGTGGAATGGGGGGTATTGAGTAGCGGGATGACGACTTCCCTTGTTAGAGCATAAAGGGCATGGATGGCCTGGCAACAACTCACACAATATCAAAGTGGACAAGGGGTTTCAGTGTTGTTTTTGGCTGAGATCTGGGATTTTTATGTTTGAGGGCATTGGTTCCCCCAAGCATGTTATGGTCATGCCAAAATGTATTTAGAAAGGGGGAATCTAAACACATTTTTATGATGTGGTGCAACATTTGTTTTCGTTATGGTTATGCAATTAGAGAAAGGGAATGGAGGATTACCAATCTCTTTTGGTACTCCATATATGAAGCAAATGGACTTAAGTTTCTGGGTTGGCATACATGGTGTCACTATCCCAAAGAGAGGATTTGGAGATAATGAACTGGTGCTCTCTTATAAAAGCCACAAGTTGGTCAACAACAATGTCTAGGGGACTGGGTTGCTTATATAAGTTGGAGGAATGATGAGGGGTGTCATCCCTAGAGTGATATGAAGTGATATGGGACTCTAGATGTTCTTCTTAATGGGGAAGAATAATGGTACTAGAGTCGACACGACCAGATACACTAGGAGAGTTGTGGAGAATGGATTCTCCCGGACTCTCAAATATGGGTGCCCCCTTACCCAAAAGGTCACAAGGTGTATGTGGTTCAAATGCATGGTTTCGATGTAAGGGGGAATAGATAAATTAAGGGGTGGTAAATGCTTCCATAATTTCATCATTGTAATAGAAGATGGGGTGACTGGTGGAAGAAAGACCACCTAACACGGCGAAGCTAGCTGACTCATCATCATGACAAGAGAGGTGCACATGCGCATTGTCACGGGGGGTGATGGAAGAACAAGAAGATAAGGGATCCACTAATTTTGAGCCTAGGGTGATTGTTGAAGGGAGGTCGAGCGAATCAAAAGGGCAAGTCTCAGAGGGAGCTTCCACCGTGGATCTCATGAATGATGATAGGTAGAGGATGGTAGTCACAGGCTTCGTCATCTCGACATTAGGAGGGGGAATTTCAATGGGAGCGGATAAATCCTCAAGCTGGCTCAAAGCATATTGTGCAAGGACAGTGTAATATTCCTAAATTAGCTGTAGTTAATTGGAATATTAATCTTTCCTTGTTTATTTTTTCTTTTCATGATTGATGAATAAATTGTGAAGGAGGACATGTAAAACTCTTGAAAAATAAGAATAAATCAATGCCTATGTGAACAGAGACATATCTGGGCTATATAAATTACATCTTGTAGGTGTGAATGGATTTAAATCACAAGAAGGGGTCATCTTTGACCAAGTCAACAGTGCAGTCTAGATGCATTGGACCTCCTTGAGGGACAGCGTAGTTCTAGAAGGAGATTATAAATGTGAAAAGGGCTAAACCATTGAAGTGGTTTATGGTTTTACCAAGACTCCAATATTATAAAAGGAGGAGGAGAGAAACATGAGAGGGTTTTTGAATATTATCATTTTCTGAAGGTCTATCTACTTAGACATCCCTTGTGTTCGGGAATCTCACCTCCTTCCTTGAGTAGCTCTTGGAGGAGACTTGTGCTATCCTTTCCACATCAATATATTAGGCCAATATCACCTTACACCTATATTCCTACTCATTTTGAGAGTTGAGATTTCCTTGTGAGTTGTAGCAGTGGAAGAAACTAGATCTGCTTAGATCTAGCCTATACTAGTGGCTCTTCTCAGTGAGTGTGTCTTTTAACCTCCTGGAAGAGTTGATTGTACTTCAGATCTACATATTGGCATCAGGAAAAATCATTCTTAGAAGCTAATCATTGTTTCTCTCCCTAAGATAGCGTTATTTGCAGATCTACAGCTGCAAGGTGTTTTGTTTGCAATTTGGAGGAGAGATCTCCGTGTTGGGATTCTTCCTCTCACTGTGGTGATCCATGGATTGGCCATCCAATCCATGTTAGTTTCAGATCTTATCTACTGTAACATTTTATTATTTATAAATTTCTGATTCATTTTTCAAATCTGCAATTTTAGATCTCAAATCTACTCCCGGTGCTTCATGTTTTGAGCAAAACCCCAAGGGGAATGTATAGATCAACATTTATTGTACACGGATCTGTATTAGATCTAAATTTTTATGTACAGATCTGCTCTAGATATGAATAATTAATAAACTTCTACTTCAGCCCTAAAAACAACGCTGTCATGGTTATGCAGTCTTTTCTCATGGTTTTAGCACCTCATTTCTGAGGATTTTTGTTGTATAGTCTCATTCTTTCTCTTATATAATGTATGGGTTGTAAAGAACATCTGATTTTATTTTATGTATATGATTTTTTAACCTTCATATCAGCCTCCTAATGTGCTTCAGTGGATCTGTGTTATTTCTGAAGCAGTCCTTTGCATATAGCTGCATCCCCTCTCTTTGGGTGATTTTCAACTAGACTAGTTTGTGGGAGATCTGTTTAACCCACCTAGTCTGATTTGTTTTTTCTCTCCTTTTGGATTTAGATCTTAGATCAGCTGATATAAGGGCTCCAGGATCTGAAAACTCATTTCTGTGCATAGAATTCTCATAAGAGCGTTATTTCAGCAAGCTTGCTGAGCTGTCCTAGATCTGGAACATTACAGTGGTATCAGAGCAAGATATTTGGCTCAGCTTGTGGCTTCAAGCCAAAGTGTTGTACAGCAAGGAGTAAGGTTATAATGATGAAAAATATGGGTTTACTCTCATCATTTTTTAGATCTAAGAAGAACCTCTCCAAGGAGGTTGAACAAGAAGAAGAAAGAAGAAGTAGTGAAACTCATAGAAAGTTTCAAGAGTAGAAAGATCTTCTGATCAGATCTACAAGATCTATACATGAGAAAAATTATGAATCCTCATCTCATGGATATGTGCACTTAGCCATATCACCAAATCTTCAGCATTCTGTCTATGATTTCTTCATGAAGAGGAAGAAAGGAGGTGTACCCGACAAGGAGACTCTTAGAGAGTATTTGCAGGAGTATGAAGATCAATCCAAGGAGTTCAAAGATAAATTGAACTTCCAAGGGTTCTGTAAGATCAAGGAGAGAAAAGGCACAAAGAAGGAGTAGCATGGTAAGGGTGGATTCTATCTATCTATCTTTGATGGGTCACCTAAATGTTCGGTTAGGGTTTGGGTGGAGGAGCTAGACAACTTTGTGCAACAACATCAAGTTTCAGAGATTGAAGCCATCAAAGTAGTAGCGCTACATTTTGAAGGTAAAGCATATGCTTGGTGTTTGTTTGAGTCATTTTCCTTGAAAAATGCAAATACACCTACTTATGCAAGGTTTATTGCAATATTTATAGAAAGGTTTGATGAAGCTCCATGTGCAACATCCTCTGTTGACATTATCAAACCACATCAGACAAATATCTTGCATGAGTTGGAAGGGTATATGAATCCAAATCCATTTCTGAAAACCATGGAAGAAGGTGTGAGTTTGTTTGATGCATTTCCAAGGGCAAGATCTCCATTGAGTGAAGGGTCCTTTTCTCAAGAGGAAAGTATGAGGGTTTCTCCTTCAATAGATGACCAAGATCTAAGGTCTCTTATGGATGATGAGACAATTTTAGTTATTGAAGAGGAGGAGAAGATAGGAGATGATAACGGAGTCAAAACAAAGGCACCTCAAGCATCTCATGAAGAGGAGGATGGAGCACTTGCTCCAAAGGAAGAAACTCTTGCACTCTTGCAAGAAGTTCCACAAGGTCTCACACATAGAGCTCTTGGCATGACACATGAGTAGCATGAACCATCATTGTCCAATGATGAGATCTTAAAGATAGAAGGAGGAAAAGAGGAGGAAGGGAATCACATGATGAGGAGCATGAACCCTTCTCTATTTCAAAGCTTGGAAGTACAAATAAGGCAAGAGGACCTATGCATTAAGGGTGGGGGAAAATCTGTATACCTGCATCCACATTCTACTCTATGCCTTGACACCTCTTTGCAAGGAGGCACTTTACCAGGGGCACCTCTTGATAGGAGGAAATATAAAGTGTTCTCTCAACTATGGGTAGCATATACATACTTGGCTAAGGAGGGAGCCTTGGGAGAAGCTAGCATAGTGCAGAGAATCTATCATGAATTCAAAAGAGAGATGAGCAATTTCCTGAAAGGGGCATTGCTAACTCCCACTCAGATGTCTGTGCTGAGAGAGGAGAAATCAGAGATCTATGGTGGCATGAGCATGAGGACACATGGAAACTCCACATATTTGGGGAATCCCATGATCTCTTCATTCACAAAGAATATTTTTGAACATGGCAAGGGGATGCTAACCCTCTTGTATACTTGGGCCAAAATGAGGAAGTTTTGGAAGACAAGGACTTTCCGAGGGGAAGTTGATTTCTTGATGCTTCAATCTTGTCCTCAACAAGATCAGCTACAAATGGGGCAGAAAAGGGAAGATTATGATGCTCCAACATGTGAATTTGATATCAATTATTTCAAAAAATGGAGCCATGAGAAGGCAGGGGTTGCATTTCAGACCTCTACAGCGCTGTCATTCTTGGAGAGCTTGGATCTTTATTGGGATTCCCAACTCATGATGGAGTACTCCAAGGACCTTTTCACATGGGGGGTTCTTGATGAGGAAGTAAAGGATGAAAGGTTCAAGGTGGTTGATGGAGTCATCTATTTCTACAATCTCATTCTGTTGGTTAGTGACTCCAATCTCAAGGAGAGGCTATTAGATGCCACCTATGAGATACTGCTTTCCAAACCCACTAGTTTTATTAAATCATATCATACTCTCTTGGGTGGGTTCATGTGGGAAGGCTTCAGGGAAGAGGTGCACTCTCATATGAAGATGTGCATGGACTAATTGGTAGAGGAGGATGAAAAAAGCTCTTGGGAGGAGCCATCATTCACATCTCCTTACTCATTGAGTGTGAGAGGGAAATCATCCATGAGTTACCCCACTGATGTAAAGAAAGTATATGGAGAGGCTTGTCTTTTTGAGCATTATAATGTATCTCCTATATGCTTATCTTTTTCTAACACTCATTTGCAGAGCATTGCTCCAAAAGGGGGCACTATTTGTGATAGGTTTCGTGGGCTACTTTAGGCCATGAACTATGTTGATGCAAGTCATTCCTTTGAGAATCATGGGGAGCTATTATGTTCTTCATGGTGTGATTCCTTTACACCAACTATGATGTACATGCTCCAAGCATTCCAAAGGCATGAGGCGGCAAACAAGTGTTGGGGAAGGCACTTTTCATATCCTATTCTATGGCAGTTAAGGATAAAACTGCGCTAGTTTCACATGAGGGAACATCTTCCTTCTCATTTATTATACATGGTAGCTAGCATAATTCTAATTGTGATCCCACAAGCTGAAGATGTCCTTATCTTTGTTGGGGGCATGGTTGGAAGAGAGGCACACTTGTTGGATGTGCCCTTGGGGAAAGGAGTTCCCCTTTTTGCATTGCATGCTTCCATGGGAGCATGAGGTTTTGTATGGCCACTATGATAGATCACTTGTCTCTTTGTAGAGTGAGCCATATTTTTGTTAAGAACATGCCTCTCACATGTGTTGGGAAGGAGTTTTTTTATGGATTTCCAAGCTAGTAGGTGATCCACTTCATTTGGATGATAGCATGGAGATGGGAGTCTCTTATGAATCATGAAATTCCCCATGATTTTCATCACTTCTATCTTGAGAAGGCCATGGATCAGCAAGAAGGTTCCCATAACAACCTTCCATTCTTTCATGATGAGAGCCATTGGGGTTATTCACCAAGGGCCAACTTGCACATTGAGGAGGGACCATTGGAGGACAGTACTATTGCAGAAAATTTAGAGCAATGGGGGAGACTAATGGATGAGGAGGCCACAAGAGAAGAAGGGGAGATTTTGTAGCACCCTTGTAGTTTCTTGAGGAAAAGCAACATTTGGGAGGGGGAGACTGTAATATTCCTAAATTAGCTGCAGCTAATTGGAATATTAATTTTTCCTTTTTTACTTTTGCATTTCATGATTGATGAATAAATTGTAAAGGAGGACATGTAAAACTCTTGAAAAATAAGAATAAATCAATGCCTATGTGAACAGAGACATATCTGGGCTATGTAAATTACATCTTGCAGGTGTGAATGGGTTTAAATCACAAGAAGGGGTCATCTTTGACCAAGTCAACAGCACAGTCTAGATGCATTGAACCTCCTTGAGGGACAGCGCAGTTCTAGAAGGAGATTCTAAATGTGAAAAGGGCTAAACCAATGAAGTGGTTTAGGGTTTTACCAAGACTCCAATATTATAAAAGGAGGAGGAGAGCAACATGAGAGGGTTGTTGAAGATTATCATTTTCTTAAGTTTTGTCTGCTTAGACATCCCTTGTGTTCAGGAATCCCACCTCCTTCCTTGAGTAGCTCTTGGAGGAGACTTGTGCTATCCTTTCCACATTAGGCTATTAGGCCAAGCTCACCTTACACCTACAGCGCTGCTCATGTTGAGAGTTGATCTGTCCTTGTGAGTTGCAGCAATGGAAGAAACTAGATCTGCTTAGATCTAGCCTATACTAGTGGCTCTTCTCAGTGAGTGTGTCTTTTAACCTCCTGGAAGAGTTAATTAGTTGATTGTAATTCAGATCTACATCTTGGCATCAGGCCAAATAATTCTTAGAAGCTACATCATTTTTTCTCTCCCTAAGACAACGTTATTTGCAGATCTACAGCTTTAGAGTGTTGTGTCTGCAATTTGGAGGAGAGATCTCCAGTGTTAGGATTCTTCCTCTCACTGTGGTGATCCATGGATTGGCCATCCAATCCATGTTAGTTTCAGATATGATCTTCTATACCATTGCATTATTCAGAAATTTTTGAATCATTCTGCAGATCTACAATCTTAGATCTCAGATCTACTCCCGGTGCTTCATGTTTTGAGCAAAACCCCAAGGGGAATGTATAGATCAGCAATTCTTGTACACAGATCTGTATTAGATCTAAATTTTTATGTATAGATCTGATCTAGATTTGAAGAATTAATAAACTTCTATTTCAGCCCTAAAAATAATGCTATCATGGTTATGCATTCTTTTCTCATAGTTGTAGCACCTCATTTCTGAGGATTTTTGCTGTATAGTTTCATTCTTTCTCTTGTATAATGTATGGGCTATAAAGAACATCTGATTTGCTGTTATTTATCTGATTTTTGAACCTTCATATCAGCCTCCTAATTTGCTTCAGTGGATCTGCGTTATTTCTGAAGCAGTCCTTGCATATAGCTACAGCCCCTCTCTTTGGGTGATTTTCAGCTAGACTAGTTTGTGGGAGATCTATTTAACCCACCTAGTATGATTTATTTTTTCTCTCCTTTTGGTTTTAGATCTTAGATGAGCTGATCTAAGGGATATAGGAGCTTCAAACTCATTTCTATGCACAAAATTCTTAGAAGATCATTATTTCAGTAGGCTTGCTGAGTTGTCCTAGATCTGGAACATTACAGACGGAGGAGGCAGACTGGTTATATTCATTCTCGTACTCCAAAACTACCTCCAAAGAGGTGTGGTAATGTGTGAGGTGGGGATAATGATGGGTATACTGGCCATGGAGATCACACAAAGCGCAAGGTTGGTTGGTGTGAATAGTCTTAGGGTTCTTGGCTATAGTCGAGGAAGAAACAGAGGTTTTAGGGACCGTAGACTCAGGCAACACAACATTAACCATGGGCTTGATATGAGGCAATTTGGGACAATGATGGCTGGCATGACCGACAACATCACACAAAGCACACGGGGGGGTACGCTTTGGAGGTTGAGGAGGAGCAGGGTTTTTCGGGGCAACCTTGTCTTTATGTGCCTTCTTGAGAGCTTTTCCCCCTTCACTTGAAGCTATCACAACAGGAGGAGGTTCCTGTTGAGGTGGCTAAGGCATGATAGCAGGGGGAGGGGTCAAGGGGACCAGTTGAACTAGGGTTAAAGCAAGATAATGTTTGGTCTGACCAGGCGAGGTAGCTGTTGGGGGATCAATGTACCAAACTAGGATCCCCAGGGTCAAGTTAGGAAGGGATAAGGTAGCCATAATAGGTACCAAAAACACTCCAGGAGGGGGATATTAGAACGGTATCTGACCGAAGGGGTAATGGCCAGGCGGGACAACTCTAAGATGGTTAAGGCTGTGAGGAACCGGGTAGGGAGGCTCATGGATACCAGCTGCAGATGAGGGGCCTTGAGGAGGGGGTCCTGAAGGTTGGTTCAAAGTGCTAGGAGCAGGCTGTGGAGGGAGGGGTTGCTGACTAGTTGAAGCGGGCCGCTTGAGGGAATCTCGAGATGATTGCATCATCCAAACGTTTGACGAGTTGGGATCAGAGATAGGAGGAGGAAAACTAGGGAAAGAACCAAGCAAAGAAGAGTCTTTTTAGGCTCTAGGTGAGACACTGGTCAAAGGTTCGATGGTTTGCTTATTGGCCACCAAAGAGATGATGGACTCAGGGGAGGTCTGAGCCTTCGGTTCATAATATGTCAACTGGTCAATGCTAACTATCTTTCCATTATGAGGAAAGAACATCTTACAGTGAACCGCAGATGGGACAGCAGACATCACATAAGTGTAGCTACGACCCAATGGAATGTTTTAATCTAAGGGGGCATCAATGACTTCTACGTCAATGCAAACAGTCTTTCCCGCAAGAGTAATAAGACAATTGTGAAAGAGGCCAATGGGCTAGGAAGAGTGGCCATCCAACGCTTGGAGGGTGATAGTGGAAGGGGCCAACTAAAGAGATCCAAGTTGCTTCTAAACTGAATTGAACATCACACAGGTGGATGCCCCCTCATCAATTATACAACGGGAGACGTTGGCATTCCGAATATTGACGGGAATTTGGAAGGCGACGGAAGCAGGAAGGGGAGGATGTTCTGACCGGTCAACATCAAAGACGATCAAACAATCATATGAAGGTTCCACAGCACCCATGGAAACTAGTAGAGCTTTTCATTGTGAAGGGAACGACTGGAGGAGTTCCAGCATTGAGATGAGAGCGAGAGATTGCGCCAAATCATCTACTATACTATACAAATGGGAATCTTTTCCAGAAGCAACATTTTGGCGTAATGATCCCTTGTGGATCTTGGTATGAACTTCTACCTTAGGCTGAGGGATCTGTAAAGGACCATTGGTTGTCGAAAGAGGCTCTGTGGAACTCGAAGAAAGGGGCTCGAGGGTAGACGTAACGGGAGGCTTGTTGTACTGACGAGACCGAGTCTAAAGGTTGAGGTCAACAGTAATGGGTTGGTAAGAGTTCATCGTGAGAATCTGGTAATCGAAGGTACCAGATGGAGGAGGTTGAGTGGTCACCTGACCTTCAGGTGGTTGGGTAGCCACGAATCCTTGCTGAGGGAAAGGATTGGTAAACATAGACGACTAGATGGGTGCAGCATTGGGAGGAACTGAAGGGGAGGCTTTTTGTCCTCGCGATGCTACTTGAGTCTCCCACATCCGACGCATCTGTGTTAAAAGAGGACAATCGTTGGTGTAATGACCATAGACACCACAACAAGAACAAGGTTTATTCGTGCGAATAGGCCTAGCCTGCTTGGGCTGAGTGCCATGTTGTTGGTTAGCAGTGTTAGGTGCATTCCCTTGGGGATTAGGTCTTGGATTACCGAGGGAAGATTATTTTTGGGTGCCTTTCCTCTTCTTTTTGGAAGTAGGAGGATTAGTCATGCCCTGTTACATATACACCTGCTCCTTGGGGGGTGGTGGCTGCTATTGTGACGGTTGAGAAGGCAAGGGAGGCAGGGGTGCCAATGCTGGAGGAGCTGGAGCACCAAGCTGCAGATACTGATAATAAGGAGGTTGGGAAACATTGTGTTAAACAGGTTGGGAAAACGGAGGAGGCATACCGTATCCTAGATACATGATACCGGAAGGGGGAAAAGTGTTGGAGGAGCTGGCCCCTCCCTGAGGGAAACCATAACGCATGGGAGGATGAGTGTACGGGTGAGAAAGGGCTCCAACATTACCGTTAACAGCATGGGATGCCCCTGGTGCATTGGCACCACCGAGTCTAGGGAGATCAGGTAAGACTGTATAAACATAACCAGACTGTGTGTAGATCAGGTCATATTTTAACACGATCTGGAGAGCAACTTCTTCAATCTAATGGAAATGAGATGTGACATCTTTGTCGATAGCAAGAAAAATGGATCTGAGAAACCAGTCCATGTAGACACAGTATTTGAAGTTAGGGGCTTGACATAGGCTCTTTCTTCTCCGCCATTCCTGGACATGATCGGATAGGCGGGTCGCAGAAGATTGACGAAAAGAGGTCAAAAGTTCGGTACCAGTGTCATAATGAAAGGGAAGCTGGAAGTACGACAGAAAATCCTGGGAAAGAGACGCAAAAGTAGTATGGGAGGAGGGGGCCTAGTCAACATACCACTTAGAAGCTTCTCTGGTAAGCGTATGTTGGAAAAACCGAAGACAGACAAATTCATCGGTAATGGAGTTAGGCAAACACCATATGTGGAAATATCTAACATGGTTTGTAGGATCTTCTCCAGCAAGACCTTCAAACTTGGGGATGTTGGAAGGGAGCTTGGTTGGCATAGCAGGCCAACCAGGGTCATGGCATATGGCGTCATTGATAAACTGGTTAAAATCAGGAAGACTGAGGCCTACCATATAAGGGAGCAAGGGAGCAGCCGGGATAGTTCTTGTTGCAGTCCCACTAGTATTATTCCCAGCATTAGGGTTGGGGCTACCACCAGAATTAGGTCCTGAACCAGACATGGTGAAGGTGAAAAGGGGAGAACTGCAAATGGAACTAGAAGGGGAACCCAATGAACAAGAAGCAAAGTCAGAATGGGGACTCGGTGGAGGACTAACTTAAATCCTATGTGGAGGAGTAAGTCTGCCTAACGGAAACTGAGGATGAAGGCCAAGAAGTCCCCGGGATAAACGCCTTGGGGGCGCAATGGTGACAGAACAAACACGGATCACAAAAGGAAGAGAGACCAACAAGGGCAAGGAGGTGTAGGATCAAATGATTATAATGTCGAAACAAGGGCAAGGAGGTGCAGGTTCAATTGATTACAATGTTATAGTCTTTGCCTGGCAATGTTAACCAGGCGCTCTTCACTTAGGGTCTGTGTGTTAAGTGTGTTAATTTTAATTTTTAAACCCAAACATTTGTAGAGAAAAAATAAAAAGTGTGCAGTATAACTGTAAATAAATCTGCAAATAACAGTAAAGTAAACTGAATATAACATAAAATAAACAACTAATGATGCATCAATCTAAAACCAAGGAGGCGGGCTTCTCAACAACTAGTCTATGGGTGGGAAAAAATCTAGTCAAAACACACCAAAATAACCAATGGATCTAAATTCAAGAGGGAAAATGATCTAAAGGTCATATCTACTAGAAATAGGTGCATAAAACAACAAAAAATCAAAGGGAAAAGTGTTGTAAACGAGGTCGCGAAAGGCTACAACCTGAAGGGAAATGGAGGGGACCCTAGAGGAGGACCAAACAAAAATTAAAGAGGTGTTTTGGATGGATGAATAGCCAATATAAAATGGATATGAAGGTACAGTATCAAATCTGAAAAATTGTTGAACACACTGAAATTTTAGACATCCTGCTTTAGCTAAGCTCCTCCTAGAAAGGTGGAAGCGTACTGAAGCCCTAGGGGGCTAGGTTCCCACTTCAATGAGTAAAACAAAGCAATCACGGGTCCAAAATGGGCAGAGATGGAGGTCAGACAACCCTGAACAGTAGCCCAGACAAACACAGAAAAATCTTAGAAAAAATCCCACAAAAAGTTCAGGTCGCAATTTCTGACGTGATTTCTACAGAGGTCGCACATTTGGGGTTGTTTTCTACATCCTATAGGTTCAGGTCACATGTTTTGGCCCAAAAAGTGTGACCTGTACTTCTGGCACTCTCGAGAGCAAGTTTCAGAAAAAATTGTCATCTCAGTTGCAACTGATGCTTGTCACCTGCGCAATAGGTTCGGAAACACACTGAAGTTAGATTTTTTATTGTTTTAGGGTTTTATAGGTTAAAAACAACATCAAGAAAAGAAAAACAAGAAGCTGAAGAAAAATCCTAGGGTTTGAATCAGCTGGTCATGCGGGGATCTGAAAAACAACAAAGGTCGTAATCATAAACCCTTGTGGAGTCGCCAGTTGTTAGGATGAATTCTAATCGCAAGTGTACGAAAAAATATCACTTTAGCTGTGTATAACAAACAACCCCAACATCAAATATGGTTGCCAATTTATTTAGATCTGTATTTATTTGACCAAGATAAATGCTACAAAATCCAGATCTATGTAGTAAAATACATTCAGCATTAAATAAAAGCAAGAGTTGCTCCATGCATCCAATAGACAAGACAAAAATATTTTTAAAGAATTTTGTATTTTTGACACCTGTGAAGGGAACATAGAAAGATGTTACCAATCCCCATCAATGGGATGGGTTCTTGTATGTCCTCAGTACTTCAGATCTAATATCTCTCTCTTGATGGTGTAGAAAACCCAGACAAAAAATGGAACTCAAAGAGAACTCACAAGAAAAATGGTAGCAAAATATGACAATGATGGAGGATCAAAGCCAGATCAAAAGTATAGATCCAAAGTGATCTTTAGGCAACAAAAGGTAGTGAGTGAATAGAAAAACCCTTCTATTTATAACAAAATATTGAGTTAGTCTAGATATTGGTGTATAGTTAAAATATTATTAACCAAATCTAGATCTAACATTTATGGAATATTTTATTATATTTGTTGGAGGGAAAAAGAATTTGAATTTGGTTAAATCCTTTTATTTGTAAATAATAAATAAATAAATGATTTATTTATTATTTTAAGGATGTGGTTGAGTAATAATTAAATAAATAGTGACTTATTCAATTATTTATAAATTATTTAGTCAAATTTAACAAGGAATATTATTTAAATAAGGTTTAAATAATTATTCATAGAAAATAATAAGTTAAATAATGATTTATCTAATTAATTTTCCTGTTTTTGGTTAAATATGACCAGGAATACTAGTTAAAATGTTATTTAACGAATTATTCCTTGAGGAAAATCAAACAAATATGGATTTATTCAATATTTCCTCATGGGGTTTCCTGTTTAGACCATAAACAACTTAATAAATTATGGATTACTAAGTTATTTTTCATAGTGAAAGAAATTTTACTTAGGGTAAAATTGGCCTTGCATGGTGTACTTTGCTCCATCTAATAGTAACAAGTTAGATGACCAAAAATTGGTGTAACACTTTGCATTAGTAAAATTACTTTTAACAGTGATTTTCATAACTATCTACTAATGATTATGCTTGTGTATATTTTTTGGCGAGTTCATAATGTTGCTCAGTTGGATAGTGAAATAATCTATGATAGGGATTTTGAATATGACTAATTTGGCTTCAAGACATTGGAGAGGTACTACTTGTTAAAATTGAATGGGGTTATTGTGGAGAGGCCTCAACATATGTTGATGAGGGTTTCTGTGAGAATCCACAAGGATGACATTGAATCTGCTATCAAGACTTATCATTTGATTTCATAGTGTTGGTTTACGCATGCATCTCCAACTTTGTTTAATGCTGGAACTCCAAGGCCTCATGTATGTTCCTCGCAATGTGGTTTAGGTTTGGATGTTGATATCATGATGACTGATACATTTTAATTTAGGTGCATGATTTAAGGCTAATCAAGAACTTTGTCTTGTTACCATTTGAGTTAATCAAAATCGGACTATATGAGTCATAGATGAGATATTAGCAAAGGAAATATGGACTTTTAGATTGATATTCCAATTAAAACAAACCTCTTTATTTAAATAATGCATTTTGATTGGTTATCAATTGGGTCTGAATTACTATCATAGAAATCTTTCTGGGTATTGCTGATCTATTTCATGTTTTAAATTTGGAGCAGTTAAGTAGCTGCTTTCTTATCTATATGGAGGATGATAACGTTGAAGGTATTTATGATACCCTCAAAGAATGTGTTGTGATTAGCAAATCAGCAGGAGGCATTGGAGTTTTGATCCATAATATTCGTTCAACAAATAGTTACATACGTGGAAAAAATGGCATTGTGCCAATGTTGCATGTGTTTAATGATATTGCTCGCTATGTAGATCAAGGAGGAGGCACAAGAAAGGGTAATTGGGAATGCAGTTATTTGTTGACATGCATTTTTGTTTTTGTTAATGCTTACTGGCTAGTTATTGTTTTGCTCTTATAATAACGACATCACCTGACAGTTTTGAGATGTAGGCCTTTGATGACGTTATTAGTACTAGTAAATATACTCAATTTGATTAGAATTATTCACAGGTGCCTTCATTGTATACTTAGGGCCATGGCATGCTGATATTTTTGACTTTTTGGATTTGAGAAAAAAAAATGGCAAGGTAAAGTTGGTTGTGAAGTTTCAGGAGGATTTTTAATGTATCCGTGGAAAGGTTCATGGGTAATAGGAATCTCGTGGGTTGTTAATAGGAAGAAAACATGGCAAGAGATTTGTTTTATGGTCTATGGATTCCATATCTCTTTATGAAGAGAGTCCAGGACAATGCTACTTGGTCATTGTTTTGTCCTAATGAGTCTCATGGATTAGAATATTGTTGGGGTGAAGAGTTTGATAAACTGTACCTCAAATATGAGTAGCAGGTATGTGTCAAGCTAACAAACATCTCATGTATTTTTTTGGGTTCTTTGATATTATCTTTCTTTTTCTTTTAATTTCTAAAAAATTTAACTTGTTGTATTTAAATTTGGCTGAAATCATGTATGTCTAATTAGGGAAAGGCCAAGAAAGTTGTACAAGCTTAGAAACGCTAGTTTTCAATTTTAGAATCTCAGATAGAAACTGGTAATCCTTATATGTTATACAAGGTAATTCTATTCCTTCATATTTTATAGGTTTGAGTTTGTTCTTTTTTGCCACATTCGTTGACCATAGTTTGGGTTTCAGGACTCGTGCAATAGGAAGAGCAATCAGCAGAATTTTGGAACAATCAAGTCTTCAAATATTTGCATAGAAATTCTTGAGTACACTACCCAACAAAAAGTGAAGTTTGTAATTTAGCATCAATTTCTCTACCACGGTTTGTGAGAGAAAAGGTATGCTTGTTACTATTTTAAGCTTAATAGGCAGAGGCTTGAGAGACGATTATCCCTAATTTTGCAAGGTATTTCTATTGAGTCTCATCCTTCAAATCTTGTTGGAAGCTTGGGTTCTAAGAACCAATACTTTGATTTTGATAAGCTAGGAGAGGTTGATTTTTAACCAATACTTCAAAATATTTGGTTTGTCATTTTTTAGAGTGGTGTTGATTGCTTGCTATTGTAGCTTTGACTGTCACATTTGCAACATTGCTTTTATGATAGGTCACATCAATAATTACTCAAAACCTAAATAAAATCATTGATGTGAACTACTATCCTATCGAAACTACAAAGAGATCAAATATGCGTCACAGACTTATTGGCATTGGTGTTCAGGGCCTTGTTGATACATTTATCTTGCTTGATATGCCATTTGACTCAAAGGAGGTAAGCTTCACAAAAAAATTTTAGTGAATTTATTTTGGTTATTTTTTTTTCTATTAAATATGTCATGTGTTTATTTACTCTTTGAAATATGCACTATAGGCTTAGAAGTTGAACTCTAAGATTTTTTAGACAATTTATTACCATGCCCTTAAGTCATCTTCTAAACTTTCTGCCAAGGATGGTCCTTATGAAACCTATGCTGGGAGTCTTGTACGCAAGGTAGGTGTATTTATTTTGGATGTAGAACTTATATTTGGAAGTGTATTATGTGGTTTAGATACTGGAAATTGTCTAAGATAAGGTATGAGGGTAGATGGTTTTGAGTTTTAATTTCTTTCCAAATTGGCGTGCAAGGCATACTTCAGCCAGACATGTGGGGTGTTACACCTTCAAGTCAATAGGATTGGGCTGCCTTAAGGCAAATGGTTGCAAAAAATGGTGTGAGAAATTCTCTCCTTCTTGCTCCTATGCCAATAGCATCAACTAGTCAAATTCTTGGGAACAGTGAGTGCTTTGAGCCGTACACATCAAATATTTATAGCATGAGAGTGTTAAGGTAAATTTCTCATCATTATGAATATTTTTTTAAAATATTGCATTGATTAAAATGTAATCTCTGTTTTTATTGCAGTGGTGAATTTATAGTGGTCAACAAGCATATTCTCCATGACTTGAATAATTTTGGGCTCTGGAATCTTGATCTGAAGAATAAGATTATTTATCACAATGGTTCAGTTAAAAGCATTAAAAAATACTATCATCCATGTAAAAAATTCTTAGGATTTTCTAACTCATTAGAAGGATAAAGAAAAATGAACATTGGAAGGAGATAGTGAGTTTGGAAGTCATTGACAAGAATGTTGCAAAACTTGGATCAGCAAAAATCTTGTAAATTAGATGATGTTCACATCTGAACTCTATTATTTTATTTTATGTGTGGAAGAATTTTCTTTTTACCATATTTGTATTTTGGATGTTGACTAACAACTGCTCCTTTGATTGCAGGATGATAGAAGAGATTGGTTTGAAGAACTTGGAACACTTATCTCAGATGGTTCCAGTCTTGTTGGCATTCTTAAAAGATGACACACTAGATGTTATCCTTCAAACTATTACCAGTGGAACAAATTTATTTCGTAACACTTTGGAACATGCTATGTTATAGGTATATTTCTATGTTATATTCTTAGTGCTTTCTATCAGTAACAATAGTTGAAGCCTCAACATGTATACTTTTTGAAAATTTTATTATTTCATTTTCCTGTGTATGCAAAGTAGGTTTAGGAAAGACTACCTAATGTCTTGGAAAAGGCCTCATTCTGAATATCTGAAATTCACTACAATCCAAGTGTATCCCCATAATATAGGCTGGTGGAAATGTCTATTGTATTAATAGATCCAGACTATGAACTAGAACAACAACATATCTTAATTATAAACACTATTATGAGGCCAGCGATTATAAATGAGAGACACATCACATAGCTTCTCTTGAGTGTCTTTTCTCCCCCCTAAAGGATGGTTTAAATATTGTCTGCAGAAGGTATGTTCATGTTATTTCTCTCCAAGTAGATGTTATATCATATAGTACCATTTGGAATGGAAACTGCAAACCTATGAGCCTATCATGCATTCTTTATAGGACACTGCACTATCAAAGGGCAGTGTAGAATGTAATTTTTACAACCTATGAAAAATGATCTAAAATTTTAGTACGTATATGATAGTGTTTATCCCTTATTGGCATATGGGCTAGTTTTTTTTTTTTTTTAATCTGATATTGGGAGAAAGATGTTTTTCTGCATGAGATTCTTGTGGTTTTAATTCTTCAAATATTTTTGCATTAGAAAAAAGAGGGTACTTCTCTGAGTGTGGGTTGAATAATTTTTAATGGAAAAAAAGGATCATAGTAAATTTTATTTTATTGTTTTAGGAAACTAACATTTAGATGAGTTTCTCAATGGTTGTACCAAGTAGAAGTGAACAAGAGGATTGTTTAGTTTATTTGCTTGAGTTATCACTATTTTCTCACTATTTAATTAGCAAGGAAAGAAAGCTTGATGAATTTTATGGGTTCATATATTACTGTAGGTTCATGCAATTTTTTTCATACCAATTAAACTGTCATTCTAATAACTTGCCACCTCCAGGTAAGAACGGGCAAACTTACATTTGTAGTTGCATCATTTTTCTACGTCCCACATTTGGAGAAAAATTTGTATTAAGAAAATGGTTAGAAGAACTTGAAATTAATCCTTGGTTTAGAACTAAAAAACAAATTATCAGCCTTCATTCAATTGGGTGCTAGATAAGACTATCGACCAAGTATGTCATCACACCTTTGCCGATTAAAATAATTTTCATTGAATTAATTTTATCAAGGACAATATAATTATCATGTTCATGTTCTTAAGCTAAGAAGTCATTTAGGGGTGACTAATTTGCAATAGTCACTAACATATTTCAGAATGAAGGAGGTCAGTTTATAATATAGAAACTATTTATTTTTTATGATGTAATTGACTTGAATTTTAATTTATAAAAATTGATGATTTGTATAGGTGTAATTATTAAGACTCAAGAGTATGTACAATAATTTAAAAAGGAAACTAAGTCAAAAAGAAAATAATTTGGCATGAAAGATAGATATTTATTTTTCAACCACTGTTACAACCCTAGGTGATAGGTCTTAGGTAAAATACTTAAGACAGTAGAAGGTGTAATTGAGCAATAGATAGTTACTAAAATATAAAATACACACATCAAAAAATAGCTAAAATAGCACATTAATATTACATTGTAGCATAATATGATATTCATTGATGATGAAAAGTGGATCCATGAGTTGTCAAATGTCACATACCTCTAGGATTCAAAGTGTGCAAAATAGATCCCATCAGCATTCCCTTATGTTTCTCTATCCAATGAAATTTTTAGAAGAGAATGAAGTAATAACCCAAGTTTATTCCTTAAAAACAGATATTGCAATCTCAGCCTATGATAAACTTATTTTATTACTAGGAAGATGATTAGATTTCCTGGAGATCGAATGCACCAAAGGCTGAGTACTTAATCTGCTTAATTGATTTGCTGATTTCGTGGGCTGAATTGCACAATTGTTTTAGGGAAAGAGTTTCCATTAGGAGGTTGAGTCATTGACCATTGAAGACCCAATTCAGAGATCAAATTCTTCACCAATAGGCTGAGATCATCCTTGAGGCCATGACAGTTACATACAAGCCCAAAATACTCAATGACTGACAATCTTTGATGGGATTTGAGTTCTTATTGAAGCCCAATTCATCATCAGTTTGCATATTGAATTCTTATGAACAAAAAGGAGGTTGAAATTCCTTCTCTTATGAAGGTTAATTTCACTGTATAACAAGAGCCCAAATTTAATTTAGAAGGGCAGGTTTTTGGGAATCACATTCGCCATTTGGGAAGCTAATTTGTCTAATATTACAAGCCAATTCATCGAGGGTTGAATTCACAAATATATTGTTGACGACAAGGTTAATTTTGCATCCTTATAGGACCAAATTCCCCACTATCTTAGAGAGGTTAAGCTCTTTGGTTGGTGTTAGGCTGGCCTGGAAGACTAAAATTCATTAGTAGAGATCACATCAATGATTCTTTCTTAGGAGGTTGAGTTCTCTCCCTCATTGGATCGAATTGCTATATTGCATCAGAATTAGAGACAAATTAATTTGTACTGGAGGGCCATTATTAGTTGGAATCACATTGCCATCTTCCTTGGAGGCCAACTGTGGGGGCTAAGGCCAATTAATAGTATAATAAGAAGCTAAAAGAACCATGGGAGTCAAAGAAAATTTAAAATCTAGCATGGCAGCCACCATGAATGAGTTTAAACAAATGATAAATGAAATGATGAGGATGAAAAAATTGATATTAGAATGACAATGAAATTTACCAATACCACATTTGGATATCAGAGCCATACTCAGTTGTGTGGCAGAGCCACTAGACACACTGTGCCCAAATTTTTGGACGATGCATTGAAGGGATAGGACATGATCACAACTAAGGTGGAATTATTTACATCATATTGGTAGGCGTACTGGTCATTGGGACAAGACATTCAAGCATCCCTTTATTTTTTGGAGTTTTGTGGACTAAAATACATACATGGACTGTTGGGTGGGGTTTTATAGGAGCTATGCAAAGATAGTGGGATAGGCTGAAGCAGAGATATAAAAGGAGGAAGTTTGCAGGTTTGAATCCCAAGACTGAATCCATGAAAGAACAAAAATATTTCATAAATTGAAAAGTCTACCACATTGAGAGCTCAAGCTGAAAAAAATCACATTTATTGTTCAAATTTTCTAAATATTTTAGATTCCATAATCTTCGTGACTCAGCAATCAAAATCTCTGGAAACTTCAAAGGAAAATGGGACTAATATATGTCCAAAATTTGCAATGAAAAATCTAATTGTATTGGGACAAAATTATGTAATTGAGTTGGACTGTTTGGTAGCAGTGATAGAGAGATTGCAAGTGGAAGTAAAATATATGATTGATGATCTGCCTAAAGACATTGATAGCTTGCAATTTGAAAGGAAAAATCTGCAAGAAGGATACGAGTCTATGCCTACAAATTATTACCGAAGATACCTCCGTAGGGGAAGAAGTAAGCCTGAGATGATCATCCACTTTAGGAAGGAACTCAACTTTTGCTTCTAGCATGATGCCAATAGTTGATAAATGAGAAACAAAGATCGACGACCTGCCAAGCGAGCTAGGCTAGGATGCAAGACAGCTGAGATATTTTTCTTGCATCCTAGCTCACTTGGGAGGTCATACATCTTCCTTTATCCTTTATCAACTACTTATATCATGCCATAAGCCAAATTTGAGTTCCTTCCTAAAGTGGAAGATCATCTCAGGGTTACTTCTGCCCCCAAAAAAAAAATTCTAGGAGTCGCATCGCAATTCCGACAGTTGTTTCCATTGCAATTCTGAAGGTTGTTTCGCATCGCAATTCTGATGGTTATTTTCGTCACTGGAAAACAAATAGGGCTAATGACAGGCTGTCGGTATTGTGACACATTCTAGGAAGGCATCAATGTCATAATACCGACGTCTCCACATGATGTTGGAATAGTGACAATAAACAGCATGATTCAAAGGTTGACTAAATAAAGACACATGTCATGTCTAGTGTCATTATTCTGACAGTTATTAGAAGTGTCGCATATGTGATGGTACAGGAAATGAATTTTTGCCCAACCTCAAGGTGTCGCTCTTGGGATGCATATGTGTCACAATAGAGATATTTTGGCCCTCAAAAATTGTGCCAAATATGCTAGTGGGCAGAAGCTTCATCTAGTTAACCCTAGGAAAGTCGCAACTATCAAGGCCTGGGTTGAGAAGCTGCTTAAGGTGGGTTTCATATACCATGTTCCTTTGACTGAGTGGGTTTTGAATCTAATGCCTATGGACAAGAAAAAAGGAACAATCTGTGTCTGCATTGACTTCAGTGATCTGAATAAGGCATGTCTAAAAGATAATTACCCCACACCATTTATTGATCATATTATTGATGAGTGTACAGGGAATGAGGTTTTCTCCTTCATGGACGGTTTCTTGGGATATAATCAGATTACCATTCATCCTGAAGATTAGCACAAGACTACTTTTATTTTCCCCTGGGGTATGTTTGCATACAGGAAGATTCCTTTTGGTCATAAAAATGTTCGAGCTACTTTCTAGCGGGCCATGTCTTATGCTTTCCACAACATTGAGCATATCATTGAAGCTTATTTGGATGATTTAGCTGCTCGTTCTCAAAAGATAATTGATGATCCTTCTCATCTTCGACATATTTTCGAAAGATGTCGTCATTACAAAATCTAGTGGAATCTGAATAAGTGTGTTTTTGTCGTCATATCCAATCGGTTGTTGGGATTCATAGTGTCTACTGAAGGGATTCGGGTAGATCCCTTCAAGGTTGAGGCAATACTTTAGTTGCATCCCCCGTCTTCTATTCATCAACTTCAAAGTCTTCAAGGAAAATCCAATTTCTTGAGGAGATTCATTGTTAACTATGTTGAGGTTACAAAAGGGTTTATGAGATTGTTGAAGAAGGGAATTCCATTCCTATGGGATGACTTTTCTCAACGCTAATTCGATACTTTGAAAAAGGCATTGAACTCTGGTCCTTTATTGAGCCCACCTGATTATAGTAGAGACTTCCTTTTGTCTCTCACTATGGAAGAATCTACTATAGGTATGGTTCTGGTTTAGGAGGATGATGCTCTTTGTGAACATGTTATTTATTATCTAAGCCGAGGCTTGGTAGGTCCTAAATTGTGATATTATCCCATTGAGAAGTTAGCTTTGGTAGCCATCCATGTTGTCCAGTGACTTAGGCATTACATTCTCCTTCACAAAACTTGTGTTTTGGCAGTTGTCAATCCGTTTCAATTTGTTCTTAGTAGGAAAGTGATTGGGAGAAAATACAATAGATGGATTGTAATTTTACAGGAATTCGATCTTGAATTCCTATCTTCCAAATCTAACAAATCATTGGTATTTGTGAATTTGATCTCTGATTTGCCTTGTGGAGATGAGATTATTTGTAAGGTGTCATTCCTTGATGAACATATTTTCCTCATTTCTTCACAAGATCCTTGGTATGGAGATATTATTTTTTATCTCCAAAGTCCAGACTTCAAAGTTTCCCCTCGCTTTTTTGAAAGATGACCATAGAAAATTGTGTCACTTGGAAAAAAATTATCTTATCATTGGTGACACTATGTATCTTCGTGGGTTTGATTCAATCCGTAGACGTTGCTTAACTCTCGAAGAAGCTAAGGTTTTGTTGAATGATTTCCATAGTGGAGCTTGTGGTGGTCATTTATCTGGGCTTATGACAGCTCAAAATATTTTGCGTGCCCGATATTTTGGCCCTCGATTTTCAAATATTGTATTGAGGCGGTCAAAAAATGTCATCCTTGTCATGTTTATACTCGAAATATGTGTGCTTAGCCAGCTTCTCTCTTTCATGTTATCATTGTCGATCCTTTCACTAAGTGGGGAATTGGTTTTACTACTTGTAACCCGCCTTTAGCGAAGGGTCACAAGTACATTATCATAGCAGTTTACTAATTCACAAAGTGGGTTGAGCCTATCCCTACTTTCTCGAACAATGGTGAAACAGCAGCCATGTTTCTGTTCAACCAAGTCATTTCTCCCTTTGGTATTCCCAAAGAGATTTTCACTGACCATGGCAGTCATTTTGAGAACTCCATGATGGCTGAATTGACTCTTCAATCAAGTTTCTGGTAGGATAATTCCTCTCCATATTATCTGTTGAAAATGCAGCAAGATGATGGAGCTTAGTGAAATGAATTCGCCTTCACTAAGTGGGCCCGCGGGCAAATTCTGGCGCAAAATCTATTTTTAGACTATGTCTATTTTTAGACTATGTCTATTTTTAGACATATGGAGCATGGTCCGGGGATTGTAGTATGTTATTCTTGGAGTATTGGTCATGTTGGTAAAAATAGATGAGACTCTATTTTTTTGACCTATAGGTCGAAGTCTATTTTTAGACTGCCTCTCCTTAAAATAGGGAAGTCAAATATTATTTACCCTTAATAATATTTGGACTCTAAACAGCAGTTTACTCTCTTGGAGCACTTCAGTTAGAGCCTTGGAAGTGGCTCATGAATATGACAGAGGAATTACGCTATTCCTAGGGTTTGGTGAGCACATGCATGGTTGACTTCAGTTAGGACTTCAGTGGCAGAAGTTTGGTGGAGTTAATGAGACAGCTAGTGGAGTTGTGTTCTGTTTATTTTAGTTGAATTGGTTGAGATTAGTTTAACTAGCTAATCAATTAGTTATGAGTGGAGTGAATTAAATATTATTTAATTCATTAATTAGTAACTCATTATTCAACTCAAGAACACATCAGCTCACTACAGTGCATGAATAGTTCAGTGGAGACCAGTGAAAGAGGTAGATGAAAGGGTGGAGTTAGCTATCAGTGGCGACATCAGTTGTGCATGAGATTTGCACCACACTTGGAGGAATTGCCCATGATGATTGCGCCGTCAAGCCAAGGAGATTCGAACCTTGGATCTCTATATAGACAGGCCTGGATTGCGCAATAGAGGCAAGGCAATTGGCGGTGAGTTTTGAACCAGTAACCTGTTCAAAACTGAGCTAGATTATGTGTAACTTCATGAGAAAGTACCGAGTACTTGTGAGGAGTATTGTACTGAGTTTGTTACATGATTTATCCATTATAATATACACAATAGCTGCGGGGTTTTCAGCTATAAGCTTTCCCCATACATACTGTGTTAATGTGTATGATGATTTGATGTGCTATCGCTTATTTTATTTCCGCATGTGTGATGATCTGAGTGGAAGAGATTATGTGTTGCATATGAATTCGAATTGTATGTGATCAGGATAGTCTCGGTGGATAATTAATCATTATTCAGAAAATTTCTACATGGTATCAGAGGTATTAAAGCAGAGATTGATCATCACAGTGATTACAAACTTATTTCGGTAGACAGAGTCTGCATGCGGGCCAGGTAGCCTCCGGATTCATCTTTCTTCGGAAAGTGAAAGGTCTGGTAAATGCCCCTTGCAGTCAATCTCTGTGCTAGAAATAATTTATTCTCACAGATCTAGAGCGGTTGAGCTTTGAGGTGGAATTCGAAATTTTGCAGTAGTTTTGTTTTCTTGGTGCCGGTGTTGAAAATGTCTTTCAACGGTTTGCGACTCGAATATGCTCTTGAAGGCAGTTCGAATTATGTTGCATGGAAGGATCGCATGGAAGAAGTATTAGAAGATAATGGTCTGAAGGAGTTCGTAGATACGAATGTCCAAAAGCCCACTGATGCTGCTGAAGTCGAAGCATGGCAAAAGAAGATGGCGAAGTGTCGAAGGATCCTGTTGGAGGGCGTCAAGGATCATATTGTATCCAGCCTGCATGGAAAGGCTACTCCATATTTAATGTGAAAAGCTTTGACAGATCTATTCCAGAGTAAGAGCGACCAAAGGAAGCTGGCGCTCAAAGATAAGCTCAGGAACATCAAGATGGAGAAGGGCGACAGTATCGCCAAATACCTCACGAAGTTCACTCAATGTAGAGATGAGCTGGGAAGTGTGGGGGTGACTGTCGAAGACGAGGACATGGTCGACCTGGCTCTCCTTGGTCTTCCGAAGGCTTGGCACTTTGGTTGCCAAAGCAAAGAAGGGGAAGGGTAAGAAAACTTCTCATTCCGGTGCAAAAGGCAAGAAGCAGGATATGGCGAAAGTGAAGTGTTTTCACTGCCATGATCACGGACATTATGCTACCAATTGTCCAAAGAAGAAGAAGAACAAGCAAGCGGGAAGATCTGCAGATGGAGAAGCTTTGGCTTCACAGTTCGAGCTTGACTTTTCACTGATCGCATGCTTGGTCTCAAGTGTGATGGGATCGTTGTGGTTCTTGGAAAGCGGTGCGTCATTTCATATGAAGGGAGATCGGGATTTGTTCTCAGATCTGGAGGACAAAGATTTGGGTGTGCACATCGAGATGGGCGATGATGGTAGATACAGTGCGACTGGTATCGGTACCATATCCTTTCAGAGGGAGTCTGGTAAACCCTTTGTACTGAAGGATGTCATGCATGTACCTGGATTGAAGAAGAACTTGATCTCTGTGGCGATGTTGGAGGATAAGGGGTATGATGTGGTCTTCAGCGAAGGAAAAGCCTTCCTGCACAGTAAGACTACTGGAGAGACCCGGAAGATAGGGGTTCGAACTAAGAACCTTTATCAGTTGCAGGTAGATGGCTGCGTAGCTATGGCATGCAAGGCGGGAGAAGTGGTGAGCCAGGATGATGAGGGCGAACTGTGGCACAAGAGATTGGGCCACCTTCACCATGGAGCTTTGAAGATCCTGCAGCAGATTTCTACTGGGCTTCCTAAGGGCACTCTTGCGCAGTCAGATCAGTGCAAGGGGTGTACTTTAGGGAAGTATGTGAAGGCCACCTTTCACGAGAAGGATAGTCGCGCCACGACGATCCTTGAGAGAGTTCACACAGACGTGTGTGGTCCTTTCTCTGTTGCTTCGACAGCAAAGCACAGGTATTATGTGATCTTTGTTGATGATTTCTCTCGAAAGTGATGGATCTTCTTCATGCAGAAGAAGAGCGATACATTCGCGAAGTTCTGTGAGTTTAAAGCACTGGTCGAGAAGGAGTCGGGGAAGAAGGTGATTTCTCTAAGGAGCGACAATGGTGGTGAATTCATCTCGGCTGAATTCAAGGAGTTCTGCAGCGCAGAAGGGATTCGGAGAGAGCTCATCGCACCCCATAACCCACGGCAGAACGGGGTGGCTGAGCGGAAGAACAGAACGATCGTGGGTGCTGCACGGGCGATGTTGCATGATCAGGGCCTACCCCTTCACTTGTGGGCTGAGGCATGCAATACAGCAGTGTATGTGCAGAACCGTTGTCCTCACAAGGTTCTAGGCATGAGTACACCAGAGGAGGCTTATTCTGGCAAGAGGCCTGATATTTCCCATTTGCGGATTTTCGGATCTCCTGTCTACATGCATGTGACGAAGGATGCAAGGAGGAAGCTGGATCCAACTGCTGAAGTTGGAATATTTGTGGGGTACACCGATACACCTCACAACTATCGGGTGTATGTGCCAGACAGTCGCAAGACTGTTGTGCGACGGGATATAAAATTTCAGGAGGAGAAAGCCATGCAGTGTTCGCTTGAGAGGGAGCTACACTGGCATGCAGATGAGGAGCTGTTAGTTCCTAAGGAGGAGCTTCCGGATGTGGATCAGCCACAAGAGGAGGTTCAGGAGGTGGAAGAAACCACCCAGGCAGCGCCAACCATCAGAGGGCGCATGCGCACTACAGAAGCTGAGCGACTGGCTTGGGATGCAAAGAAGGTTGTAGGACCACCTACAGCACAGCGCAGACAGAGACAGTCACCGGATCGGTACACTGGATACATGGCTCTTGTGAGTCAATGTGTTGTGACGGAGCCATCCTCTTTTGAGGAAGCTGTGGAGGAACCCGCATGGGTTGATGCCATGATCGAAGAATATGATTCGATCGTCAGGAACAGTGCATGGGAGATTGTCCCAAGACCGAAGGGGAAATCAGTGGTGGGTTCACGATGGATCTACAAAGTGAAGCAGGCGGCTGACGGGAGTGTGGAGAAGTACAAGGCGAGATTTGTCGCCCGTGGCTTCTCACAGATCGAGGGGATCGATTATGAGGAGACTTTTGCACCTGTCGCAAGGTACTCTTCCATACGGACGATCCTTGCTCTCTCGGCGCAGATGGGGTGGCACATCCATCAGATGGATGTGAAGACTGCGTTCCTCAACGGAGTCATTGAGGAGGAGGTGTACATAGAGCAGCCTGAAGGTTTCGAGATCTTCAGCAGTGAGTCGCATGTGTGCCGACTCAAGAGAGCACTGTACAGGCTGAAGCAAGCACCTCGTGCTTGGTACACACGGATTGACAGTTATTTCACCGAGCTTGGATTTTCCAAGAGTGAGGCGGATCCTAACCTGTACCAGATTGTGGTGGAGGGGAAGCTGCTGATCATTGTACTGCATGTAGATGATCTGATTTTGACTGGTGATGAGTTGTCGATATCTTCATGCAAGGAGTAATTCTCAAGGTAGAGAGTTCGGATGGTCTGACTCGGGGCCTCCTTATCTTCACCCCGGGATTCGAGATTTGACAAATGTAAAGGGAGGACTCCGTTTGCTGAGGTGGCAAGTATGCTCGGGAGATTCTGGAGAGGTTCAACATGCAAGGTTGCAAGCCTGTTGACACTCCTCTTCCTGGTGGTTGGAGGAAGGAGGATGCTACTTCAGCAGAGGTAGTGGATGCCACCGTCTATCGACAGTTGGTGGGGTCGCTTATGTATCTGGTCAATACACGACCCGATATATGCTATGCTGTTAACCAGCTTTCGCAAGCTATGGTTAAGCCTACCAAGCTCTACTGGAAGGCAGGCAAGCATGTATTGCGTTATCATAGTGGCACATCGGGATATGGTCTGTGGTACAGACAGGAGGATGAGGTGAGGCTTTCTGGCTTCACGGATGCAGATTGGGCAGGGAGCCCAACGGACCGGAAGAGCACATCTGGAGGTATCTTCAGCATTGGATCGACAGCAGTTTCCTGGTACAGCAGGAAGCAGAGATCCGTGGCACTCAGTTCAGCAGAGGCCGAGTACATGGCAGCAAGCTTGGCCGCATGCGAGGCTATTTGGATGAGGAAGATCCTCGTCGGATTGTTCGGGTCACACTTGGAGCCTACTGTGATTTATTGTGATAACCAGAGTTGCATTAAACTCTCGGCTAATCCAT